>CM062814.1:718163928-718571095 GCA_031772625.1 Pinus tabuliformis
AGCAAAGAAATTCTAGATGATCCCACTACTCTTTGCAGAATATGATCCATTTTGGGCAATGGGTAGTGGTCTTTTAGGGAGACTTGGTTTAAATTTCTTAGGTCTATGCATAGCCTAATCTCTCCTGTCTTTTTTCTTGTAGGAACAAGATTGGATACCCACTCAGAAAATCTAATGGGTGCTATGATACCTGCTTCAAACATTCTTTTCACTTCCTTTTCAATCAAAGGGAGAAGCATGGGATTGATTCTCCTCAGTTTCTGTTTGAAGGGCTTTTGGTTTGGTTTTAAGGGAATGATGTGTTGGATTACTGAGGTGTCATAGGATTTCAAGTCCTCATAACTCCAAGCAAATACATCTTGGAATTCTTTGAATAAATCAATATATTTGGGCTTTTGATCAGATGGAAGATTTTTGGATAATTTGATCATTTTGGGATTCTCTTCTATCCCAATGTTGTGTTCCTCTATAGCAGCGTTTAGGGGTTGCATTTTTCATTTCTTGGGAACATCATTAGCATCAAACATGTCTTCCAATGGAGTGAGGCCAGCAGGGAGTAAGTTGTCTTTCAGATCAACGATCTCGGCCTCTGTTTCGGCTATTTCCTCCAAATGCATCAGTTTCAGTTCTTCTA
Organism: Pinus tabuliformis; assembly: GCA_031772625.1. NCBI lineage: Eukaryota > Viridiplantae > Streptophyta > Pinopsida > Pinales > Pinaceae > Pinus > Pinus tabuliformis. Next base: position 718,164,563 of record CM062814.1, read on the forward strand.
TATTTGTTTTATCAAAAACAGTTGGGTTCAGCATTCTTTTGGCCATTATAGGCGTTACAGCCTGCTGATTTTCATTGGTTTGTTGTTGTTCATCTGTCATAACATCCATGTCAATGTTAATATTTGAAAACTCATGCTCAAGGGTGAGGAAATTATTAATCTGGGCATCATTCTCGAACACTTTCCAATCTTTAACATTATTTGGGACAGAGAGCCTATGTTTTATTTCAGCAGTGAAATGATGATTTGGTTTAAAAGGAAGCTTGCATGTACTAGCAAAAGTGGCCAGGTTGTGTGCATGAATGTTATGCTCTCTTGAAATCTTGGCAAGCTTGGATTCAGTGAATGTGTTGAGTATACTAGTGGCAGCAGTCCTATAGGCCCTCATTCTATTGTCATTGGTAACAAAATTACCTTTCATCTGTTGTATGATTAAATCAGAGTAACCTAAAATGGATACCCTTGCAGCTCCTAGAGCTTTGAGCAGTTTAAGGCCTAAGAGGAGAGCCTCATACTCTACCATGTTATTAGTGCATTTGAAGTTTAGTCTGTAGGCATGGCCTTCTGCATGGTTGTTATGTGTATTGTGAATTCAGACACCTGCCCCTGCTCCTAACTTGTTGACAGAGCCATCAAACTCTAAATACCATACGATTTCTTGCTCGTATTTAGTTTCAAGAGTTTTAGTCATTCTTGCAGCGAACAGATTTGAATTTTCTGTTTGGGGAGGTTCTTCTTGTAAGCTGGTTGCCTTGATTGTTTTGACAGTTATATCAGTACGGGCAACTGATTCTTCGTTGATGTGTGTGTTCATTCCTAAAGCCAACGGCTTGTCATCAATTGGAGGACTTTTTTCATCATTAAATAAAATAAAAGAATCCATATCAGAATGGATTGAGTAAATGGGAAAATTTTCAGGCTTGCTCTCACTAGTTACCACATATTTCATCAGTGTTTCTCTATACAGTCTCTTTGGTTGCCCAAAGACAGATATAGTGGCATAGGAGAGATCTAATTGGAGGGATCCTTGGAGTTTTTCCCCCCAAGATCTTGACAGTAACATGCCATACTTTGGTGGAATATCAGCAACCACCACATCCATAAGGATTGTCTTGTTGGGAAATTGGACTAAGGAGACACACAGGTCTTTGATGAGGCCTAAACACTTGACTTGACTTGAGTCAAAGGAGAATAGATCTTTGTAGGGTCTTGTAATATCAAGGTTCAGCTTTTCCATTATGGCTTTGGGCATAAGGTTGTGTGAGGCACCTGAGTCAAACATGGCATTGTGCAGGACTTTGTCATGTATATGTAAACTGACTTAAAAGGGCAAGACAGATCCATATGTTGATTTTCCATTAACTTCTGGACCAAACAACAGCTCAGGTTGATCATCAAGAACATTCACATCATCCTTTACCTCCGGCATTTGAAGTGACCTTTGAATTTTTTGCCTATACACATCATGTTTGGCCAGTTCGGATAAGGGGATGGATATCTTCAATTTACCTATTTCTGCCTCTAAGTCAAATGATTTTTCAGATTGGGTTTTAGTAATGTGAGAAGCAGGTTTCCCTTTTTCCATTGGAGTATCAGCAACTTGGTCTTCTTTATCAGTGTTATGGGAAGTGTTTGATTGCGGCTTTTCTGTTTTAGGAGGACTTTTTGGAATGCTATCCACATTTTCATTCGAGGAAGAAGGTGGCCGAGGCTGGTCAATAGAAGGCTGCATTTGTGTTATGTCCTCTACAGTCACTTGATGTGGGTTTGGGACAGGTATATTAGCTGGTTCTGTTATGACAACCTTGCCTCTTGTCTTGTTGGGTTGTTTTCCATCCTTTGGTTTGTTAGGTTCAGGAATGTCAATGGTCCTAGTTCTCAGCTTATATTGTTTGTGGACCTCATACACAGCAGTATCATAGCCCTGTTCAAAATCAAAAGACTCACCAGACTTAGTCTAAAATTGATTAAAGTCATGCTCATCTTGGTCTTGTTGAGTTAGGAAAATTTGTTGCTCAGGGCTCGAATCCACCAGGTTCATGTGAGTGTCCTCTGGGGGTTCACTAGATGTAGATGCTTCTGCATAATTTTCATGAAAAGGTGGTCTTATATCATGGTCTGGACTAGACCTACCAGCATTTGTGTTCTGCGTTTTCCTGAAATTTGGGTTCCTTATTGTATTGGGCTTTTGTCCTTCCCATGATGATTTCCTCTCAACACTTTCTACTCTGTCTCCCAGCCTTTGCATTACATTGATAATAGCATCGAGTTTCTGATCTAAGGCTGTGGGTTTTTCTTTGAAAGTGGTTCTTCTCTCCATTCTAGCTCTATTTCTTTTGGCAATCAGGTTGGCCTCTACGCTAACAACAACATTCTGCATGTCTGCAAGGGTTTGAGGGGCTCTTTCTTTTAACTGGTAGGCCATATCTGGGTCGAATCCATTAGGGAATTTATACAAGGAAAGGTCAGGTGGAGGTCTCAAGTTCTGTGGTATTGCATTATAGACATTATTGAATCTAGCACAATAATCTAGGACAGACTCTTGAGGGCCTCTTTTTATTGTATCGTACTCAGCAAGTATGTACAAGGGGTCTTTCTTTTTCTCCCATCTGTTGGTAAAGGATTGGTAAAGCTCATTCGGGGTGGTTATGGAATTTGTAGCAAGTGATCTGAACCAAGTTCTTACATCACCTGTTAGACTTTGAACAAAAATTTTCATTCTCACACTATCATCATCTATTTCGTAGTTCTCAAAGTAGTCTTGCATTTTCTTTGTATGCTGAAGGGCTGTGCAAGTGCCAGTTCCATCAAAATATGTGATTTTAGTTTGATAATCCTGAGGCATAGCCCCAGGGTTTGCAGGTAATTGCAGGGGTGCATATCTATTGGCCATGTTTACAGGGACGACTGGAACAACAGGGATAAGTGGAACAACTGGGACAATTGGTACAACAGTAGTGGTAATGGGAGTATGTGTAGTGAATGGAGGTGTGGAAGGAGTGCTTTGGGAAGTAGATGATGAACAAGGGGAAGTAGGGGTTGAACGAAATAAGACTTTGACAGGGGTTGGAACGCTGCTTGGGCGAACTGCTTGAGGACTATTATCAGCAAAATCGTCTCTTTGTTCTTTCTTCCTAAGGATTTTTGGGATTAAGTTCGGATTTTCAAAAGCAGCTGGTGGATTTGGGTCTGGATTTGACCTAGTATAACGAGAATTCTTTTTGGGAGCCAGATTCTGAATTTGTTTTGGTATTTTCTGTGAATGTTTTTTAGAATTGGCAAGGAACTAATTAAATTTCGGGGACAGCTATCTGTAGTTTAAAAATAGCATGAAGATTGGCTGAAGTAGCATTTATTTACTCCTGTAACTGCAAAGCAAGAACAGTTTCAAAGGCTTGCTGGCTGACATTCAGACTTCATCTGTAGTCTTAAGGAACATACAGCATTGATTTTTGTTCTTCCAGAGTTTTCCAACTTGATTTGTGAAAATAACTGAGGATCTCCCCAACGGAGTCGCCATTATGTTATCACTCAGGTTGTCCTTTTGGTTGGCATCAAAAGGATACGGCCGAGGTAACCACAGACCAATCTTTGGACTGCAGGTTCTAGCCCACCTGCAATCAGAGAGGGCTCTCTCTTTTTTTATTTAGCTTTGTTGATAATGTTTTTAGGCTAGTTATTGAGTTCAAGGGGTTTTGTTTTGTTTTTGGTGGGAAGGATGATGCTTTCAAGTAAAGAGGCAGGGACAGCATGAAAGTTCTAGAACCATTGGGCGTGGAGTCAAAGAGTAGGACTGCTGGTGCGTTTTCTTGGTCACAAGAGGGAATATGGAGCAAGCTAGCTGCGTATGAAACAATCATTCAAGGTAAAAGGGATGGATTAAAGGCTAAGGAATGAGGGGCAATTTAAGAATCTCTCATTCAGATTAGCAGAAAGAAGACAAATGAGCCCTATCTAGGAGAAATTAAGAATTCGTAGATAACAGTCATTCATATATGAAAATAGGTCAAACATGAGCCATAAAAAAATTCATATTTATGCCTAATTCAAGAGGAAAACATTAAGAAGCCACAAAAACTAAGAATAGAGTGCAACCAAGAAAGTTCTGAGCCAAATCCTTTGTTCTGTGACTTGAGCATATGTGAAATTGAAATAACAGAGATAAGGAAAACTTATTGATTCATATAGCAGCACAAGAATTCCACATTCAATTCTTCAAACCATTAGACACAGAGCAGACAGTTGTTCCTCCAAAGCTTTTCAGCAATCTTTGATTAAGTAAAACATCTCTGATATCCAGTGCGAGTCTCTAATGAGGATTATCAACCAACCAACCCTTTAAAAAATACAGAGGGTCGGTATATATAGGGAAAATTATCCAAAAACTAACCTATTATAGTCGACCTAAACAGGTCTGAAAAAAAATGATTACTTTAACCTAATCTTATCCAGAAATAAATGCATGAAAATATCTTTGGGCTGCGCTAAGGGCAGCTGTATCAAAACTGAGTTAATGTCTGTCCTGGGTAGCTCGGTGTAGTCCTTCTGTAATAACTGTGATTTGTCCTTTATCTCCACCTCTAACTTGGTTTTGCTGATGTTTTGTTGGCATTAATGTGCACTAATCCCGACCAGATAGGCTTTTAAATGTCCTTAACTGCTTTGCTGACTTTGAAGAAGGCTTTTGATTTTCACCTGATTTGATGTTGCTGAACTGATACTCTCTGTCGCTTCCTGATATTCTTTGGCGCTGATCCTGGAGTCTTTAAAATCTTCTGAATGGTTTAGACTATCCCATCGATCCTCCATGGCAGTTGCTCGGCCTTCTGTTGCTTTAAAAAGTGTGTTTGCCCCTTTCTGAATGATTCAAAAAGAACAACGGGTCATTCTTTGCCTTTCGGGCATGCTGGGGGCTGCGCGATGAGGGACTTTCCATTTTGGCCCATTTCCCGTAGCCGTTAATCGCGCCTGAAAAACTGCCTCAGAATCTGAATCTGGGCTTCCTAAGCACGATTTTTGCCTTTCGCGCCTTTTTGAGTGATGACGTCAGCGGGTGGGACACAGTACGGCGGGTGATGTGGCAGGATGACATCAACAGTACGGCGGGTGACATGGCAGTACGCAGTGGCAGTGACATGGCAGTACACAGTGGCAGTGATGTGGCAGTACACAGTGGCAGAGACGTGGCGGAAGGCCAACGCAGGCAGATGATGCAGTGGGATGACGTCACTGGGCGGAGGACGTGGCACTGACGTCACCCAGGGGAGGGCGGTTTGGCGGTTTCAGGCGCACCGCCTTTGCACTGAAGTGGTTTGGGAGGAGGGGTCTCCGCCACACCCGGGAGGGCGATGCGTGGCGGGAGTGCGGCGGGAAAACCACCTATCTCCCGGACGCTAACCCTCGGTATGTTGGCGTGTGAAAAGACACGCCCACCATAGATCTTGGGAGGGCTAGATATAACGGCCGACGGGACAGGTAAGTCGGTGGAAGGTTAGGGCGGGGACCCGCCCTCTATTTTATTTGTTTATTCGTAGGGTGGGGGGTTAAACATTGGATATGCGGGTTTATGGGTTAAGCGTGCCAGAGGCGTTTAATGTTAAATCAAACGCTTTAAATTCCCATGTTAATAATGAGTGCCTGAGAGGGTTGGGTGTTTATACAAAGGGGAGGACCATGGTTATTGTTTTAACCAGAGGTTAAAACAACCCCGGGTTTAGAACGCGAAGGGTTAACAGTGGTCCCAGATGGACTACTATTTCCGGGACTAAAAACATATGGCTATAGTGCCAAAAGGGGGGGGTATTTATTTTAGTAGTAAATAGGGATGGGGATTAGTTAGGGAGCTACATAGTGCAATTAGAAGTTAATATGGCTTTTTGAGGTGAAAGTAGAACAGAAGACTAAGTTTCAAAAGTAAAACTTAGACATAGGGGTAAATGAGAGTGAGAAAGGATTTTACACAAGAAATGTGGCTTTTTTTCATTAAAGAAAGCCAACACTTACCTTGATGTTTCACATAAATGAAGTTAGGACTTATTGGGCAGATCCCAAGGTCCTTTAGAGGGATGTTAGTAAGATACTTTTAGGGGGAGTGAAGGGAAGTTAGACATGCTTCTAGAATTCTGCCACCAAAACACTGCTTTGCTACCTCTACCACTGATGACATGAGCTTTCCTTGTCGAGGCCAACAATGTAGGTGATCTTGCTTCTGCAACCCCAGGCTACCTACCCAGCCTAATACACCTAGCATTTTTTGTTACTTCAGGAAGGGTGCACTTAGACTTGCAGACCCTGCTTTACAATTTTTCTTTTTGACTGCCCTCCTATCTAAATCTATCCTTATTTCTTCCAAGGGCCCAGATTAAGTAGTTGGAGTCCTTTGTTTCTCTACCTGTCTACAAATTTGCCAAGATTAAGCTGTTTGGACAGATATCAATTCTCTATATTCTAAAACAAGAAATTGAAACCTAGGGAAGCCAAGATTAAGTTGTATGGACTTCCCTTAACAAAACATTCTTCAAAAATGGTTAAGTCATCAAAATTGGAATACAGCAGTGGCATTTGGACTGGCACACTTTCATGGCCTCTTCTTTGGCCTTTTTCTGGAAATATGGAGCATTGCAGGATGCAAAGTATGACATATTTGGTATGTAAAACTGTCAATCATGAAAGATGAACACCTGTTGCACCAGGAGGCTAACAATTTCTCCACAACTTATTGAGGTTTCTGTTTTCGATCTAAAAGCTTCTTTTCTGCTGGGATCTAAATCTCCCTCTCAAGAGAGCACAACATCGCTTTCTCCTCGTCAAATTTTACATCCCTTCTCACAAATTTCATTCTAAGGGATGACAAGCACACACAGTCATTGTTTGGAGTTTCTATGTAACCCACAAATACCCCCAATTCTACAATCAACTCAAGCTTCTTCCTTGATTCTTTTGAGATATGGCAGTAAAGAGATGCTTCAAAAATCCTGAAGTGTGACACATCCAGCTTCCTCCCTAAGAAAGCCTCCTCTAATGTAATCATGCCCAGAATCGGATGAGGACTATGGTTCTGCAAATAGACTGTTGTGTTGCATGCTTCAAACCACAAATGCAGAGATAGGCCTTGGTCATGCAACATTGCCCTTGTTGCTCCCATAATACTTTGGTTCTTTCTCTCATCGACCCCATTATTCTATGTGTTGTGGGTTGTTGTAAAGTCTCATCGAATTCCTTCTTTTGCAACATAAATTTTTAAATTCATTCAACACGTACTCACCTACATTATCACTGATGAGAACCTTCACTTTTTTGTCAGTTTCTTTCTCAACCAGTGCCTTGAATTCTATGAACTTGGATAATGTGTCATATTTATTCTGCATGAAGAATATCCAACAATTCCATGAGAAATTATCATTGAAAATGACAAAATATTTGTGTCTGGCAATGGAGGTTATTGAGAGAAGCCCACAGACATCAAAGTGGATACTTTCTAGGATTTCATGTGCTTTGTTGTCCCTATCATGGAATGTGGTTTTGTGTACTTCCCCAAAGTTCATCATTTGCATACATCATGTTGCTCAAGTGCTCCTTTGGGGAGGACTGTGGTTATTTGTTGCATAATATTCAAGGTTCCATGATGTAAATGGTCATGTATTTTGCACCAAATTTCATCGACGTCGCAGCTCTACACCTTCTCCGCCTTTGTGCTTCATGCAACACAGTCTTCCACATCTACCTTATACATGGTATTCACACGAGCATCGATCTGCTTCACCTGTCACATGGCTATGTGTCTCAGGAATGACTTTCCTTTCCTGAATATCGCATCATAACCACAGTATTACAAAACTACAACATAGATGATATTTTTCTTTAGGCTTGGAATGAACATGACATCCTTGATCTTGAGAGAGGATCCTGACTCCCTTTGAAAGGTGATTGTACCAAGCCGAATCACATAGTACCTTCTGTAATCCCCTAGATCAATTTGCATCTCTAGATATTTGTCCTCCAGGTCACTCAAAAACTCTCTACGCCTTGTCATGTGGAATGATGCACTCGATTCCAAGTACCACACACTCCCCATCATTGTGTTTGCCATGAATGTGATAAGGGTAAAGTGAATATCGAACTATGAATCCAAGGCTTCACCTATTGCTTCTCCCAAGGTCTTCTTGCTTCATTTTTTGTGTGGCAACTTCGTGGAATTGTGCTTGAATTCATGACAATGGAAACATTTAATTTTGGACAAATTTTTCTTCTGGGCCCCTTGCCTAGACTTTGGTTTGGATTGAGATTTCTTCCCTTTTCCCTTCTTTCCCTTTCTAACCAATGGAAATTTTTCTTCATCCTCGCCCTTGGATGAAGTCCCATCTCTATTATTTTGCCTTATTTCCTCCTGTACCAAATCAGAACATAAGCATTCCCAATTCATTCGTTTCTCTCTCCCATTCACCAAAACTTAGTAGCTATGCCACCTTGGGAAGGCCTAGAAGGGCTAGGTTTACCAAGTCATCTTCTGTAAAATTACCACCAACCTTGCCAAGTACATCACAACAATGAGTGAACCTACTTAGATACTACAGAATAGTGTCGTTCTTCTCCACATTGATACTTTGAAATTTATCCTTGATTGCTAACTTCCTCTAGTCATTACTATTCTCGAACAATTATGTTAGTGCTTTCAAATTTTCGAATGAAGATTATTTTTTGTTGATAATTGAGACAATGTGATCCCATACTCCCTCCAATATTATTCTCCTCGCCTTGGCTACATCTTTCTTCTGCTGAGCAAGATTCCAGGCAACATATTCCACTAGTTTTGCCACAACTATCTTGATGTATTCTAGAAATCTATTGTCATACAATACTACCTCCATTCGATCCTTCTGTGCGATGAAATTAGAGTTTCCTTGCAAGGCATACTCTAGCCTCAGTCCATTAAAGGCCATCTTCTCAGCTCTAAAGAGATCTTGTTGACCTCTTGAGAGACAACTTCAAAATTTCTGCTCTAGTGTGAATCCTTCTCTGATACCATGCAGAAATTATGGTGTATATTTGCGAATGCTCATGAATTTTTGATCAAAATCACAAGACACAAGCCTAGTTCACTGCTCTGTGGAAGTTAATTCATAATCTAGAAAACAAATTCCAGACATGCAATAAGAATAACACACATGTAGACAATATTTTTCTTGGGGAAAGTAATTTGCTAGAAACCCCAATTCTTGATTTCATTAATACGATGAATAGAGATGTATTACAATTACTTTGCTCAACTGAGCACAACCTTCAAGTGCATAACCTATCCCTCTACTCATTGATAAGATCTAACCCAAACTTAGTCAATTTCCACCTCTACTTGAGCCCCTATTTCCTTGTGCAATTCCTTGAGAAATTAGGCCCCTATTATTTAGGAATTTATCTAAAGTGGATTGTGTAATTCCCAAGGTTTATAATCATACTGCATGCAACACCTGTACACTCAAGACTAGTCTACAACTGATGCTACACTTCCTTGGAATCTTCACCATAGCTCAGGAACTTGAATTCTATGCATGCACTAGAAATTTTGGGTTGATTGATCAGTTAACTGGATTATCACTAAGTTTGACTAAAGTCCCATTGCACAACTGACCTTCCATTGTTTCCTCCAATAGTTGGAACCAGTTTAACTAAAAACAACTTGAGATAACTAGCTTTGATTGCTACAAATTAGAACCCACATTTGCTTAACTGAACTCTAACTCCTCCAAATCAAATTTACTAAGTAAATTGGGTGACATAAGACATGTCACACAAGTGAACTAGATCCAAGTTGTCTACTGATGTGAAAATTCAAATGTTCTTAATTTAATCACGGAAAAATCAAAATGAGAATATCTTGCTGCATTTTTCAACAACTAGCTCATGAATGACATCATGTTTCGAGAGAAATATCATGGTGTATTTTTTAGGTGTCTTGAAAATCAAGAGATTGATAAATTCTTCAAAAAATTATGTGATATAACTTCTAGAGGAAATTGTTTTGATGAAATCATTTAACCCATAGATCCTAAGAGCTAGATATTATTAGCCAATGGTTTTCAAATTTATAAGTGAAAAACATGCCAAAAGTGTGTAATAATCCATTTACAACCTATATTCATTAGAGAGCCCTCTAAACAATGAGGCTTGGAAATTATCCATGAGAAAAATCTACATTCCTCTAGATAGCATAAATATATCCTTACCACAATTGAATACTTCACATGATGGACTGAAGTTGTACTCCTCATGAAGGTAAATCAAAATTACACATTCCAAGCCTTTGTAACTTTCCTAGCAAACTAGAGACCCATAATCATTGCTACAAAGTGGACAACCCTGGCCATTTGTTTTTTGGGTACTATATTAATTAATTCAAATTACTAAATCACAAAGAAAAATCATAGAGTAATTCGACTATGCTCACGAGAACAATGAGAGGATTTCAAATTTTTTTACTCATTCAGAATGTGCTTTTACATACAAGAATTCAAATTTGAGAGTGGGGTCCTTAGATTTCTTGCAATTCCTATGTTGTTACACAAAAATTCCACACAACCACCAAAACACCATGACCAACTCATACGATAACCAGTTGTGATATTTCCAAATCACAACAACTAAAACCAATGCCAACAATCCAAGAGCCAGAATCAAAAACCAAAAATTCCAAAAGTCCCTTTTCTTTCAAGTTCCCACAATTTATCCTCATGTTGCTGACCTCTTCACGTTACAACTGGAAACAATCACTTCCCATGTTGTCGATCTCTTTGCCTTCCAGAACTGTATCGATTCACTTCCTCTCAGTATGTAGACAAACAAAAATTTGTAACCTACATATCATTCTTGTAACACTTCTAGTAGTAAATGTCTTGTAGTAGTACAACCAAAAAACTACAAAGTTTTGATGTGTCAATGACTCCATGCAATAAGAGTATCAACATGTAATCCTAGGAGTGTTAGCAATTCAAAAGTAGTTTTCACTTCGATCCAACATAGGTACAGGAGTAGAAAAAAACCATCAGTTGGGTACTTTAGAAACTAAAATAATAGGAGTATCGACATGTAAAATACATGGGAGTAACAACACTTATGACAAAATCAAACAAAAAATTACTTTTGGTTGAGGAGAATTACTCGAGGCCAGGGATGCTCTTGCATGAGACACCCTTGGTAAAAAGATATCATGTACCAGCTCATGTGGTATTTCATTCAAAGAGTTAAGTCCCTTGTAGGCATGTTAGATCTTATTCAATTGCCGATGACACATCTTAATATGCCCTATTTTTCATTTTGACCAAATACTCTAGATATTTCCTTAGGTAAGTCCTATCTCCAATCCTTGTGTCCCAAATTTCTTCCACTTCTTCAACATGTTAAACTAGTAATGTTCCTTTCACTCAGCAGGCATACCTATCTCTTCACTTATTTCCCCTTCATGGAACTCATATATATCAACCAAATTGAATATTGGAGAAATATCCAAGTCTCCCAGTAGCTCTAGCTTATAGGCAATTTCAGAAAAAAAAATTAAGAATTCTATATGGGCCTATTTTCTTTTATTTCAAAATTTTCTAGGTATGCCTAAGAAATATTTAGTTTTGTAGATGCACCATTACCAATTCTCCTTTAGTGAAAACCTTTTTTCTTATTTTCAAATATTCCTTCTCCTTGTACCTATCATTACATTGTTGCAATCTCTTCTTAACATTCATGTGCCTCTGTTGCATGCTATCTGTAAAATCACTTGCACCAACACTCTTCCTTTCCTTGAAATATGGTAACTATATCAATTCCACAACACCCTTTGGTGACCACCCATAAAAAATCTGAAATGGACTCTTACCAGTCAATTTGTTCACCAAATTATTGTATACAAACTCTCCCTGTGCTAAGACCATATCCCACTAGTTGGAATTTTCACCACTCAAGATTCTCAATAAATTTCCAGGGCTCTTGTCCACTACTACAGTATATCCATATGTTTGCAGCTGATAAGATTAATTTTATAATAGTTTAGATTCCATCTTCTTCCATAGAATCCTCTAAAACTGACATAGAAATATTGTATCCAAATTGAAACTAATGGTTCTTGGAAAACCATGAAGTCTCACTAGTTCCTTGAAGAATAAAACAACCACTTTAGTAGCATCATTTTTCCTTTTAAATTCTATGAAATGTGCCATATTTAAAAACCTATCTATAACAATTGTCAGTTAATCATGCTTCCGTTTTGTCCTTGGCAGTTCCAAGATAATTTCCATGTGCACATCTTCCCATGGTCTTTTTTGTACCGACAATGGAGTATACAACTTCGTATTTTGACTTCTACCCTTTGCTAGTTGGAAAAATCTACAACACTCAACGAACTTTCAAACATACTTATTGACGCTAGGAAAAACAAAACTCTCCTTTACCAACATTTTGGTATTATCCATGCCAAAATGTCCACCTAATCCTCCACCCGGTGGTTCCTTAATAATATCTAGCCTCATTAACCCTCGAGGAATGCATAGTTACTAATCTCTAAATAAAAACCATTATTGGATATAGTAGTCCAATACCATGGTTTTTTTAAGACTCTGAGGTTCTCTACAAGTTATCCAAGATTCTCTAAAATCAACATCTCCTACATACAATTCGTTCATGCTTTCTAAACTCACCACTTCCACTGACAATGTGTTGAGTAGCAACACTCTCGTACTCAAAGAATCTAAAAATTTGTTTGACTTTATAGATTTATTCTTCAGAACAAATATATAAATTTGCAAGAACTCAACCCATTTAGAATTCCTTTGATTCAACTTACCTTGACTATTGATATATTGTAATTCCTTTTGATCAGTAAACAAGACAAATTCCTTGGGTAACAAATAGTGTCTCCACTTCTTCAAAGGCTACACAATAGCATAAAATTCCTGATCATATACAAAATAATTCTTCTTAGCTTCATTCAAATTCTCACTAAATAATTCTATTGGTCCACCTTCTTGACTTAAAACTACTCAAATTTCTATCCCACTTCCATCATAGTGAACTTGGAATACGTTATCAAAATTTGGAAGTTCCTTCTTTTTTAGATCTGAATTTTTTTTCCATACTGCTAATGTCCATTTAAAATTCCCGTTTTTCATGCATTTAGTAAGAGTTGCACAAATCTAGCTGAAATTCCTAATGAATTTTTGATAGAAGCTTGCTAGTCGATGAAATCTCCTCACGTCAAAAGTATACTGAGGTGTTTTCCAATCCAAGATAGAATTCTACTTTTCAGAATCCATATTCAAACCTTTCTTGGAGATCACAAATCCAAAGTAAACTAACTCATCCTCCATAAAAGTACATTTCTTTAAGTTGATCAGCAACTTTTGTTCCTTTAATTGCTGCAACACTTTCCTTACATGCTCCAAGTTCTGCTCTTTGTTTTTTTTTAAATAAAAATGTCATTAAGGTATACTATAATAAATTTTCCAAGAATGGTTTCAAGACCTCATTCATGAGCCTCATGAATTTTCTAGGGGCATTGGTCATCCCAAATGGCATAACCAACCCTTCAAAAAATCCATCCTTTGTCTTGAAAGTAGTCTTCAAACCTTCACCCTCCCTGATCTATATTTGATGATAACCACTATTAAATTCTATGTTTTTGAAATATGCATCACCACTTACAAATTCAATTATATCCTCCATCCTTGGTAAGGGAAATATGTACTTGATGGTTATCCTATTAATGGCTCTAGAATCTGTGCACATTCTCCATTCCCCTGTTTTCTTTGGATTCAATATTTTTGTTACAACACATGGAATCAAACTTTCTCTTACAATCCTCTATCAAACAACTCCTATACATGTTTATTTACTTCCTCACTCTCTGTTGGAGTTATCTTGTAAGGTTCCTTTTATGCTAAGCTTGATCGATGAATCAAGTTAATATGATGAGAAATACTTCTCATGATAGGAAGTCCTATTGGAAATTCATCAAAAAAAATATCCTTGAATTCATCTAATAAGGATTTAATCTCTGTAGGCATGGATTTTGATTCCACTTCCTCTTGCACATCCTTTGGAATTACAACTAAACAATTTTTTTCCCTTCTTTCCTCATGTATGAAATCATTGTATGAATGAAACATAATATCCCTATTACACATGTTGGTACCTATTGTTACTGTTCTATTTTCGATCATCACATTGAGTTTGTACTCTTGTCCATCTTTCCTAAATTCAAATGTCTTTTCCCCACCATCTTGGTGAACTTGCATTTAGAAAACCCATGGTATTCTAAGAGGTATGTGGTATGTGTCTATGTAAACCATGTTACACAATACTTTCTCCTAAAAGCTACCAGTTTTATAATTCAACAATCATTTCTTAGTCACAACCACTTGTTGTCCCTTTTGTAACTACGAGACTCTATAAGGATTTTGATGGACTAAAATTCTGTGTTTTATCTTGTCCATGACTTCAATGAATACCGAATTTTAAGTACTTCCACCATTTATAACCAAGTTACAACATTTTCCTTGGACCTTACATTTAGTTTTGAAAATTTTCATTCTTAGCTCTAGTTCTTCCACTATCATTTTCTCAGGCTTGAGAAATGATCTCTCAAACATAAAATCTTCTCTCTATTCTTGGTGCAATACAGTCACATTTTCTCCAACAATAGAAGCTTCATAGACTTGTGTAACTTGTGTTTGTTCTTCACCTCTTTTCCTTGAACTATATCCTTCCAGTCACTCAGATTTGTTGTGTCCTTCAACTCCATTTCGATAACAAGCAATTACATGCCTTACCTTTCCTCTTCTGAGACTCGGTATGCCTCTTCTAGCATTGTTTCCACCCCTACCACCTTGACCACTAGTGGATTCGTCTTCCGTCTAACTCCTTGTAGCAATCTCTCTCTTATATATTCCTCTAAAACATCTTCCTCTACCTTTTTGTTGTGTTTTCCTATTCAATGTTTCCTCTAACTTCACGACAATGTGATAAGCTTCAACAAAAAAAATAATTAATGCATACTCATTTCATCTTGAATAAAGTAATTTAGTGCGTTCACATACCTGGAGACTCTTTGGAATTCTAGTTCCTTTATACTAGATTAAAGTGACAATTTGAAAAAATATTCAGTGTACTCACGGATAAAGGTTTCCTTTTTTATTAGATTATGGACTTGTCTATACCATTTTTACTAGTAAAAAACAGGTAGAAATACCTCCTTGATATTTGTTACTCACTTATTCCAAGTCTTGATATTTTATAGCTAATTATTTACTCTCTCTTTTTGTAGCATATCCCAACATAGTGTGGCATGACCCCTCAACTTTTTCATGGAAAATTTCACCCGATTTGGATCCTGAACATTTTCATTCTCAAAGTATCTTTTGAATTCTCCAATCAAATCGATGAGCACAACAATTTTTATATTTCCATCATAAGAAGAAGTTTCAACTCTTGCACTCCCTCTATTATTCAAATATAAAATCAACCTTGTTGTTGGGTCTCTCCCCTCAACACCATGTTCTTCATCTATTTATTCTTCAAGATTTGAATCTACTTCAAAACCTCCATTTATTCTATGCTTCAAATCTTCTATTCTCCATTTTAACTCTTTTATTTATTGATTCCTACACTTCCACATCTAGCTCCTCTTCCCCTAAGTGGCATCCTTACAAGTTGTAATTGTCTCACCAACATCTACATACCTCAACCCAGGCTTTGTGTCCTAACCCATACCTTCAACACTCTTGTTTTTAAACCACCAAATAAGGTTTTATAGTGTCTATTACACAAAGAAAATAAAGGTGCAAATCCTATAATGAAACTGACTATAATACCACTTGGCGTAATCCAAGCCTTTGTAGCTTTCACAACAAATTATAGATCTTGGATCTTTGTTACAAAGTGCACAACCCTAGCCATTTGATTTTTAGTCACTATATTAATTAATTCAAATGACTAAATCACAAATAAAAAACAATGGGTAATTCAAGTCTTCTCACAATAACATGGAGAGGATTTCAAATATTTTTATTCATTCAGAATGTGCTATTACATACAAGAATTTAAATATGAGAGTGGAGTCCTCAGAGTGTTTGAAATTCCTACACTGTTACACAACAATACCTTACATAACCACCAAGACACCCTCGCTAACTTGTACTGAAACCAATTTCCCTCTCTCTAAATTATGTACCATCCAAAACCAAGACTAATAGTCCAAGAGCCAAAAGAAAAAACCCAAAATCCAAAAAATTCCCTTTTCTTTCTTGTTCTTGCAATCTAGTCTCATATTGTTTAACTCTTCCCATTCTAATTGAAAAAAATCACTTCCCATGATGTCGACATATTCACCTTCTAGAACTATATCAATTCACTTCCTCTCAGTATGCATACAAAAAAAAAATTGTAACCTACATCTCATTACCGTAGCACATCTGGTAGCAGTTGTCTTGTAGCAGCGTAGCTAAACAAATACCTGTTTGGGTTTGTTAGAGACTCCACACAATAGGAGTATGAACACAAGATCTTGGGAGTGTCAATAACTTTAAAGTATTTAAGTATGGGGGTTTACGCAGTGCATTATATTAGATATCATTTTTGGGATTCAACTGCGTTAAGTAAGTCATTCACGTATGACCATTTCCATGAGAGGTAGTCGTAACTGACTAATTTCTCATGATTTTTGAATAGTTCACTTAGCATTCATTGCATCAGGTGATGCTCACAGGGGTGAAGAAGTGGGATTGAAACTAGTGAAATGAATCACATAGCATCAATAATCACTTTCGGGGCTTGCACCCGGTAACCAGGACTTCCCAGGAGGTCACCCATCCCAGAACTCCTCTGGCTCAAGCACGCTTAACTGTGGAGTTTTCCCCACAATCAAGCCCACTTAGCTTGCTACCCCATTTGTAAAACCTTAGCAAGTGTTGTGCCTCATGAACCATTCAAGTAGAGATCCCTTGACTCTTTTTTGAATTTAAGTATGGGGGTTTACGCAGTGCATTATATTAGATATCACTTTTGGGATTCAATTGCGTTAAGTAAGTCATTCACGTATGACCATTTCCATGAGAGGTAGTGTAACTGACTAATTTCTCATGATTTTTGAATAGTTCACATAGCACTCATTGCATCAGGTGATGCTCATAGGGGTGAAGAAGTGGGATTGAAACTAGTGAAATGAATCACATAGCATCAATAATCACTTCCGGGGCTTGCACCCGGTAACCAGGACTTCCCAGGAGGTCACCCATCCCAGAACTCCTCTGGCTCAAGCGCGATTAACTGTCGAGTTTTCCCCACAATCAAGCCCACTTAGCTTGCTACCCCATTTGCAAAACCTTAGCAAGTGTTGTGCCTCATGAACCATTCAAGTAGAGATCCCTTGACTCTTTTTTGAATTTAAGTATGGGGGTTTACGCAGTGCATTATATTAGATATCATTTTTGGGATTCAACTGCGTTAAGTAAGTCATTCATGTATGACCATTTCCATGAGAGGTAGTCGTAACTGACTAATTTCTCATGATTTTTGAATAGTTCACTTAGCACTCATTGCATCGGGTGATGCTCACAGGGGTGAAGAAGTGGGATTGAAACTAGTGAAATGAATCACATAGCATCAATAATCACTTTCGGGGCTTGCACCCGGTAACCAAAACTTCCCAGGAGGTCACCCATCCCAGAACTCCTATGGCTCAAGCGCGCTTAACTGTGGAGTTTTCCCCACAATCAAGCCCACTTAGCTTGCTACCCCATTTTCAAAACCTTAGCAAGTGTTGTGCCTCATGAACCATTCAAGTAGAGATCCCTTGACTCTTTTTTGAATTTAAGTATGGGGGTTTACGCAGTGCATTATATTAGATATCATTTTTGGGATTCAATTGCGTTAAGTAAGTCATTCACGTATGACCATTTCCATGAGAGGTAGTGTAACTGACTAATTTCTCATGATTTTTGAATAGTTCACATAGCACTCATTGCATCGGGTGATGCTCATAGGGGTGAAGAAGTGGGATTGAAACTAGTGAAATGAATCACATAGCATCAATAATCACTTCCGGGGCTTGCACCCGGTAACCAGGACTTCCCAGGAGGTCACCCATCCCAGAACTCCTCTGGCTCAAGCGCGATTAACTGTCGAGTTTTCCCCACAATCAAGCCCACTTAGCTTGCTACCCCATTTGCAAAACCTTAGCAAGTGTTGTGCCTCATGAACCATTCAAGTAGAGATCCCTTGACTCTTTTTTGAATTTAAGTATGGGGGTTTACGCAGTGCATTATATTAGATATCATTTTTGGGATTCAACTGCGTTAAGTAAGTCATTCATGTATGACCATTTCCATGAGAGGTAGTCGTAACTGACTAATTTCTCATGATTTTTGAATAGTTCACTTAGCACTCATTGCATCGGGTGATGCTCACAGGGGTGAAGAAGTGGCATTGAAACTAGTGAAATGAATCACATAGCATCAATAATCACTTTCGGGGCTTGCACCCGGTAACCAAAACTTCCCAGGAGGTCACCCATCCGAGAACTCCTCTGGCTCAAGCGCGCTTAACTGTGGAGTTTTCCCCACAATCAAGCCCACTTAGCTTGCTACCCCATTTTCAAAACCTTAGCAAGTGTTGTGCCTCATGAACCATTCAAGTAGAGATCCCTTGACTCTTTTTTGAATTTAAGTATGGGGGTTTACGCAGTGCATTATATTAGATATCATCTTTGGGATTCAATTGCGTTAAGTAAGTCATTCACGTATGACCATTTCCATGAGAGGTAGTCGTAACTGACTAATTTCTCATGATTTTTGAATAGTTCACTTAGCACTCATTGCATCGGGTGATGCTCACAAGGGTGAAGAAGTGGGATTGAAACTAGTGAAATGAATCACATAGCATCAATAATCACTTACGGGGCTTGCACCCGGTAACCAGGACTTCCCAAGAGGTCACCCATCCCAGAACTCCTCTGGCTCAAGCGCGCTTAACTGTGGAGTTTTCCCCACAATCAAGCCCACTTAGCTTGCTACCCCATTTGCAAAACCTTAGCAAGTGTTGTGCCTCATGAACCATTCAAGTAGAGATCCCTTGACTCTTTTTTGAATTTAAGTATGGGGGTTTACGCAGTGCATTATATTAGATATCATTTTTGGGATTCAACTGCGTTAAGTAAGTCATTCACGTATGACCATTTCCATGAGAGGTAGTGTAACTGACTAATTTCTCATGATTTTTGAATAGTTCACATAGCACTCATTGCATCGGGTGATGCTCACAGGGGTGAAGAAGTGGGATTGAAACTAGTGAAATGAATCACATAGCATCAATAATCACTTCTGGGGCTTGTACCCGGTAACCAGGACTTCCCAGGAGGTCACCCATCCCAGAACTCCTATGGCTCAAGCGCGCTTAACTGTGGAGTTTTCCCCACAATCAAGCCCACTTAGCTTGCTACCCCATTCGCAAAACCTTAGCAAGTGTTGTGCCTCATGAACCATTCAAGTAGAGATCCCTTGACTCTTTTTTGAATTAAAGTAGTCATCGCTTCGATAAAATGTAGCTACAAGAGTATCAACAACCATTAGTTGGGTACGTCAACAGCTAAAATATTAGGAGTATCAACAACTAACATAATAAGAGTATTGACACCTTAAAATACATGGGAGTAATAACACTTATTATGAACTCAAACATAAACGTGTATTCTTTTGATAAGGATTGCTAGAGGAAAAAGATGCTCCTACATCACAACATTTTGTAATTCACTTTCTACAATATCGTATGGTCACCAAGTTTGATGTGCCAACCACTCTTTTCTTTAATAATACTTTGTATTTATCTTCTTTAAATTTGATTGAGTTTTCTGTAGATAAGGGTATCATCTTAATATATTCAAATAACTATTACCTTTAGGGTAATGGTGTATTTGAATCCATTGACAAAAATCTTATCCACATCCTAAAAGTTATTGTAGTTGGCCACTAGAGGAACTGGTACAATGCTTTACCAAATTCTATATCGGTGGATAGAGTAACTCTAAAATTTTCATTTGAAACATCTCCCAATTTCTTGGTCTATGGAAAAGAAGTTGTCCTATTTCCAAATATTTTTTCCACATCTCCAAATATCTCAAACTTCATGTGGGAATAATTGTCTAGTCAGGAAACGAAGGGTTGACACCCTACTCAAACTAGGAGAACAGAAATAGAAAGAAAAAGGAGGAGTTTGTTGTTCATAAGAAGGTTGTTAAAGTGGAGTTTAATAAGAAATCTATAGGAGAAAATAACTTCTATGTGGGAGACCTTGGTTTACAGGTGGAAAAGCCATACTAAGAGAATGCTAAGCACACTAAATTCTAAAGGGTATGCCTTGGTCCTTACTTGGTGGTGAAATACTAGTGATTACCCCTTTACTATTGTAGGTGTATCCCTTATTAATATTGTTGTGCCTCTATTGTCCCCATATTGTTATTACTGTGCCCCATAGAATCCCTCTATTGTTATTTTTGTGCCTTTATATTATTATTGTTAGGTCGGCTGGATTATATTGTGAATCCTTAGACTCTTATATATAGAAAGGAGGTTTTGTCATTTGAATAATAAAAGAATCATTCATTTGTGTAATTTAAAGGAGGTTGCCCCCTCGAAGAGGCTGAATTCTAAGGCATTGGTCTATCTTTTCTATCTTTTTGTGAGCTGGTTTCATAACATTGGTCTTGGCATGTATAGGCTACAAAACCTAGAAAGAGAAGTAAACCTCCTTCTTATCAATGACAAAATTATGAAGAGACACATTAATTAATTATCATTTATCTACTTAATTTGTACATACATAGATTTAATTTGGTTTTTATTTTAGTTTTGCATTTTATTTTCAATTGTTTTATTTGAATTTCGCATTTCCTTCTTTATTTTAATTGTTACTTAATTTCTTCTTTGAAGAATGTGCCGATTGTATCATTTCTCATAAAATAGTCTATTGTTGTAAGTACTTTTGTTGTTTAAGATCACTAAACATAGCTATTGGAATCATGGAAACCCATTCTAAGTCTAATGGGCAAGACATTGATTCAAAATATAATTTCATTACCTTGGCCTAGTATCTAAGTTATCAATGCAATGGAGGAACACTACTTGAATAACATATGTTTATCAGAAACATAAGCCCAAATCTAGCTAGGCTACTAGTTACCTTTAACTCTCGATCCATGCATTTACTAATGGTGGATGTTTCACTTAGAAGCTAATGGAGTTCTTAATGTGTTATTTATATGGAAGTTGGTTATTATTAAAATAGACTTTATCTAAAACAATTATATGCTAACATGTATCATCCCACACACCTTCAAAGTGTGATTAAGGTTCCCCATCCAGTAATGTCTAGAAAGATAACAAAAAATAAAAGAATTGGAAAATACATTTTAGACCTATTGGGACATGCAAGTATATCCATTGGGGCTACAGATGCTCATTGTCATAGAAGTAATGCAAAGAGGATATGAATTAACAACATGAATTTTTAACATCCCCTATCTATAATTACATTGTTGTAGTACATTAGTATATGAGGAAGATCTAAGTCAAGAAAGAAATTCATATTGTGGACTTGTTGCTAGAACCAATAACTTGCTAAGGCTGAAGATTAATAATCATTCAACAAATATAGAGAACAAGGTGTAATGAGAACACTCTAAGCTATTGCTTGGATGCTTTACTAAGACTATTTTTTTTGTCTTAATAGAACCATTGATTGTCTTAAAGGTCAGTTGCAATGATTCATGGTTTTGTACTATGAATCACCATTTATTAAGCTCTCTACACACCTTAAAAATTTGCAATAAATTTTAGGGACAATATCTTCTTTTAGTTTCTTTTCTTATCATAAACATTGATTTTGGATTTCAAGTTTTTATTAATTTACATAGAAATTAGGTTTTTTCCACTTCGCCTATTTACTAAAGAAAACCCAAAAAAACTTACAAGTGAAAAGATTTCATTTGTTCATTGATGTGTGGGGGCCAAATTTATTTTTAGAGCTTATCTAAATTTTAAAAGTTCACCTACCAACATATGTTATTGTTGATGTCTCTACATAATAATTATAATAGCGGATTTACCGTTCCTTTTTGTTCACCGCATTCTGGCCATGTTCCTTTTGTTTAATGTCGTCCATAACATAACATTACATTGTACATCATATCACTTTGCAGTCATAAACCTTCAAAGTAACATAACTGAAAAGTTTAATTGATCAACTACCATTTCTAAGATCACGAAGAAATATATATATACATATATCGTAGCTTTCCCGTCAAGAATCATTTTGTATACCTTCAAACGATGCAATCTCTCTTTAAAAAATGTCAGACATATAAAACAAAATTATACATATAAAACAGAGAGGTTAGTTTTGTATGCCAATGCCACTAAAACGTACACTATGGTAGATTTGGAGAAAGATTAGAAAGGAATTACACACAACATAAACCACACATTGAATTATTTGATATGGTAGATTTGGAGAAATATTATTACACACAACATAAACCACACATTAAATTATTCACTATGCTAGATTCGGAGAAAGATTAGAAAGGAATTACACACAACGTAAATCACACGCTAAATTACACTATGGTAGATTTGGAAAAAGATTAGAAAGGAATTACACACAACATAACTCACACACTAAATTACACTATGGTAGATTTGGAGAAAGATTAGAAAGGGATTACGCACAACATAAATCACACACTAAATTACACTATGGTAGATTTGGAGAGAGATTAGAAAGGAATTACACACAACATAAATCAAACACTAAATTATATATAGTTATATATCACTAATTTCTAGATGATAAAATTAGAAAACGATGAATTTATGACTCATAAACAACTCACACACATAAAAATAACTATTTCTAAAATCACACTTATAGACTCAATAAAAACTCACAACCTAAAACACATAAAAACATCACTTCTAATATACACATATACCAAAAATCACTTCTAATATACACATGCCAAAAATATATGTCATCTTGCATATGTTTAATATGCCAAATTTTTAATACAATTTCAGGTAAATTAATGAAATTATGGTGTTATTTTAACCCAATTTGAGTAATATAAAAAGTGTTGGAATATTATTTGTATTTATGATATTATCAAAGTGATACCTTACTTACATTTTAAGGAAATAATGAATTTTAATATACCTTTTTAATTTTATTACTTTTCCAAAATACTATCTAGGATGGGGATCTTTCTTCCTTATAAATATATAAACATTGAATATATTGATAATGGTTAAAACAATGCGTTTTTCTCCCACCACCATGATTTTATCACGAGAGTTTGGTGTCCTTGTCCCTCTTGTCCCTCCCTCTTATCGCTGGTTTCCATTCAAATTTCTATTCATCCTTCCACATTTTGTATAAACATTCTTTTGTACATTTCTCAAAAAAGGACGAGGAGGATACACATCTCACAAACCATGGTTATTGATGAAATCAATTCGAATTATAAAATCAATTCAAATTTCTATTTATGCTTTCACTTTTGTTATAAACATTTTTTTTACATTTCTCGAAAGGAGAAGGAAACGGATGAGTATATCTTAACTAAACAAAGGTTAATGATAAATTAATAATTAATAATGAATTTAAATTAAATTAATAAATTAGTAATTGGTCTGAAGTATTTGATTTTTGAGGAGTGATTTTTTTTTAATTTTTGAATATTTACAAGATTTTGGGATTAAAGGGTAAAAGGTGATCATTACTTCTTGTTAATGTAAAGTAAACAATGAAGCATCACTGCTTGTTAGTGTAAAGTAAAAAGTGATGCAACACTGTTTATGAATGACTAATGAAATTATTAATTTTTATCTTTTTGGGAAAAAAATTTGGTGTTCAACAATGTGACATCAAGGTCTTTTTAAGGGTGGACCCAACACAATTCCACTTGATGTACTCTTTTAGTCTCATTCAATCCCCACCCAATTTGCATCTATGAAGCTACACAACTTCACTCCCTTTTGGTCATTTGTACCATATTCCAAACTCAATAGTGCCTTTAAGGTACCGTAAAACATGCTTAACTATCTTCCAAAATAATTTTGTTGGCCTAACCATAGCTCGGGTCTGCTGGTTGACTGCATAACACATATATGGTTGTGTGTTCACAATATACATTAATGAACCCACTAGTTGCCGATAAATGGTAGCATCCACTTCCTTGCCTAAAGTGGCATCCTCCTTTCTCTAGTTAGTCGCTAGAGGTGTCTCCATGGGTTTATGACTCTTCATGTGGAATCTCTATAGTATCTTATTTTCATACTTGCATTGAGACACAAATAGTTCCTCGTCGCCTTTCCATACTTCCAACCCAAAGAAGTAGTGCATGAGACCCATGTCCTTCATTTTGAATTCCCTTGCAAGGTCCTCCTCATAAGATTTGATCAACTTCTCATCAATAGTTAAAATTAAATCATCAACATATAAGAAAATAATAAAAAAATTATCTTCTACCATGATATGATATAGGTTTGCATCCACTTCACTTTTGGTGAAGCCCAAACTAGTTAGATAGTTATTGATCCTATTGTACTATGCACGAGGTGCTTTTTTGAGACTGTACAATGCTAACTTGAGTCTACACACATGAGACTCTTGATGAAACGTCTCAAAACCTTATAGTTTCTCGATGTACACCTCCTTCTCAATAACCACATTGAGAAATGTTGTTTTTACATCCATCTGGTGGATTTTCCACCCCATTTGCATAACTAGAGCAAGAATTCATCTAATGGATGAGTACCTTGCTACATTAGAAAATGTCTCCTCATAGTCAATTCCCTCAACTTGAGAGTACCTTCTGGCCACAAATATGGCCTTATAATTCTCTATGCTCATGTCTACTACCTTCTTCACCTTGAAGATCCATCTCAAACCCACTACTGATTTATCTGCTTGTCTTGGGACCACTTCCAAAGCACTATTCTTTACAATGTAAAAGTATTCCTCCACCATTGCATCAACCCATATAGGTTTCTCTACTGCTTCCTCAAAAAAGGATGTTTTAGTCTCTACAAGCTCAGTCATTAGATCCATTTAACTAGTGTACTGATCAAGTGACTTTCTCTTCATGAGCTTATTTGAAGGAGCACCTACATTCTCCCTCGCATCCTGCAGAAGTCTCTCAACTTCCCTATTTATTTTCCTTCCTTCTCTGGATGGTTCTACTTGAGTGGTTGTCTCCACTCCTTTCTCCTCAATTTGTGGTTGCTCCATAACTTATTGAGGTTCCTCCTTTGGATCTAGAAGCTTCTTTTCTGCTGGGATCTGAAGCTCCCTCTCAAGAGAGCACAGCATCGCTTTCTCCTTTTCAAATTTTACATCCCTTCTCAAAATTTTCATTATAAGGGATGACAAGCACACACAGTCGTTGTGTGGAGTTTCTGTGTAACCCACAAATACCCCCTGTTAGGGTCCTATAATTATAGGAAATCTGATGATTCAGATATTATTTGTTGCTCTCATGATGAAGCTTTTGGCTTGCTGACTCACCCCACTTCCTCTCCATTTTCCATCATCCACTACTCAGCTTCATGCTTTATCACCCACTTTCCTTGTTAATTCATCTGAATATTACCCCAGCATAAGCTGAATACCTACTTTCGAATCATTAAGAATAGTTTTGTGTGAGAAAAAGGTTATATATTGTAGAGCTTCTGGTTTTAAAGCCTTGGATTTGATTGAAATTTGCATAAACAATAAGCCCGAAAGCTTAACTCCCACTCCATCTCCATGCGACCTGCATTCACAATACCTAAGCTTGGCACACCTAATACCAAGCACAAGTGGGTAGCCTTGGGCTTATTTTTTTGAAACACATTGTAACTATGGGCTTATATAAACCATCATGAAGAATGTTGCCTTGTGAATGTGGGATAAATCCCATAAAGCTATATATATATATATATATATATATATATATATATATATATATATATATATATATATATATATCTATATATATATATATCTATATATATATATATATATATATATATATATATATATATATATATATATATATATAGATATAATCCTTCCTTTTATCCCTTACTTCACAAAACCCTATTAATATAAAGTTTTGGACTTTATATTAATTTCTCCCCATAAGCCTGTACTACCTCTTTCCCCTACAAATTCAACCAATGGCTCAGCCCGCACTAAGAATTAAACACCCTTCATTTTTTATTTGCCTCGAGATTCGTAAAAATAAATCAACGGTTAAAATTCCATATTAGTCGCTCAGCTCATCCAACACTTAACACTCGAAAAACATGCGATACTAGTGGTTTTCCCAGCCCACCTTTTTGCTACATGGAAACCCCACATTATATCGCATCCTCCAAAATAATACCACCTACCACTTTAAAGCGATGCAATAAACCATTAACTATTTTGGTTTTGAATGTTATAAATATTACTAGAATATAGGGTGGATTAATTTCAAGTGAAATACAAAGATATGAAAATGCAATAATATTTCAGAGCTACAGGTGAAACCATACTTGAGGTAAAATTATATAGCTACACGCAATATGAGACTAAGGTTGCGGAATGAGATTCCAAGGTAAGATGGTTTTACAACGACACATGAAATAAAATTCACTGATGCCATGAATTTACCAGAGGAAATAAAATAGAAAATTTCACATGAAATTAGTGTACAGGAGAGCTAATCTGATAATCACCCTATGAGTGACCTCAGTTAAAGATTTATTGAATACAGGTATTACAGACTCATGTGCTAGTGTGTATGTCTATGTTATTTAAGCAACAGATCGATCAGATTGTAAATACACAGACACTTGAAATGGAAAGACAATAAAGAAATATAGTAAGCAAATACAAAAACACAAGAAATTAATAAGGAGTTCCACCCTATTCTCCAGGGCTACATCTCCAGTCCAGCTCTCAGTGGTTGCCTTATTTTATTATGTCTTAAGTAGAGAATTACAATGCAGGAGCTCAATATGAGTCACCTAAAATAGATTTGCTTGGCAGGGTGGTTCTTGGATTCCCTAAGCCACTGGAGTGCACATACTCTTTTGCCTACCAGCTCTTTGACCTCTCTGGTCTAATAGATCCTGTTAGGGATGGTTTGAATCTGTCAATCTCTCTGGTGCTCAACGATGCCTTTGGTCAGCTTGACCCTTTGTCTTCTTTCTGCTTTTGCTTCACTATCTTCTTTACTTCTCTGTCTTTTGTCTTCCTCTCTGGGTTCTGGTTCCTCTCTGGGTTCTCTTTGTCTTCTGTCTTTTGTTCATGGCTTTAAAGCCATTCATTCCCATGTCTGTTTAGTTCCTCTTCTACCTCTGTCAAATCACCTTCTTCAGTTGTGCTTGGATTTCCTTGTTCGGCGTCATCATCAAGCTCACAGGGAGTGGCCACATGTCCTCCTATAAATGGTGTCAGCTTGCTTCATCGGTTCAATTATTCGGTTACATCGTGGGATGAGTCTTCCTCCACCGTGGTGGTCAAAGCAGACCTCAAATCCTTCTAAATCATGGCTTATTCCCTTGTTAAATCTGGCCTTGCCGTCGAGTGCGATGCCAATCATCCAATCTAGATCCCCCAGATCAAACATTGTTCGCTCATTTTTTGCAGTTGACTTGCTCGACCATTAGCGCGCGATGAGCGATGGCTTTCTCTCTCCTCCACTTACCACGCATCAATAGTTGAGTGAGATCACTTTGCTTTCATACAAAACCGCTTACCGTTCAAGGAGCCCCCGATCAACATCGTCGGTTTCAGAGTAGGTCCCGCCTTTTAGCTTTAGCATTTTCTCCATTGTTCTCGGCTCTTCCATGTGACTGAGCGCTCAGGGCCCTTCCATTTTGAGGGATTTCACCCAGCTAAGTGCTAATCGCGCATCAAAAACCTCCTCTGTTTCCCGATCTGGGCCTCCCAAGGGCTAATTTCGCCTCCCGCGCAGTCTCCATTGGCCTCAGTCAATGTGCTTTGACCGAGGTCCTCGTCGTTCCACACTGGCTACCACTGCCACTGGTTTAGATGTGTTTTTTATCGCTGTTTTGAATTCTTTGATGTTTGTCCTGACCTGATACAATCATGGTTCTTTTGACAGTTCTTTATGGATCCAATTTGAATCATGACCTTCCCACTGAAAAAGCTTTTGGACCACCGAAATTTGGTTTTCAAGCATCGACTAAGTGAGGGTATTGTTTTCTCACCTGCCCAATCTCAATCCACTTTGCACTGCTTGGCTTTGAACCTTTGAGCCCAACTCTGAGGTATTCAACATCTCCCTTGTGCGTTGTCCTCACCTTCTTGTCCAGCACTATGTCTTCCTGCAATTCATTAAGATATTCAGGTAGCAGGTCATCAATAGAAGGCAATTGACTTTGCTCTTCAGGGTCAATCATTGGAGGTTCAAAAAATCTCAAGCATTTTTCATTTACGATAGAGTAGATGTGCATGTAACCTGGTAGATCAAGGCGAAAATAATTTTCACCAATCTTCTCAAGTATCCTAAAGGGTCCATACCTGATAGGCTTTAGATTTTTACCTTCACCTTGCATCCTGTCCTTGCTGATATACAGCCAGACCTGGTCACCAACTTGAAAACTATGCTCCATCTGATGCTTGTCATGCCTAGCCTTGTATTTGGCTTGGCTCTTTTCCAGCTGTTTCTCTACTGCCTGGTGGATCTCCTGGATCTGTTCAATGAACCCAGTTGCCCAGTCCACATCACTGTGTCCATCAACCATGCTATCTTTAGCAAAGACAAAATATAAAGAAAACCTTGGTGTGAAACCAAAACAGGTCTCAAAAGGAGGTCTTTCTATGGAAGAGTGTTTTGCTCTGTTGTAAGCATGCTGCACATAACACAAGTGTTCATCCCAAAGCTTAGGATGTTTGCTGCAATATCCTCTCAGTAACGGGATCACTGTCCTGCTAACTACTTCTGTCTGGCCATCTGTTTGTGGATGAAAAGTTGTGCTTTTCTTCAGTTTGGTGTCCATCAGTTCCCACAGACTCGACCAAAACTTCCCCACAAATTGGTTGTCTCGATCAGATACAATAGAAGTGGGTAGTCCAAAATGAACACATACATGTTCAAAGAATAATTTTGCAGTCTGTTCAGCTGTAATCTGTTTATTATAGGGTATCAAAATACACATTTTGTTGAACCTATCCACAACAACATATAGATAATCATGAACTTTCCTAGATTTAGGTAGTCCTCCAATGAAATCCATGGAAACACTTTCCCAAGGTTGAGAAGGAACTGACAACGGAGTGTACAAGCTTAGTTTTCTATTGCTGGGCTTGCTTTTAGCACACATAGCACACCCTCTTACATATCTAGAAACTGTCTCATCCATTTTCGGCCAATAACAAAATCTTTACAGTGGTGCAACTATTTTACTTACCCCAAAGTGACCTGATATCAGAGAAGTGTGTACTTCCCTAATTATATTTACTCTCTTAGTTTGTGGAATGCAGAGTTTCCCACAATGATATAAGATTCGATCTTTCACATTATAATCCAATTCTTCTACTCTTTTTCCCTGACTCAAAGTTGCATATACATCTTTAAAGTCCATATCCTGAGCATATTATTCAATGTAGCTTTCATGTAGTACAGAATTATGCTTAAGTATGGTGGATGCACTTATAATGGGTCTAGATAACATATCTGAAACTTTTTTATGTATGCCCTTTTTATATCTGATGACTAAATGAAACTGCTGTAGAAAACCCATCCATCTGTAATGTCTTGATTGCTACAACTTAGTTTGGGAGTGCAAATATTGAAGTGGTCGATGATCAGTATGTATTACTGTCTCTTTGCGCATTAAGTAGTGTTTCCACTTTTTCACACTCTGAACTAATGCATATAATTCTTTATCATATGTAGGATAGTTAACTACGGCAGGATTAAAAGTCTCAGAATGATAACATATGGGGTTACTGTGCTGAGTCAGGCAGTGCTAATACAGGTGTTGTACTAATCTTTTATTTCAAGGTGTCGAAGGCTTTCTGATGTTTGCCTCCTCATTGAAACACCTTGTTCAATCTTGTTAAATCATGTAATGGAGCTGCAATTGAGGAAAAGTTAGAAATGAACTTCCTCCAGTATTTTGCTACTCTTAAGAAGCTTCTCACTTTCGTAGCATACTTGGGTTTATGCCAGTTTACAATGACTGCCACTTTAGAGGGATCTATTTTTAATTCACCTCCCGCTACTATATGACCCAAGTAGTTTAGAGATGTCTTGCCAAATTCACATTTTGAGAATTTAACATAAATTTTTTCTCTTTTCAAAACATTTAGTGTATGCTTAACATGCTTTAAATGTTCTTCCCACATTTTACTAAAAATCAGAATTTCATCCAGGTACACAATAACAAAATCATCAAGAAAAGGTCTGAGTACATCATTCATTAATCTCATGAAAGTAGCAGGAGCATTGGTCAAGCCAAAAGTCATAACCCAACATTCATACAATCCCTACTTTGTTTTGAAAGCAATCTTCCATGCATCTTGATCTGCAACCCTAACCTGGTGATATCCACTGTGCAAATCTAGCTTGGTGAAATAAACAACTTCCTTCAATTGATCTAAAAGATCATCTATGCAAGGAAGGGGATAACGATTTTTGATTGTTATCTTATTCAGTGCTCGATAGTCAATGCACATTCTCCATGAGCCATCTTTATTTCTCACCAAAACGATTGGTGACCCACATGGTGATTTGCTAGGCTTGATGAACACTTTCTCGAGCAACTCCTGCACCTGCTTCTTGATTTCAAAATTCTCTAAAGCAGACAACTTGTACATTCCAATGTTAGGCAATGGAACATCTTGCTGAAAAATAATATCATGTACTATTCCCTTTTTGGGTGGCAGACCTTTAGGTTCTTGAAATAAGACATCATACTCTGAAACAACCTTTTCTATATTAGCTTGTTGTTCAGCATTACAGCCCTCAAATACATTTATTTTATCAGGTTTCTTTTCCTTTACAACCATCAGTAAGAATTGTTTGCATGAATTTATCATTCTTTTCATCTGCTCTGAGTTTATGAGAGTATAATTATTCTTAATCTTATGAGCTCTTACAAAGTATTTGATTCCATCTTTAACAAGTAGATACTTGTTCTCATCTCTATAGAAAATAACCTTTCTATCATACAAGTAAGGACTTCCTAAAACAAGTCCACATATATCCAAAGGAATTATGTCTAGCTCCACCTCATCTACAAACGCTAACCCAAAAGAAAAATTGAGTTTGCACTGTCTAGTCACTTGTAGTTGTGCTTTATCATTCAACCGTCCTAATGGGTATGGTTTCTTATAAGGTGTAGTTGCTAATCCCAGTTTCTTTACAATTGCTTCAGAAATTAGTTTTACTTGCAAGCCACTATCAAACAAAGTATCAATCTTTTGATGCTTGGAAATAACTCGAATATGGAAAAGCTCATGTCTTTTTCTCTCATTTTCTTCATCAATAACAAATTGAGCAGAATTACTGGTAGATGCTTCAGAATTCTTACCTTTTATACCTGTTTTTGCAATGGTTGTTTCATCTCCTGAGTCTGACCCCAAATCTTTCTGAATAGTTGTAGCAGTCTTCTTCTTCTTTCCGTCAGACTTCTTAGGTCTCAGCTCTGGATGCAGAATCCAACAATATTCATCATCATGCCCATCCTTTTTACAGTGAATGCATGAATCTTTGTTTTTTTTGTGCAGTGTTAGCCTTCCTTGCTTTCCACTTCTACTTTCTTTTCTCCTTGCTCTTGCTAGCAATGGGTTGGGATGATCCCCCAACTTCTGGATTTCCATTCTTTCCTCTAGCTTCGAGATGAGTAGCTTGTACAAATACCTCATCTATACTAGTGGATTAAACATGAGGATGGTATGCTTGATGTAGATGTGTAGACCACCAATGTACTTCAAAAGAGTCTCTGGTGAGTCTAATGAGATACCAAACATCAATGATCTCTTTATAAATTCTTGTGTGTACCATTGCACACTTTTCCCTTTCAACTGTCGAAGAGTTTGCCAACTCATCATGGCTTGTTGCATGTAGGCCAGTGGATAAAACTGCTTTTTAATTGCAGAAACAAACTCACTCCAGACAGAGATGACCTTACCATGTCTTTTCATATTAGCTTGGGTTCTGCCTTCCCACCAAAGCAAGGCAGTGCCTCCTAGGCATAGGCTTCCCAGTTGAATCTTACTCTTGTCTGAGTCTATGTTCTGTACTCTACAATACAAATCAATTTGTCTAATCCAATTTTCCAACTTTTCAGCATTTAGCTCTCCATCATATATAGGCAAATCAAACTTAACATCTAGCTTGATCAAAGATGCTTTCTTATTATGCACAGGGCTATTAGGAGGGGTGAGAAAGCTTTCCTCTTTCCCTTTACCTTTGGAGTGGTCTTGGAAATCAGACTCATCTTCTTCTTTATCTTGTTTAGAACTTGATGAATCTTCAACCTTATGCTTTCTAAAGTCCCTATACATTTCTTCTACCATAGACTTTATAGCTAGGAAACTTTCTATGAATTGAAGGTCTGGCCCCACAGAACCTTCCTCTGACATTATCCTCCGAGGATAAACTCTCCCAGTTTCAGGATTAGTTTCCACCAACTCTCCTTCTCGTAATTTGAGCTTTGATCTAGTGAGCATTCAACAACTAAACTAACACAAGCTTGTCTAACCTTACAGCCTAAAGCTCTGATACCACTTGATCTGATAATCACCCTATGAGTGACCCCAGTTAAAGATTTATTGAATACAAGTATTACAGACTCATGTGCTGGTGTGTATGTCTATGTTATTTAAGCAGCGAATCGATCAGATTGTGAATACACAGACACTTGAAATGGAAAGACAATAGAGAAATACAGTAAGCAAATACAAGAACACAAGAAATTAATAAGGAGTTCACCCTATTCTCTAGGGCTACATCTCCGATCTAGCTCTCAGTGGTGGCCTTATTTTATTGTGTCTTAAGTAGAGAATTACAATGCAGGAGCTCAATGTTAGTCACCTGAAATAGATTTGCTTGGCAGGGTGGTTCCTGGATTCCCCAAGCCACTGGAGTGCACAGACTCTTTTGCCTACCAACTCTTTGACCTCTCTTGTCTGACAGATTTCTCGGGGATGGCTTGAATCTCTCAAGCTCTCTAGTGCTCGACGCTGCCTTTGGTCAGCTTGGCCTCTATCTTCTTTCTACTTTTGCTTCATTATCTTCTTTGCTTCTCTGCCTTTTGTCTTCCTCTTCCTTCCCGTCTTCCTCTCTGGGTTCTAGTTCCTCTCTAGGTTCTCTTTCTCTTTTGTCTTTTGTTCATGGCTTTAAAGCCATTCGTTCCCATGTCTATTCAGTTCCTCTTCTACCTCTGTCAAATCACCTTCTCCTGTTGTGCTTGGAGTTCCCTGTTCAGCGTCATCATCAAGCTCATAGGGAGTGGCCACATTTCCTCCTGTAAACGACACCATCCTGCTTCGTCAGTTCAATTGTTTGGTTACGTCGTGGAATGAGTCTTCCTCCACTGTGGTGGTCAAATCGGACCTCAATTCCTTCTAAGTTGTGGCTTATTCCCTCGTTAAATCCAGTCTTGCCATCGGGCGTGATGTCAACCATCCGATCTGGATCCCCCAGATCCAACGCTATTCGCTCATTTCATGCGGTTGACTTGCTCAACCATTAGCACACGATGAGTGGTGGTTTTCTCTCTCCTCCACTTTCCATGCATCTATTGTTGAGTGGGATCGCTCCGCTTTCATCCAAAACCGCTTACCGTTCAAGAAGCCCCCGATCAATATCACTGGTTTCAGAGTCGGTCCCGCCTTTTAGCTTTATCCTTTTCCCCATGGTTCCTGGCTCTTCCATGCGATCGAGTGCTCGGGGCCCTTCCATTTTGAGGGTTTTCTCCCATCGATGTGTGATTAAACCTCCTCCATTTCCCAATCTCGGCCACCCAGGGGCTGATTTCGCCTCCCGCGTAGTCTCCATGGGCCTCGGTCAGCGCGCTTTGACTGAGGTCCTTGTTGTTCCATGCTGGCTGCCACTGCCACTAGTTTAGAGGTGTTTTTGATCATTGTTTTGAATTCTTTGATGTTTGTCCCGACCTGATACAGTCATGGTTCTTTTGACAGTTCTTTATGGATCCAATTCAGATCAAGAGAAAAGATAACATTCATGTAAATGCACTTCACGATAGAAGATTAAGGTGAAATCAATTTACAGGCATGGTGAAATCAATTTACAAGTGTAAAATCATGTTAAGTAAAAGAGTGAAGTGAGAATACTCTTCCAACCATACAAATCAACACATGGTTTTGTAAAACCATCTAGGTAATCTAAAAGGGTAAAAGGAATTTACATACAGATAAAATGAATTTACGGAGTGAGTAATAGAAACAAAACTACACATGGTTTGGTGAATTCATGGAAAGAGAAAACAAAACCATGGATTGGAAACAACACATGGTTTTGTAGAAATTTAATTATAAATTTCATTTAAAATATTTCGGAAATATTATTCATCTATATATATATATATATATATCTATATATATATATATATATATTTTCCAAAATATTTTGTGACACTAATGGAATTTAAAACATCAGGGCAGTCACAGGATTAGTCATCAGTGAGGGAAGTCTCAAATTATCAAGTCAAAGGATCAGTAAGAAGTTGAGTGAATTACTAAGAAAAATGGAGATACATCTACATTGCTAGTTCATCTGCCATCACAACCACAAATTTCGGTCCACACCTTACTTGCTCCCACTTCCATAGCAGCAACATTTGCACACCACATTCCACTAGAACTATTAATCTGTAGCAGTTAGAGCTTTTAGTTCATCTATAGTTTAAAAATGTCCTCTTTGTTACTCACAACATTTATTGTAAACATTTTGCAAATTTTATATAAATACTTTTGCTTTTGAAGTATTAAAGGTGGACTTTTTGAGATCAGAAATATTAGTGATCTGTTGGAGTATTGTAAGTTTCGTTTAAAGCACCGGAGCATCAATACTAAGCAGACCATTCATAGGATTCTTGTGGCTTAAATATTGGTGATGTTTTTCTTATGTTAAAGTATTTCACTTTCATCTCTTCACTATAGTCATTTAAATTCCAATTGCAAAATAGAAATGTGATGAATAGGATTTACTTTTGAGTACCTTATTTTGGCTGCTTTTGCAATCTGTATGTTTTCTACTGAAGGCCACACTAAAGAATTCTTGATTGCTCTTTAGTTCTTCCCAGTTGACTGGATTCCACACTAAAGAATTCTTAATTTCTCTTTAGTTCTGCTGAAGGTTTTCATTGTTTTGCCGTCATCCACTTATTATTCTGAGAGATCTAGTAAATATTCCCAACTTGCCCTAAGTTTACTCTGTGAAAAATTGATGCAACCATCCAATTTACCTTTTGACTCCATTGCCCAATATATACTAATTAAATTGAATACAATCAGTCTTCCAAAACCCAAAACTCAAGTACAATCATATCTAGTCTAAGATTTTCAAGCAACAAAGATAACTTTTATAGAGAGAGCCCTCTCTAGGAATGGACGGGCTAGATTTCCATCCTGAAGTTGGTTTCATGTTACATTCTTGTGATTTTTCCTACAACATTCAAATTACATGGTGATAACACCCCCAATTGTATGATCGACTCAAGCTTCTTCCTTGATTCTTTGGGGATATGGCAGTAAACAGTCACTCCAAAAATATTGAAGTGCAACACATCTAGATTCGTCCCTAAGAAAGCCTCCTCTGATGTAATCATGCCCAGAATCCGATGAGGACTACAGTTTTACAAATAGGCTGTTTTGTTGCATGCTTCAGACCACAAATGCAGTGGTAGGCCTTGGTCATGCAACATCGCCCTTGTTGCTCCCACAATACTATGGTTCTTTCTCTCATCCACCCCATTATTCTATGGGTTTTTGGTTGTTGTAAACTCTCGTCGAATGCCTTCTTTTGCACATAAATTTTTAAATTCATTTGACACGTACTCACCTACATTATCACTCCTAAGTTCCTTCACTTTCTTGTCAGTTTATTTCTCAACTAGTGCCTTGAATTATATGAACTTGGATAATGTGTCATATTTATTCTGCATGAAGAATATCCAACAATTCTATGAGAAATTATCAGTAAAAATGACAAAATATTTGTGTCTGGCAGTGGAGGATGTTGAGAAAGGCCCACAGAGACATCAAAGTGGATACTTTCTAGGATTTCATGTGATTTGTTGTCACTATCATGGAATGTGGATTTTGTGTACTTCACCAAAGTTGATAATTTGCATACATCATGTTGCCCAAGTGCTCCTTTGGGGAGGCCTATGGTTATTTGTTGCATAATCTTCAAGGTTCCATGATGTAAATGGTCATGTCTTTTGTGCCAAAGTCCATCAACATCGCGGCTCTGCACCTTCTTCGCCTTTGTGCTTAATGAAACACAATCTTCCACATCTAGCTTATACAATGTCTTCACATGAACCTTGATCCACTTCACCTGTCCCGTGACTATGTGTCTTAGGAATTCCTTTCCTTTGTTGAAGATCGCATCATAACCATGGCCTTACAAAATTGCAACAGAGATGATATTTTTCTCTAGGTCTGGAATGAACATGACATCCTTGATTCTGAGAGAGAATCCTGACTCCCTTTGAAAGGTGATTGTAAAAAGCCCAGTCACGTTGTACCTTCTGTAATCCCCCATCTCAATGTGCGTCTGCAGATATTTGTCCTCCAAGTCACTCAAAAACTCTCTACACCCTGTCATGTCGAATGATGCACCTGAGTCCAAGTACCACATGCTCCCCATCATTGTGTTTTCCATGCATGTGATAAGGGTAAAGTCAATATCGAACTATGAATCCAAGGCTTCACCTACTGCTTCTCCTGAGCTCTTATTTCTTTCCTTTCTTTGTGGACACTTCGTGGAATTGTGCCTGAATTCATGACAACAGAAACATTTAATTTTGGACAAACTTTTCTCCTTCCCCCTTTGCCTAAACTTTGGTTTGGATTGAGATTTCTTCCCCTTTCCCTTCTTTCCCTTTCTAACCAATGAAATTTTTTCTTCATCCTCACCCTTGGATGAAGTCCCATCTCTAGTATTTTGCCTTATTTCCTCCTGTACCAAATCAAAACATAAGAATTCCCAATTCAGTAGTCTCTCTCTCCTATTCACCAAAAATTAGTAGCTATGAAACCTCTTGGGAAGGCCTAGAATGGCTAGGTTTACCAAGTCATCTTCTGAAAAATTAACAACAACCTCGCCAAGTACATCATGACAATGAGTGAACCTACTTAGATACTGTGGAATAGTGTCATTCCTCTCCATATTGATACTTTGAAGTTTATCCTTGAGTGCCAACTTCCTCTGGTCACTACTATTCTCGAAAAATTATGTTATTGCTTTCAACTTTGAGAACGAAGTTTCTTTTCTATGGATAATTGAGACAATGTGGTCCTGTACTCCCTTCAATATTATTCTCCTCGCCTTGGCTACATCTTTCTTCCATTGAGCAAGGTTTCGTGCAAGATACTCTGCTAGTTTTGCAACACCATCATGATGTATTCTAGAATTCCATTGTCATCCAATACTGCCTCCATGTGATCCTTCTGTGTGATGAAATTAGAGCTTCCTTCCAAGGCATACTCTAGCCTCAGTCCATTGAAGGCCATATTCTCAGCTCTGAAGAGATCTTGTTGACCTCCTGAGAGACAACTTCAAAATTTCTGCTCTATTGTGAATACTTCGCCGATACCATGTAGAAATTATGGTGTATATTTGCAACTGTACATGAATTTTTAATCGAAATCGCATGACACAAGCCTAATTCACTGCTCTGGAAGTTAATTCATAATCTAGAAAAAAAAGTTCCAGGCATGCAATAAGCATAACACACATGCACATAATATTTTTCTTGGGGAAAGTAATTTTCCAGAAACCCCACTAATTTCTTTCATTAATATGATAAATATATATGTATTACAACTAATTTGATCAATTGAGAACAACCTTCAAGTGCATAACCTATCTCTCTACTCATTGATAAACTCTGACCCATACTTAATCAATTTCTACCTCTGCTTGAGCCCCTATTTCCTTGTGCAATCACTTGAGAAATTAGGCCCCTATTATTTAGGAATTTATCTAAAATGGATTTTGTAATTCCCAAGGTTGATCATCATACTGCATGCAACACATGTACACTCAAGACTAGGCTACAACTAATGCTACACTTCCTTGGAATCTCCACCATAGCTAGGGAAATTGAATTCTATGCATGCACTAGAAATTTTGGGTTGTTTGATCAGTTAACTGGATGATCACTAAGTTTGACTAAAATTCCATTGCGCAACTGACCTTCCATTGGTTCCTCAAATAGTTGGAACTAGTTTAACTGAAAATAAATTGAGATGCATAACTTTGATTGCTACAAATTAGCAACCACATATGCTTAACTAAACTATAACTCCTCCAAATAGAATTTACTAAGTAAATTGGGTGACATAAGCCATGTCACACAAGTGAACTACATCCAAGTTGTCTACTACTTCGGATATCTGACTAGCAATCCAAATATCAGATCTATCCTCCATTAAACCCAAAAATTTTCATCACAACTTTGTTAATAGTTCTGGTCATGTTACTGTCCTTAGATCCCACGTTCATTGTGATAGAATGCCTTACATTTCATAGTAGATACAGTGTCATAGTAAACTGTTAAAATTGGCAACTAGGGCCAAACTCCATGTGGGTCATCTTATTTATGGAAGCTGATATTTTTCTTGGATCCCTCTCATCGAGAGGTGTAGGATTGATCTAAAGATCATTCGATTCCAATTAGTATTCATGGAGATATGAATTTATTTGTATTATGGGACAATTCGTCAAGGTCGGCCAACAGCCAAATAAACCCCTCATGTGCTCAACATTTTAGTATAAATAGAGGTGACTTGAAAGTCATTTGGACACTCACAACTCTCTTGTGATCTCTTCCTCTCCATACGTTTTGGTTTTAATGGAAGGAAGAATCCCTAAGAGAATAAGCTGATCGAGGAGGTTTAACTTTGCCCTAGCCCTAGATGAAGAGATCTATATGCTGCCGTCATCTACATTCATGGAGAAGAATCTTCGCTGCCCAAAAGGGAGGCTCTTATATTGCAGCAAGGGTAGGGTTCAACGCTGCTATGAAGAAGCCCTAACACTTTGCTATGGAGAAGCCCTAACATAACCTATGAAGAGGTATACACAGTCAAGAAGGGTAGCAATGTAAATGCAGCCTAGAAGAGGGTCACTACCCTATATGGATGCCCTAGAACCTTAACGCAGTCTATGGAAGAATGAAAGGTCTGAAATTGCCCTAACTGCAGCAACAGAGGGAGGCTCTAAGACAGCGCGGAGGAGGCCTGAGTTCCTCAATGGAGGCCGAGTTAATTGCTGGAGCAATAGCTTGTTATACCCAAGCAGTCACAACTAGCCCTTACGCCCTCCACCAAAGTGACCCAAAATTCAAATGTTCTCAATTTAATCACGGAAAAATAAAATTGAGAATATCTTGCTGCATTTTTCAACAACCATCTCACGAATGACATCATGTTTCGAGAGAACTATCATGGTGTATTTTTTAGATGCCTCGAGAAGCGAGAGATTGATAAAGTCTTCAGAAAATTACGTGATATAACTTTTGGAGGAATTTGTTTTGATGAAACAATTTAACCCATAAGATCCTAAGAGCTAGATATTATTAGCCAATGGTTTTCAAATTTATAAGTGAAAAACATGCCAAAAGTGTGTAATAATCCATTTACAACCTATATTCATTAGAGATCCATTTGAAAATGAGGTTTGGAAGTTATCAATGAGAAAAATATACATTCCTCTAGATAGCATAAATATATCCTTACCACAATTGAACACTTCACATGATGGACTGAAGTTGTACCCCTAATCAAGGTAAATATAAATTACACATTCTAAGCCTTTGTAGCTTTCATAGCAAACTACAGATCCTGAATCATTGCTACAAAGTGCACAACCCTAACCATATGTTTTTTGGGTACTATATTAATTAATTCAAATGAATAAATCACAAAGCAAAATCAGAGAGTAATTCGAGCATGCTCACGAGAACAATGATAGGATTTCAAATATTTTTACTCATTCATAATGTGTTTTTACATACAAGAATTCAAATCTAAGAGTGCAGTCCTTATATTTCATGCAATTCCTATGTTGTTACACGGAAATTCCACACAACCACCAAAACAACCTCGCTAACTCGTATGGTAACCAGTTGTGCTCTTTCCAAATCACAACAGCTAAATCCAATGCCAACATTCCAAGAGTGAGAAGCAAAAACCCAAAATTCAAAAAGTCCCTTTTCTTTCAAGTTCCCACAATTTATCCTCATGTTGCTGACCTCTTCACATTACAACTAAAAAAAATCACTTCCCATGTTACCAATATCTTTTCCTTCTAGAACTGTATCGATTCACTTCCTCTCAGTGTGCAGAAAAAAATAAAAAAAATAAAAAAAATTGTAACCTACATATCATTCTCGTAGCAGAACAACCAAAAAACTATAAATTTTTGGTGTGTCAGTGACTCCACGCAACAAGAGTATCAACATGCAATCCTAGGAGTGTT
The DNA here is from genome assembly GCA_031772625.1 of Pinus tabuliformis. Lineage (NCBI taxonomy): Eukaryota > Viridiplantae > Streptophyta > Pinopsida > Pinales > Pinaceae > Pinus > Pinus tabuliformis. The sequence continues at coordinate 718,205,325 of CM062814.1, forward strand.
AGCAATTCGAAAGTAGTTGTCACTTTGATGTAACATAGCTACAGGAGTACAAAAAACCATCAGCTAGGTACATTAGAAACTAAAATAATAGGAGCATCGACAACTTAAAATACATGGGAGTAACAAAACTTATTACAAACTCAAACAAAAAAATATTTTTGGTTGAGGAGAATTACTCGAGGCTAAGGATGCTCTTGCATCAGACACCCTTGGTAAAAAATATCATCTACCAGTTAATGTAGTATTTTCTTCAATGAGTGATGTCCCTTGTAGGCATGTTAGCTCTTACTCAATCACCGATGACACATCTTAATATGCCTTATTTTTCCTTTTGACCAAATACTCTAGATATTCCCTTAGGTGAGTCCTATCTCCAATCCTTGTGGCCAAGATTTCTTCCACTTCTTCAACAAGTTTAACTAGTAATTTTTCCTTCCACTCAGTAGGCGTACCTATCACTTCACTTCTTTCTCTTTCATGGAACTCATATATATCAACCACTTTGAATATTGGAAAGGTATCCAAGTCTCCTAGTAGCTTTAGCTTATAGGCAAATTCGAAAAAAATTCGAAGAATTCTGCATGGGCCTATTTTCTTTTATTTCAAATTTTTGTAGGTACGCCTTGGAAATATTTCTTTCTGTAGATGCACCATTACCAATTCTCCTTTAGTGATTTTTTTTTTCTTATTTTCAAATATTCCATCTCCTTATACCTATCATTACTTTGTTGCAATCTCTTCTTCACATGTATATGTCTCAATTGCATGCTATCTGTAAAATCACTTACACCAACACTCTTCCTTTCCTCCAAATCTGGTAACTATATCAATTCCACAACACCCTTTTGTGAACAACCATAGACAATCTGAAATGGACTCTTACCAGTCAATTTCTTAACCAAATTATTGTATACAAACTCTTCTTGTGCTAAGACCATATCCCACTAGTTGGAATTTTCACCACTCAAGCTTCTCAACAAAATTCCAAGGCTCTTGTCCACTACTAGAGTCTATCCATATGTTTGCAGGTGATATGATTAATTGTATAATAGTTTAGATTCCATATTCTTCCATAGAATCCTCTAAAAGTGACATAGAAATATTGTATCCCCATCAAAACTAATGGTTCTTAGAAAACAATGAAGTCTCACTACTTCCTTGAAGAATAAAACAACCACTTCAGTAGCATCACTTTTCCTTTTGCATGCTATGAAATGTGCCATATTTTAAAACCTATTTATAACAATTGTCACTTAATCATGCTTCCTTTGTGTCCTTGGCAGTTCCAAGAAAGATTCCATGTGCACATCTTCCCATGGTCTTTTTGGTACTCACAGTGGAGTATGCAACCTCGTATTTTGACTTCTACCCTTTTCTAGAAAAATCTACAACACTCAATGAAATTTGAAACATCCTTATTGATGCTAGGAAAAAAAAAAACTCTCCTTTACCAACATTATGGTCTTATCCATGCCAAAACATCCACCTAATCCTCCACCAGGTGGTTCCTTAAAAAGATATAGCCTAACTAGCCCTCGAGGAATGCATAGCTACTGATCTCTAAATAAAAACCATTATTGGATATGGTAGTCCAATAACATGGTTCTTTTAAGATTCTGAGGTGCTTTGCAAGTTATCCAAGCTTCATCAGAATCAACATCTCCTATGTACAAACTGTTCATGCTTTCTAAACTCACCACTTCCACTAACAAGATGTTGAATAGAAACACTATCCTACTCAAAGAATCTACAAATTTGTTTCACCTTATATATTTATGCTTCAGAACAAATATATAAATTTGCAAGAATTCAACCCATTTAGAATTCCTTTGATTCAAATTACCTTGACTATTGATATATTGTAATTCCTTGTTATTAGTAAACAAGACAAATTCCTTGGGTAACAAATAGTGTCTCCACTTCTTCAAAGGCTACAAAATATCATAAAATTCCTCGTCATATACAAAATAATTCTTCTTAGCTTCATTCAAATACTAACAAAATAATTCTATTGGTTTGCCTTCTTGACTTAAACCTACTCAAATTGCTATCCCACTTCCATCATAGTGAACTTGGAATATATTATAAAAATTTATAAGTGCCAAAACATGTTTATTTGTCATCTTCTTTTTCAGATTTTCAAATTCTTTCCCTATTGCGATTGTCCATTTAAAATTCGTGGTTTTTATGGACTTAGTAAGAGTTGCACAAATCTAGCTGAAATCCTAATGAATTTTCGATAAAATCTTGCTAATCCATGAAATCTCCTCACCTCAAAAGTAGACTGAGGTGTTGTCCAATCCAAGATAGCATTCTACTTTTCAAAATCCATATTCAAACCTTCCTTGGAGATCACAAATCCTAAGTAAACTAACTCATCCTTCAAGTTGATCAATAACTTTTGTTCCTTTAATTGTTGCAACACTTTCCTTACACGCTCCAAGTGCTCCTCTTTGTTTTAATTTAAATAAAAATTTCATTGAGGTATACTATAATAAATGTTCCCAAGAATTGTTTCAAGACGTCATTTATGAGCCTCATGAGTGTTCTAAGGGCATTGGTCAGCCCAAATGGCATAACCAACCCTTCAAAAAATCCATCATTTGTCTTCAAAGAAGTCTTCAACTCTTCACCCTTCGGGATCTATATTTGATGATAACCACATTTAAATTATATGTTCTTAAAATATACATCACCACTTAAAATTTCCATAATATCCTCCATCCTTGGAAAGGGAAATATGTACTTGATGGTTATCCTATTAATGGCTCTAGAATCTGTGCACATTCTTCATTCACTTGTGTTCTTTGGATTCAATATTGTTGTCACAACACATGGACTCAAGCTTTCTCTTATCAATCCTCTATCAAACAACTCCTATACATGTTTATTTACTTCCTCACTCTCTGTTGGAGTTATCCTGTAAGGTTCCTTTTTTGGTAAGCTTTATCGAGGAATCAAGTCAACATGATGAGAAATACTTCTCACAAGAGGAAGTCCTTTTGGAAACGCATCCACAAAAATCTCCTTGAATTCATCTAATAAGGATTTAATCTCTGCATGCATGGCTTTTGATTCGACTTCTTCTTGCACATCCTTTGGAGTTATGGCTAAACAAAATTTTTCCTTTCTTTCCTCATGTATGAAATCATTGTATGAACACAACATAATATTCCTATTACACATGTAGGTACCTATTGTTACTGTTCTATTTTCCATCATCACATTGACTTTGTACCGTTGTCCATATTTCTTGAATTCAAATTTGTTCTCCCCACCATCATGGCGAACTTTCCTTTAAAACAACCATAGTATTCTAAGAGGTATGTGGCATGTGTCCATGTAAACCATGTTACACAATACTCTCTCTTAAAAGCTACCAATTTTATAATTCAACAATCATTTCTTAGTCACAACCACTTGTTGTTCCTTTTGTAACTACGAGACTCTATAAGGATTTTGATGGACTAAAATTTTGAGTTTTATCTTGTCCATGACTTCAAAAGATATCAAATTTTCAGTACTTCCACCATTTATAACCAAGTTACAACATTTTCCTTGGACCTTACATTTAGTTTTGAAAATTTTCATTCTTAGCTATGGTTCTTCCATTATCATTTTCTCAGGCATGAGAAATGCTCTCTCAAACATCAAATCTTCTCCCTATTCTTCATGCAATATAGTCACTTTTTTTCCAACAACAGAAGTTTCATAGAATTGTGTAACTTGTGCTTGGTCTTCACCTCATTTCCCTGAATTATGTCCTTCCATACACTAAGATTTCTTGTGTGCATCAAATCCATAACGATAACAAGCAATTACATGCCTTACCCTTTGAAACCAGCATGGTGGAAGCGATTCGTTGATGATACTAATATAAAATGGACTCATGGTAAAGCAAAGCTTGACAAGTTCTTTATTCACCTAAATTCCATCTCCTCAGAAATAAAATTCACTATGGAGCTTCAAGAAAGCATGAGCATCCCTTTTTTAGACATCCTCATCATGAGAAAAGATGATGGCTCCATAGGGCACAAAGTCTTCAGAAAGTCTACCCATACAGAGAACTACCTCCACGCTGACTCCCACCATCATCCAGCCCAGAAATTTGGTGTTCTAAACACTCTTGCTATCAGGGCCCTTTGAATTTCTGACGCTGATCATCTGGATGAAGAAAAGAAGCATTTAGTCTCAACCTTTAAAGGTTTAGGCTACAAAGAAAATGAGATTAAAAGAGCAATTCAGAAAGCTGAGAAAAGGATGTTATCTCATGAACCTAAAGCCCGAGATCAACCTGAGGGTGGTAGGGTTTTTCTTCCTTACATTCATGGAGTTACAGATAAGATTGCGAAAGTCCTAAGAAGGAAAAACATAAGCACGCAATTCTCAGCCCCTGGAACAATTAGGCAAAGTATGAGATTGGTTAAGGATAATATTGATAAACATCAACTTAAAGGGGTCTATGAAATCGATTGCTCATGTGGGAAAAGCTACATTGGTGAAACAGGTCGCTCCCTGCAAACCAGACTCAAGGAACATAGAGCTGATATTAAAAATGAAAGGTCTCGTTCTTCTGCCCTCGCAGAACACTCGTCAAAAACTAAGCACCATGTCTTCTTGGAAAATGCCTCCATTATCGCTAAGGAAGAGCAACACCATAAGCGAAAGATCAGAGAAGCTCTTGAAATTATCAAACACCCGCATAATCTCAACAGAGACAATGGTATGGAGATTAGTGGAAGCTGGTTTCCCCTAATCAGAAAAATTAACCCGATATCAGTATTATAATAATAATAATAATAATAATAATAATAACTCTCAATTAAACATTTTCAATATTAATTAATTAAGTATTTAATTTAATCACCCTTATTAATTTCCTATTATTAAAAATATCTATTTTAATATAATAATAATAATAATCATTAAATATTTATTCTTTCAAAATAATTATAAAATTTAACCATTTTTAAATTTTATAATTATTCTAATTAAGAATATAATTATCATTATACTCACAGATTAAATAATAATAATAATAATAATAATAATAATAATAATAATAATAATATATTATAATAAATATTAAATATTAAATTTTAATTCCTATAGGCTAAGATTAATAAATTCAGCATTACCCTTAATACAAAATTCTAGGATTTATTTAATCATTATTTAATATCATTAATTCTAATTATTATTATTATTAGATGAATTAATAATAATTATTAATAACAATAATATTTCTATTAATAATTATTTCTTTATTATTATTATTATTAGATTAATTAATAATAATTATTAATAACAATAATATTTTATATTAGTAATTATTTCTTTATTAATTTCCTTTTTAAAGCTATAACTTAAAAAATAATAATAAAAATAAAAATAAAAAAATAAATAATAATAATCATTAATAAATAATCATTAATTTTGATCATTATAATTAATATTTCTAATTACTAATTATTATATTAATAATAATAATTAAAATAATTATAATCATTTCAATTAATTTTAATAATAACATATATTATTGATTTGATATTACAATTAATATTACTAATTACTAATTATTATATTAATAATAATAATTAAAGTAATAATAATCATTAATTTTGATCATTACAATTAATATTTCTAATTACTAATTATTATATTAATAATAATAATTAAAAATAATTATAATCATTTCAATTAATTTCAATAATAATATATATTAATTAATATTACTAATTACTAATTATTATATTAATAATAATAATTAAAGTAATAATAATCATTTCAATTATTTTAATAATAATAAATATAAAAAAAAAAATTTAATTAAATTAATCAATTAAATCAGAGGCAACTGACTTCTCAAAAATTGAGAGCCGACCTTCCCCTCTTTTCTCCCCTCTGTTATAGACAATTTTGTGCCTTACAGCAACAAGCATGAATTGTCAATAATCCAAGGGATCCAAAGTTCCCTAAACATGATGTTCCTACCCCTAGAGGAACAAGGTCAGCAAACCAACAGCTCTCAGATCAGTTCTCCACCTGAAAACACTCAAAAACAAGCAATCCTGAAATCAAAGCAGGTGCTCGACTAGGTTTCTGCGCTGAAACTCAGTTGCTCCATGGTGTACCTGCGTTGCAAAGCAAGTGGGACAAAGGCCACCTGCGCTGAGCGAGAAGGGACAAGTGGCACAGTGAGTCATTGCTTTGGAATCTTCCAAAAATGACACTTGGATCAGGTATTTTGCCTTGTGATGAGTCAGAGGCTCTGTTTCTCCAAGTGGAAGCAAAGTTCTCCAAGTGGACTCAAGAACTGAAGATCAACTAAAGATTAACTGAAGAGAGAGAGGACACAAGGAAGCTACACATCAGTTGCAAGTTGACTCATCCTTTCTCAATTCATCTATATATTGAGCTCTCTCCTATGAGCTCAGGAGGCTGGAAGTTTGTGCAAAGTAATGATATGCTGTTGGTTTCACTATTGAGTTATTGGGTGATTGTTTGAGAGAGGTGAAGAAGAGCAATTCTTTCTGCTGGGAGGTGTTGCTGGGTTGGAGCCTTCAATGGTTGTAATACTCTCAGAACCTTTATTTCTTCATTAATAAAACCTATTGAGGTTCTTCTATGTGCTCTTGTTTCAATTATATATTGTGATGATTGCATGTTTGGTTTACACTAATCCATGAACCAGTTATGATTGCATGCCTCTTGTAGTTTCCTTCTTTGTTATTTTGCAGGATCTCATCGTAGCTGGGCGAGCAGAAGAACAAAGAGCTAGGAGCAAGCGGCCAAAGAGAAGAGTTTGGATTCGACATTAAGCGCAAGGCAACGGTTAGTGCTTTCTCCATTCTCTTTTGCTTTCATAAAGAAGTAAACCTTAAGTAGTTTGTTTTACAGTTGTTGCTAAGGAACTGTCACCCTTAGAGTGGGATAGGGTCATCCGAGTCGGATACTTTTGCCTACAACAAACTGGCGACTCCGCTGGGGAGCGTATCCGTTTGATTGTGTTTGTAGTATCTTGCTATTCATTTCCTGAACAAAAGAGTACCAAATCGAAAAGCTTTTGACTATATCAAAAGCGAAGTAGAGGGCAGCTACTCTTGCTCATTTTCTGAGCAAATTCATGATTTGAAGAGCTGATCTACAAGGATCCTTGTAGGCTCTTAGTGATAGCTTTGTACCTTCTTAATCATCCCTTTGAGTGTGCTTGACTGATTGCTTCTGATTTGAGCAAAAACCGTGCATTTTTGAGAAAATTATGACCCGGAAACTGTGAAAACGCAATTCTCGTTTTCCAAAGCAGGTAGTACACAGGCTACCTGCTTTGCAACGTAGGTCCCGAAGGGGCTACCTGCGCTGAGAGCCAGTTTGGCTGTGCAGAGCCCGCGTTGGCCCAAATTTGCCTAGTGCATTTGGGGTTTCCTCCTTTCTCTTGCCTGTTTTCACTTAGATTTTGCTGCTAAGTGTCAGTCTTGTGCCTGTTCTGAAACCAATATTACTTGCCATCATTCCGCCTCTGTTATATAACGAAATTGTACTTGTTCTTTGTATTTCTTACTCATTTACAATTTCCCATAACGAAAAGTAAACTAGTCATGCTTTTGGCCTTTTAGATCTGAACCTGTGTTAGGCATTTTGCTGGTCTAAAGAGTTAGCTTGTTTGTTGTCCATAGCTTATTAGTCATTTTACTTTCGTTAGTATGGTTTGATTTCATGCATTTCCAGTGATTAAACAAGTAAATCTTAAGGTGTCTTTTGATTTTGGACAAACTTGTTTGTTTTCGCTCTAAATCGAAATCAAAGTTATATAACCACTTTCTTTTTGTAATCCATCCACATTAAGAAAGGGAAAAGAAAATACATGCATTGTGCATTTTGCATTTGACTGTGTGCTTGACGATTTAGGAAAGATTTGCATTTTAGTGTGTGCTCTATGATCTGTGTGAAAAGATTTGCCTTTCTTTTCCCTCAGTAGTTAAGGTTTTCAAAGTTGAAAGATTGAAAAGTTTGCTTCTCATCTTAGACTGCATTCAGGAATTTGTTATATACATCTCGTGGTGATCCTTAAAGGCAAACTGATAAGCAAGATCAACATTAAAATAAATCCAATTTACATAACAACGCTTTGTAACATAACGCAAACACATAGAGGTCTAGGTAGAGACGTGTTCCGGCGTCGTTAAACATAGTGACTGTCGATCTCTACGAAGGTGGGTGATTCCTCCTGAGAGTTGGTGGCACTAATACGGACTTGTGCTCCCACGTACCGTCGCGTATATATTGGGAGACCCCTATAGGCAATTATCCTTTATCCATAGGAAGCCGTGTCGACCGCCCTACTGATCGCGATGCAGTGAACACAGCATTCACGAAGATCGACCACCCGTACCGTAAAACGTATTCTATGGTTTCGCGAAAAGTTTGGCACACCCTCTGCCTAGAACTCCAGAGCAGTTTCTTTTGGCCTTTTTCAAACTCTATAACTGAAAAAGTCCATCCGAGCATTTGTCACTTCGGGCTCGTTAAAACATCGAAGGCGGCTAGAGTCATCTTTAGCTTTTTCTCGACTCTTAAAACATGAAAAAGCAAGTTTGTGTCTAAAAGCGTCGTTAATAAAATTTATTTTAAGCGGAACATAATCACCTGTTATTCCCACGTTGATCTTTCAGTTGAAAAGTATGGAGCCCACCAACCAAGGAAACAACCTTGGTGGAAGTCCAAATCCCTTCTCCTCTTGGGGAGATGTTGGTGCGCCTCATATGGCAACATTGTCACTTCCAGGATTGACAATTGGCCTACCTGTATGGCTCTTTTCAACTAATGTAGTCCAGATCGCCACTAATCCTGAGCAGTCGAATCAACAGTCAGAACAGTCTAGAGCTACCCACCAGCCTTCCACTTCTTACAATTCTTCCTCTGATCCTTCATCTTCACAAGGAAGAGCCGGCAAAAGTCAGCCTCCCATGGAGAAGAAGGAAAAGAAGAAGAGAGAAAAGAAGCAGAAGGGGCCTATGGCGAAGGCGACTGGGGGCAAGCAAAAGACAGCTGACAAAAACCCACACACTGCACCAACCGGGCCTAAATCGCCATGTGTCATTTGCAAAGGGGCCCACTTCCATCGTGATTGTCCCTGTATTCCCCGGATACTAAGGGACTGGTCCCCAAGGTTGCACAATCCGGTAGCATCAACCTCTGGTAGTCATGTTGATTGCAGTCCGTCAACTAGCGAGAGTGAAGGACGAAGAGGGAGACCAAGATCACCCTGTATATTGTGTGAGGGCGATCACGCCATCCACAAATGTCCATTCTTAGATGAGGCAAAGAGAGTTTTGCAAGATCGTCCGGTTTCACCGTTACGACTTCCTCCTGGATACCAAAAACTCGTGCCTAATCCCTCGGTAGTTGAAAATCCAGCTGACCCGCTCAAGTGGTCAGCTGAAGTGTCGGTCATTGAAAATGAACCTACTGAATCCAGAACAGACAAAAGTCTAAAGGTCGAAACGGCAGTCGACCCCGTTCTTCCTTCGGAGGTTTCATCCTCCAATGACCCCGTCATTGAAGACCCATCTTCAAATGACACCCTCACTGAAGAGGATAAGGATGACACCGTCCATATTCTTTTCATCAACACAGACTCTGATGAGCATCAGGGCAATGCGCCCATTCCTTTATCGCAGGAAGGAACATCGTCAGGGTCGTATCCGGCCGTATATTCGGTCCCACCACCAAGCAACCTGGTTGTATCCTTTGATTGGAATCAACTAGGCAGATCCCGGTTACCAGCCAGTATCCCATTCAGAATCATAGTCCAAATCTACAGAATGGTGATGGCTGGAACTATCATTGATGAAGGGGCATCTGTGAATATCCTTTCCTCTGTTGCTTGGAAAGCACTGGGTTGCCCGGCGCTTTTACCTGAGATGAGAAATCTATCAGGTTTTGATAAAGGAACCAGTCACCCGTTAGGGATTCTCCCCAATGTTCCAGTTACATTGAAAGGGAAGACAGTTCATATGAACATCATGGTCGTCCAGGGACCCTTGGTATATAACTTACTCCTCGGATGAGACTATATATATTGCATGGAGGCAATAGTGTCCTCGCTCTTTAGAGTCATGTGTTTTCCGCACGAAGGAAGAATGGTCAAGCTCGTAGACCAACTTTCATTTCCAGGATCACGCATTGCAAATAGTCAAATACCATCCCTTAACGGTTTATTCACTCAAGGAATGCCACCGCCCCCGGTTCTACTTCCCGATGAATGCGAGTAATTCGAGAAGAAAAGAACTGGGACCCAGGGGGCATGCACCCTGGCCTGCCTCGGGCAGAGAAAACCTTAGGTATAAAGTTAATTTCCGCAAAAGAATGGACTAGTCAGTACCCCGTCCAAAAAAGGAAGAGAGGGTTGTTCTAGGATAAAATTCTTTTGTCAAAGTTATGTTGAAGCGGAAGAATCGCTCCCTTTGTCTAAAGAAGTGGGCTCTCCTAAGGAGGGGGTCTATTTGTGGCAGCAAGAAGGCACCATCTTTGAATGTCAAGCCTCACCCATTAAAACAATATGTTTTAAAAGAGAAGTAGGGGCAATCTTCAAAGAAAGAGAGGAAATTGCTGCAACAAGTAGTCACCATCCTTAGCAACCTAATGATAGACATCGCCAAAAAAAAGAGTTTAGTTTGCGGCAGCGAACAAAACCATTTTTCGGATAATAAGTAAGAGGACAGAATCTCGAAATTATACTTTATACCTGGGGGCATGCAAACCTTTTGGAGTGCAAGCACGGGACGACTATTTATTTTTTTAAATTTTTAGGTCCTCCCTTTAAACCTGTAGGTCTAACCCGTTAAACTCGTAGGATTAGCCGTTTCCAGCTTGCATAAAGAAAGGATGAAGGGCAAAAGTTAAAACCTGCCAAATTGGAGTAATTAGTGGGGTATCGCTCCTTAAATAATATTACCTCACCTAAAGCGTTCCTTGTATTAAGACTGGTATAAATCGAGCAGTTTTAGCAATGTTCATGCTCGTTCAAAAATAAACACAAGTTGTGAGCAATCTTTCCTTACAGTTCAAGCTCATCCAGAAAAAATGAACCGGTAAACAACCTCGAGAAATGTAACCTTTGAAAGCCATATTAAAAGCCCTTGGTCGTGTTTATATGCCATCACCTCCATCCGTTCATTTTGGCCAATCGTTCACCTCCATATGTTTGTTTACCCATTTTGAGGAACAGCTGCGAAGAGTGATTTCACTTAGCCATCCTTGTGACACTGTCGTGATTGGAGAATTCCAACCTGTACCTGGAATCTGCTGCTATCCCTGTTCATCACTCGTTCCTCAAAAGACGAGTCTTCTTTGAGCTCTTTTCACTGACTCGTAAAATATGAAAAGTTTGCCGAGTTTTGGCCTTCCAGCTCGTTAAAGGACAAGAAGAGCTATCCCTCCTCTAGATTTTAATCTTTTTGGACCTGAGGGATTATTACACAAAAAGATCAAGCGCTTGTTTTGTTCGGCTCGTTAAAGAAATCGAAAATTCATCCCTTCTGTATTGTTTTATACTTTTTCGGACTTAAGGGATTAGAAGACGAAAAAGGAATTTTGGAGTTAACTTTTCGTACCTTTTCAGACTCTCTAAAAATGAAAAGGACCGAGTTTTCTTTGTCATTAGACTCGTTAAAATGATTAAATAGTGACAAACTTGTCTTTAGACGAGAACGAGTTTCCCTATCGCTAGGCTCGTTAAAACATAGCGATGGGCTTGCCCGAAGGGCAGGTTATAGAACAAGCATATGTTATCCTCCTCAAGCTTGACAAAAATAAAGAGGTACTGGTCAGCAATGACTGGGGAAAAATTGGGAGAACCTCACAGCATTAATGGTAGCAAGTCGCTCTTGAACATGACACTTTGTCCTCCGTATCACATCGGGTTGGGTTGTTTCATTCACCGGTCTCATAACCATGGTCCTCGCCACACCATCCACAATTGGGGTAATGCTACCAATCCATCACATCAGTGTCGTTATATGTTCAAGAGATGTGGTTCTGTAAAGATTCAACCGTGTTCCATCCACTGCCATACATTATCCTTCATCCACTTCATGACCGCCACCTTGAATCATACATCACAGTTTGTTTTCACCTCATCACAATCACTAGCTCTGTTCCGTGTCACTGATGTGGGATTCATTAAGGCCCTCCTTTGACGGATCGCTCCTTGTCGACATCAGCTCATTATCCAAGGAGTTGATCTAGGAACACCCCCCTCAGTACTTTGAAGCTTGCATGCCACAATGGCAAGTTTCTCACTTCCGGCGACAGGTATACATCAATGACCTTCGACCAGAAGATTTTGCATGGTGGTCAATGCCAAGTCCTTTATTCCCACCATGTGGATTGTACTGCCGTACCTTGAGGGTCATCATCCTTATCGGTGACTCCTCTCGCGCTTGTTAACGGTTTACATCATTGACCGGTAATCAAGCGATGTCTTTCCATGTTCGACTTCAAGAAATTCTCACATGGATCGACTTGTACATCGAGTGAAGATCGGAAGAGATTGAAGACCCCGGATCTAGTTTCATCCATCCGGGCTGCGATATATATTCAGGACATAAAGACATTTGATATGTACACCATTACAGCATATGATCATCCTTCTCAAAGGATGATAATTTCAGCAGAGAATTATCTGTCTACAATCAGACGATCATCTGTTCTATGTACCAAAATGTATTTATAAAGCTGAGCATGGGAATGCCCGCCTCAGCTAGATCATGAAAAATGTATGAAAAATAATGTATTGTATTGTATCTTATTACAGGACACTTCTCAGCAGATTGAATGAACTTTGGATCCTCTCAATAAAGCATTTCACCCGATAAACGACCTCATACTTTAGGGGGCATCTGTTATAGACAATTTTGTGCCTTACAGCAACAAGCATGAATTGTCAATAATCCAAGGGATCCAAAGTTCCCTAAACATGATGTTCCTACCCCTAGAGGAACAAGGTCAGCAAACCAACAGCTCTCAGATCAGTTCTCCACCTGAAAACACTCAAAAACAAGCAATCCTGAAATCAAAGCAGGTGCTCCACTAGGTTTCTGCGCTGAAACTCAGTTGCTCCATGGTGTACCTGCGTTGCAAAGCAAGTGGGACAAAGGCCACCTGCGCTAAGCGAGAAGGGACAAGTGGCGCAGTGAGTCATTGCTTTGGAATCTTCCAAAAATGACACTTGGATCAGGTATTTCGCCTTGTGATGAGTCAGAGGCTCTGTTTCTCCAAGTGGAAGCAAAGTTCTCCAAGTGGACTCAAGAACTGAAGATCAACTAAAGATTAACTGAAGAGAGAGATGACACAAGGCAGCTACACATCAGTTGCAAGCTGACTCATCCTTTCTCAATTCATCTATATATTGAGCTCTCTCCTATGAGCTCAGGAGGCTGGAAGTTTGTGCAAAGTAATGATATGCTGTTGGTTTCACTATTGAGTTATTGGGTGATTGTTTGAGAGAGGTGAAGAAGAGCAATTCTTTCTGCTGGGAGGTGTTGCTGGGTTGGAGCCTTCAATGGTTGTAATACTCTCAGAACCTTTATTTCTTCATTAATAAAAGCTATTGAGGTTCTTCTATGTGCTCTTGTTTCAATTATATATTGTGATGATTGCATGTTTGGTTTACACTAATCCATGAACCAGTTATGATTGCATGCCTCTTGTAGTTTCCTTCTTTGTTATTTTGTAGGATCTCATCGTAGCTGGGCGAGCAGAAGAACAAAGAGCTAGGAGCAAGCGGCCAAAGAGAAGAGTTTGGATTCGACATTAAGCGCAAGGCAACGATTAGTGCTTTCTCCATTCTCTTTTGCTTTCATAAAGAAGTAAACCTTAAGTAGTTTGTTTTACAGTTGTTGCTAAGGAACTGTCACCCTTAGAGTGGGATAGGGTCATCCGAGTCGGATACTTTTCCCTACAACACCCTCATTTCTATTTAAACCCTAAAATCTGCTCTTCTTCTATCAAGCATTCAAGTTGTCCTGATGATGGATCCCAGTTGGGATTTGAAACGTTGGTAGAAAATGGTTCTTACTGTGGATTCTCCAGTGACTAATTCGAAAATTACATGCCTTACCTTTTCTCTTCTAAGACTTCGTATGCATCTTCTATCATTGTTTCTACATCTACCACATTGAACACTAATGTATTCTTCTTCCTTCTAACTTCCTCTAGCAATCCCTCTCTTAGCTCTTCCTCTAAAACATCTTCCTCTACCTTTTTGTTGTGTTTTCCTATTCAACGTTTCCTCTACCTTCAGGGCAATGTGATAGGCTTTAACAAAAACATAATTAATTCGTACTCATTTCATCTTGAATAAAGTATTTTTTTCCATTCACATACCTCGTGACTCTTTGGAATTTTGGTTCCTTTATACTGGATCAAAGTGACAATTTGAAAAAATATTCAATGTACTCATGGATAAATGTTTTCTTTTGTATTAGATTATGGAATTGTCTATACAAATTTTACTAGTAATCAAGAGGTTGAAATTCCTCCTTGATATTCATGACTATCTTATTCCAAGTCATGATATTTTATAGTTGATTATTTACGCTCTCTTTTTGTAGCATATCCCACCATAGTGTAGCATGACCCTTCAACTTCGTCATGGAAAATTTCTCCCGATTTAGATCTTGAACATTTTCATACTCAAAGTATCTTCTGAGTTCTCCAATCCAATCGATGAGCACGTCAGTTCTCATATTTCCATCGTAAGAAGAAACTTCAACTCTTGCATTACCTCTATTACTCAAATATGAAATCAACCTTGTTGTTCGATCTCTCTCCTTAACACCATGTTCTTCATCTATTTATTTCAAGCTTTGAATCTATTTCAATGTCTCCATTTATTCTATGCTTCAAATCTTCTATTCTCCATTTTAACTCTTTTATTCATTGATTTCCTACACCTCCACGTCTGGCTCCTCTTCTCCTCAGTGGCATCCTTAAAATTTGTAAATGTCTCACCAACATCTACATACCTCAACTCAGGCTTTGTGTCCTAACTCATAACTTCAATACTCTTGTTTTTCAACCACCAAACAAGGTTTTACAGTACCTATTACACAAATAAAATACAGGTGCAAATCCTAATGTGAAACCCACTCTAATAACACTTGGCATAATCCAAGCCCTTGTAAAAGAATAACCCCTTTCAGTGATTTTCTTGAAAGATCTCTGCAGATGCAACACAAATAACTTGTTCATGTAGGGTTGCAGTGAACATAGTTAGTCCAATATGGAATGTTTTGTGCAGGAGGAAGTGGAATTTCCAACTCATAAGTTAATAATACTTTCCATACTTTCCATAGGTTTTTATTATCACAACCTTTAGACCTTAATGACACAAATTTCTAATTTAATCTACACTGAATATACAAAATCCAAGCAATGGTGGTAAGGTGTAGGTACAACCCTTATTCAGAGGTATGAGAACATAGAATCCTTCTTTGCACTAAAAAGAAAACCTTAAAGTTTATGTCCTATTCATATGTCTGTGAGGAGAATTTTACATGCCTCGAAGAGAGTTTTGTAGTTGTTCAAGATGGAAAACGTTTTTCATCATAGCAGGTTGCCAAAAACGCATAGCAATATTGACACATAATTTTAAAGCTCAATTTCTAACCAAATAAAAAAGAATTTCTAAAAAATAAAAACTTTGTAAGTAACTCGAAGGTTACTTACCCGGGTTGATAGTAAATGAAACTCTAATTTGCATCCACATTTTATACCAAACAAGTGTCATCTTAAGATATTCAATTCGCTATTACCTTTACGGTAATGGTGTAGTTGAATCCATTGACAAGAATCTTTATCTAAATCCTAAAAGTTACTGTAGTTGACCACGAGAGGAATTGGTACAATGCATTACCAAATTCTATATGGGTGGATAGTGTAACTCTGAAAGTGACTTTAGGAACATCTCCTAATTTCTTGGTATATGGAAAAGAAGTTGCCCTCTTTCCAAATATTTTTTTCCACATCTCCAAATATCTCAAACTTCATGTGGGAATAATTGTTTAATCAGGCAACAAAGGGTTGATACCCTACTTAAACTAGGAGAACAAAAATAGATAGAAAAAGGAGGAGTTTTTTGTTCAAAGGGAGGTTGTTAAAATGAAGTTTAACAAGAAATCTATAGGAGAAAATAACTTCTATGTGGGAGACCATGTTTTAAAGGTGGAAAATCCATAGTAAGAGAATGGTATGCACATTAAATTTTAATTGGTATGGCTTGGTCCTTACTTGGTGGTTGAAAATCTTGGCCTTGGCATTTATAGGCTATAAAACCTAGAAAGAGAAGTAAACCTCCTTCTTGTCAATGACAAAATTATGAAGAGATACATTAATTAATTATCATTTATGTAGTTAATTTGTACATAAGTAGATTTAATTTGGTTTGTATTTTAGTTTTACATTTTAATTTCACTTTTTTTATTTGAATTTCAAATTTCCTTCATTATTTTAATCATTACTTAGTTTCTTCTCCAAAGAATGTTCCAATTGTATCATTTCTCATAAAATAGTCTATTGTAGTAATTATTTTCGTTATTTAAGATCACTAAGCATAGCTATTGGAATCATGGAAAGCCATTCTAAGTCTAATGGGAAAGTCATTGATTCAAAATATAATTTAACTATCTCATCCTAGTATCTAAGTTATCAATGCAATGACAGAACACTACTTGAATAGCAGATGGTTATGAGAAACTTAAGCCCAAATCTAGCTAGGCTACTAGTTATATTTAACTCTCGATCGAGGAATTTACTAATGATGGATGTTTCACTTAGAAGCTAATGGAGTTCTTTATGTGTTATTCATATGGAAGATGGTTATTATTAAAATAGACTTTATCTAAAGCAATTCTCTGCTAACATGTATCATCCCACATGCCTTCAAAGGACGATTAAGATTCCCCATCCATTAATGTCTAAAAAGAAAACAAAAAATAAAAGGATTGGAAAAAGACCAATTGGGACATGCAAGTATCTCCATTGGGGCTATGGATGCTCACTGTCATAGAAGCAATGCAAAGAGGATATGAATAAACAACATGAATCTTTAACATCCCCTATCTATAATGACATTGTGGTAGTACATTAGTATATGAGGAAGATGTACGTCAAGAAAGAACTTCATCTTGTGGACATGTAGCTACAACCAATAAGTTGATAAGGCTAGAGATTAATACTCATTCAACAAATATAGATAACAAGGTGCAATGAGAACACTTTAAGCTAAAGCTTGGATGCTTTACTAAGACTAAATTTTTTGTCTTAATAGAACAAGTGATTGTCTTAAAGGTCAGTGGCAAAGGTTCATGGTTTTCTACTATGAATCACCATTTATTAAGGCCTCTACACACCTTAAAAAAATTTGAACAAATTTTAGGGACAACATTTTATTTTAGTTTCTTTTCTTATCATAAACCTTGATTTTGGATTTCAAGTTTTTATTAGTTTACATAGAAATTAGGTTTTTTCCACTTCCTTTTTTTATTAAAGAAAACCTGAAAAAAGGTTATAAGTGAAAATATTTCATTTTTTCATTGATGCGAGTGGGCCAATTTTATTTTTAGAACTTATTCAAAGTTTAAAAGTTCACCTACCAACATATGTTATTGTGGATGTCTCTACACAAGTTCACCTATAATAAAAAAACACAAGTATTTTACAGAAGACTAGTGAGTTTTTTTATTTCATGCTAAATAAATGTTTACATTAATTTTCACATTATTTAAACAAATGTAAAAAAAATCCTATAATGATTTATTCATTAAACTTTGCGTATTTTTTTTTATACTCATTAATACATCAAAAGAGTTTTAACATGATTTGCATTGTCTTAAATATTTTATCTAAAAATCAAAATCGAAAATATTGATTCAAAATTTAAATATTGATCAATATATATCTTACACCATCAATTTTAATTTTTTATTATTGAAATCTACCAAATTAATTTAATTACTTACTAATTAAAATGCAATTTTAAATATCTAACCTGAAAATAACAAATTTAATTTTAAATACCAAAATAATACACAGAAAACTTTAAGAACTTCAAATACTAA
Organism: Pinus tabuliformis; assembly: GCA_031772625.1. NCBI lineage: Eukaryota > Viridiplantae > Streptophyta > Pinopsida > Pinales > Pinaceae > Pinus > Pinus tabuliformis. The sequence continues at coordinate 718,223,447 of CM062814.1, forward strand.
AACCACATTATAAAAGATTGTAAAAAACGTTATCTTCAAATTTCAATTTACAACATGATTCAAAATTATGCTCTTTTTATAAAATAATAAGACTAAGAAGATATCAATAAATTTGAATTTATTAGCATATAGTTTGAGGACAAAGAAGTGGGATTTGACAAGTCCTTCAATGGGGAAGGCCTTATTTTGTATTTTTTAAGGGTATATTTTTACACATATAAAGAGAAGGTTACAATTTTAAGTAAATATACAAGGAATAGTAAAATTTATGTTACATGATTTAATTTAGTTTTCAAATGATGAGGTCAAATACCACGTGGTAAAGATTTTCATGTGGCTAAATAAATATACATTTTTGTTACCTCAGCCTAGTATCTAAGTTGTCAATGCAATGGTGGAACACTACTTGAACACTACTTGAACAGTGGATGGTTATGAGAAACTTAAGTCCAATTCTAGATAGGCTACTAGTTATCTTCAAGTCTCAATCCATGCACTTAATAATTATGGATGTTTCACTTAGAAGCTAATGAAGTTCTTAATGTGTTATTCATATGGAATATGGTTATTATTAAAATAGACTTTATCTAAAACAATTCTCTGCTAACATGGATCATCCCACATGCCTTTAAATGATGATTAAGATTCCCCATACATTAATGTCTAAAAAGAAAATAAAAAGGAAAAGGCTTGGAAAATACATTTTAGACAAATTAGTATATGCAAGTATCTCCATTGGGGCTATGGATGTTCATTGTCATAGAAGCAATGCAAAGAGGATATGAATAAACAACATGAATCTTTAACATCCCCTGTTTATAATGACATTATGGCAGTACAATAGTATATTTGGAAGATCAACACCAAGAAACAACTTCATATTATTGTCTTGTAGCCACAACCAATAACTTGGTAAGACTAAAGATGAATACTCTTTCAACTCATCTAGAGCACAAGGTGTAATGAGAACACACTAGGCTAAAGCTTGGATGCTTTACCAATACTAAATTTTCTTTCTTAATAGAACCAAAGATTGTCTTAAAGGTGAGTTGCAATGATTCATGGTTTTGTACTATGATAACCATTTATTGAGACCTCTACACACCTTAAAAATTTTCAGTAAATTTTAGGGACAACATTTTCTTTTAGTTTCTTTGCTTATCATAAACATTCATTTTTGATTTCGAGTTTTTATTGATTTACATAGAAATTAGTTTTTTTTCACTTCACTTATTTACTAAAGAGAACCCCAAAAAAAAGTTATAAGTGAAAATATTTCATTTGTTCATTGATGTGAGTGGGCCAAATTTATTTTTAAAAGTCATGGAAAGTTTAAAAGTTCACCTACCCGCATGTGTCTCTACATAAGTTCACCTATAATAGCAAAACACAAGTATTTTATAGAAAATTGGTGAGTCTTTTGATTTTGTGCTAGATAAATGTTTATATTGATTATCACAATATTTGCACGAATTTGCCCACCGGGCTTTGGATTGACGGTGAATGGGTGTGCTATTAAGGCACTCCTTGCGATAGGTCACCGGTTCAAATCCCCCGTGGGTACTTAGGTTAGTCTTAAGTAGAGAAAAAAAAAAGTGCACGAATTTAGAAAAAAATCGTATAATTGTTTATTATTTGAACTTGGCATAATGATTTTTTTATAGTCATTGATACACCAAAAGAGTTTTAGCATGTTTTGCATAGTCTTGAATATTTTATCGAAAAATCAAAATCGAAACTAGATATTGGTTCAAAATTTAAATGTTTGTCCATATATATCATACCACCATTAATTTTTATTTTATTTTTATTATAATTTACCAAATATATTTTATTACTTATCAATTAAAATACAATTTAGATATATAAATTCAAAAATAACAAAATTTAAGTTTAAATACCAAAATAATACACACAAAACTTTCATAACTTTAAATATTACAAACACATTATAAAAGATTGTGAAAAAATTATTTTCAAATTTCAATTTAAAACATGATTCAAAATGTTGCTCTTTTATATAATAATAAGACTCTAAAGATATCAATATATTTGAATTTATTAGCACAAATTCTGAGGACAAAGAAGTGGGATTTGATGAGTCATTGAAGGAGGGATCGCCTTATTTTGCATTTTTTAAGGTTATATTTTTAGACATACAAAGAGAAAGTTACAATTTTAAGTAAATATAAAAACAAGGAAAGTTGCATGGCAGCAAGTCCCTGCCATGAGCTGGCTTGAAGAAAAAAACACCACCAGAAAGGTAACGTAAGTAGGCTAAGATTGTTTCTTATTTGCCATAAGAGATCTCAGACCATTCCCAGACCATTCCCATCCAGGTGACAACAGCATTGACATTGGTAATTTGAAAATGCAACGCAATTCGAAAGGTTGTTGGAATCTGAGTTTAAATGGGGTTCAAGGGCTGAACCTTATATTAGGTCTCCTAGGGAAAAATTTAGAACTAAGCCTTGGTTTTATTACCCTGATCCCAATTTCTTGAATTTATTAACAAGGTCCAACATTAAGAAAATGTCAACAACAAAATTGACAAACAAAACATTAAACTAATTCCAAAAACCAAGAAACCAGGCCATGTCTCTTACTACAGGCCAAGCACAACCATTATCATAATCAGAAAACAGATGGGATTCATACAAGGAATGGGAAACTTGGTTACATAAGTGAAAAAATATGAACTCCCTGCAGAAAAGTGTTGAACAACATAATGCATTCGTCATAGTGAAAAAAATGCACACTGTGGAACAGAAAAATGAATGAATTGATACTTTAAAAAAGGAATTATAAGTGCTCGACAATAGGCAAAGTATTATATTCCCAACCTAACACGTACTTGATTAGAGAAGTAGACTATGAATGAGGAACATATATTCTCTTATGTATTCTTCATGTATCTAATTCTTCAGAAATGCAGGCAACGAAAAGAGAGGAGGCCCATCCCGTAAAAGCCAAAAAACACATTGCAAAATGTATCAATACTAAGAGCACCATTAAATGAATAAAAGAGCACCAAAACATTTCCAAATTAGAGAAAATACATGGCAAAATACAACATTTTACAACACAAAAATCAATGAGTAGCTAAGGTATTTTGAGTAGTCATATGCAATAAGATAGCCATCCAATTTAAAACATATTTGCTTTGAGCTCTGCTCCATAATCAAAGGCTTATGGCCCAAACAATTCACCACCATAGATCTTAATATGCAAAATAATAATAACTGTAGAGCCTTAACACAATAACCTCCACATTGACAATGTATGTTTTCTTTAACAATCCTATGCTAATAGAATTACGAGGACAATTACACATACACATATAACATTATCCCTGGGAATAAATCAATAGCTAGAGCTGAAATCGTAACAGTCCAGTGAATATTTTCAGAGAAATGGTAAACCTGTAAGCAATAAACCTAGATACAAGCATATAAACAAATATTTCAGAAGACAAGGACATGGATACAACGGTCTTGCTTTGACAGACTAACTAGCCCACAAGGGAAGTGCTTCCATACACGGACATAAAAAAACTAGACAGAGACCAAAACATGACATAGATATATGCAGTTTTGCTACTAGTTTTAGATAAAACAAAAATATTCAAAAAAGTTATCTATTTGGATGGTGAGTCGACATGAATGGTACCAAGATAAACACCATTTTCTTTAGAAATTGTGAAATCTAGGTCAGCAAGTGTTTTGGCCAAAATGTTGACCTGTCCTTAAGCTTCCTAGTCTGTTTTTGCATCTCATAGATACATAGTGGTATCTCTTACTAAGTTTTTGAGAGTTCCACCAGGGCTTTGACCATAATAGTTTTTAGTTACCAATAAATATCTTTTGTCTACAAGTCTCTGGTACGCTGAGTCTTGGTATTGCCAGTATCAAAAGACCCAACCTCCAACCTCCTCATCCACTTCAACATCAATAATAAACCTTTTCTTCTATCCTGGCTTCCATTTCAGGAGAGGAGGTGTGCACTGTGGATTGCACATATACAGCAGCAGAGCCCTCAGCCTAACATTGGACTTTGGAGCAAGCAAGGGGAGAATGAGCTATTCATCACTTGAGACCCCAGCATGACCATAGTTACAGGAGAGAAGGTGCTCAAAGAGGTAGCAGGGAGGGCAGGAGATTTAGGAGCTAAGGATATAATGTTCAGAACCATGTACACCTGCCAAGAAACTTAATCTCAATTTTAATAAAACTAAACCCAGAAAGAACTACTGCTCAAAGAGGTAGCAGGAAGGCCAGGGGATTTAGAAGCTAAGGATATAATGTTCAGAACGATATCCACCCACCAAGAAACTTAATCCCAATCCTAATAAAACTAAACCCAGGAGAGATAACTAGAAACCAAGAAACTTAATCCCAATTCTAATAAGACTAAACCCAGAAAGAACTATTGCCCAAAGAGGTAGTAGGGAGGGCATGGGATTTAGGAGCTAAGGATATAATGTTCAGAACCATATACACCCACTAAGAAACTTAATCCAAATTTGAATAAAACTAAACCTAGAAAGAACTACTGCTTAAAGAGGTAGCAGGGAGGACAGGGGATTTAGGAGCTAAGGATATAATGTTCAGAACCATATCCACCCACCAGGAAACTTAATCCCAATCCTAATAAAACTAAACCCGGGAGAGACAACTAGAAGTGTTTTAGCTGTTTAGAATTAATGTAGAAATTTGAAATTTCAATCAAAGCTTTAGATCGATGAAAGATCTGTCTTCTTGTATAACACACAATCGAAGCCAGCATCACAAAAATAATAGTCGAGTCCGACAGCAAAGGAGATTAATGTACTACAATCACATTTAATTACTAGTATCATTCAAACAACAAGATGGCCTTGAAATTGCCTTGTGCCCACTATGAGTGCAAAAACCTCATACTGTTATTTATTTGTTGAAAATAAAAATCTATATATATTTTGCACCAGGCTTCTACATGTAAAAATCCAATAGACAAATCTGTATAATAGTCCTAACCATATGGGAGATTATTGAACTCTAATAACATCTGATTACAACTAGAATTCGACAATGACTCAGCGAAGAGCTCTGCCCCCTTAAAAAAAACTATACATATTTACAAGAAAAACCTTCATGGCCTCAGCGCCCGCAAGAAATCAATCACAATGATGTTTGATATGGCCTTTCAATGGCTGCATATATTGGTTGTGGAAGCCGCCATTTTTGTCCCAATCCTATTCAGGGCATCGATAATTTCATCCAAAGTGGTTCACATCCTTTTGAGGGCGTCGAGTATTTCAGCAAATAGGTACCAGCGCCATTGTGAAGCTCTACCATGGCTTCATAATAATAAGCTCTATGTCCCGATCCTATTCAGGGCATTGAGAATTTCAGCCAAAGTGGTTCCCATCCTTTTGAGGGCGTCGATTATTTCAGTAAATAGGTACCAGTTCCATTGTGAAGCTCTGCCATGGCTTCATAATAAAAGCTCTCAATTGTTTACGATCCATCATCCTGAATCAGATCCTGCTTGCCAAACTCTGCAGCTACCAATCCCAGGTATATTAGTAATGTAATTCAGCATTAATAGGAAACAAAGCTCTTAAAAAACTAAAAATAAAAACACCTCCATGTGGGCCCTCCCATGAGCACCACATGCGTCACCTCCTTCTCCATGGCATAGCATGCAGGGCCTAAACCATGCCACTTAACATTGTATCATGAATACAGGAGGCAGAAGGATAATCCAACTGCCCACTGCACGTGCACCAGTTTCAACTTCATGGCCTTCTGTGCTTTGTCTCATCCAGCTACCAACACTCCCGGATGAGCAGATAGATACAGGCAAGATGGGCTGAGCTGAACGAACTAGGTTGTGCAGAGGGCGGAGGGAAAGGTTAAGAATCCTAGGGACGCAGAAACAGAAATAGTTATCTAGAGGCAAAGCCTGTGGTAACCTCTGTACTCCAGAAAGCCATTCAAAGAAACCCCAGAAATGTTGCTTCAGTCATGCACCTCCAATTTCATGATTGCTTTGTTAATGTATGTATAAACAAACTTATACTTGATGGACTTCTGGTCTTTCCCCTGTATCCTCTGTATATCCTCTGTATTGTTAATGGGAAGTTAGGTATTCTAGGAATGAATCAACTGTATCGACTGATGATGCTGCTGGTACTGTATAAGCTTCTCATTGTGCTCCTTCAATAGAACTGACTCCATAGCGACTCTACCTGAGCACAGCAATGACAGTGCGTTGGCCAGGTAACTGTTGCTGCTGCCTGTGTTAATTTATATTTTTGAGATCCTTGTATATTCATTTGAAGGTGGGATTTGAAGGTAGCAGAAGCCGAACTGCATTGTGGGGTTTACAAAAATAGCTGTCCAGAGGCAGATGTTTTTTTGAAATGCAGACCATCCCACCATCACACTGTAACCTACTTAGGCCATGGCATAAACATGCAAAATAGATATGGGATGAAATCGCCATGTGGTGTAGCCAGGTGCATCCAGTAACCTCCATTCGCAGGTTTCCAACACTCCTAGATTAGAAGATAGATACAGGCAAGATGGACATGCAAAATAGATATGGGGTGAAATCGCCATGTGGTGTAGGCAGGTGCATCCAGCAACCTGCATCCGTAGGTTGCCAATGCTCCCGGATGAGCAGATAGATACAGGAAAGATTGGCTGATCTTAATGAATTAGGTTGTGCAGAGGGCGGAGGGAAAGGTTAAGAATCCCAGGGACGCAGAAACATAAACAACTATCCATAGGCAGAGTCTGTGGTAACCTCTGTACTCTAGAAAGCCATTCCAAGAAACCCCAAAAATGTTGCTTCAGTCATGCACCTCCAATTTCATGATTGCTTTGTTAATGTATGTATAGACAAACTTTTACCTAATGGACTTCTGGTCTTTCCCCTGTATCCTCTGTATATCCTTTATATATTTAATGGATAGTTAGGTATTCTAGGAATGAATCAACTGATGATGTTGTTGGTACTGTATAAGCTTCTCATTGTGCTCCTTCAACAGAACTGACTCCATAGTGACTTTGCCTGAGCACATCAATGACAACAATGACAATGCACTGGCTAGGTAACTGTTGCTTCTACCTGTGTTGTTTGTATTCTTGAGATCCTCGTATCTGGATTTGAAGGTAGCAGAAGCCAAACTGCACTGTGGGGTTTACAGAAATAGCTATCCAGAGGCAGAGGTTTTTTTGAAATGCAGACCAGCCCACCATCACACTGTAACCTGTAACCTGCTTGGGCCACGACACAAACATGCAAAATAGATGTTGGGTGAAATCGCCATGTGGTGTAGCTAGGTGCATCCAGCAACCTGCAAATGCTTATATGTTTATATGTTGTTGGATGCATATATGTTTATATGTTTCGCTGACTTAAAATATAATGTCCTCTAATAATGCTAACATTAGTTTAGGTTGTACAATTTACAAGTTTGAAAATATCAGGACTAATAAAAATATAACCTATTGTTTTAGGTTTGGTTCAACTTTGGTCCTCACGAAGAGGCCAAATAATACGATAAATTAATATGTCTCTAAAACTTTGTTTATACCTAATGAGCCCGAACTAAAAACAACTCAAATAATGCTATCTTCATTCGTTTCGATTACTATAGTCCATGCTGGGACAACATGGACTAATAACAGTAAAGTTAAAGTTTTATGTTACATGATTTAATTTAGTTTTCAAATGACGAGGTCAAATACCATGCGGAAAAGTATGGTTCAAATGTCTAAATTTTAAGTGGTTAATTAAATATAAATTTTATGTGAGTATTTTAGAGATTAAAAAAGGAAAGAAATTTTATGTTTTAAATATTTTAGGTTTTAAAACGTTCAACGTGAAAAAAAACGTGGAAAAAGAACATGTAAACAAGTATGATTAATTGAATATAAATACTTTAAGAAATAAACATATAAATAAGTATGATTAATTGAATATAAATATTTTAAGGAATATGTTAATAACCTAATTCATTCTTGTTATTAAAATTTAATATTTTATAAATTTTTATAATTGTAATTTATTATTTTTATAATACAAGTTTGTGTAATTGGTGAGAGTAACAATTTTGTAATTTTTGATGTGTTTATTTGAATAATAAATTGTAGAGATGAGTAATTTATGAATACGATACTCGTAATATCTTTTTATAAGTTATTGAGAATTGTTTGTATATGTATTGTATGGGTGTTGTGTAGACTTTAATCTCATTTTTTTATTATTTTTTTTAATTAAAATGTCTTTTTCTTAATCTTATTTTTAAGTAAGTTACATTGAATTTTAAAGTAATTAATTTAGTGGAAGATTTATTAAGTGATTTGTATTTTTTTAATATTTAATAAATACTTGGTATTCTACTTTTAGTTACAATTGAATGATAAAAAACTCATTCTAATATAAAAATATATTACCATGTTCAATATATCTCCTTACGATATATATATGTGTGTGTGTTCATGTATGTTATTATGAGGGACACACAAGGCCCTGGAAAATTTTAGGGGCTAATATTTATAGATGGGTTAACTTTCCATGCTTTTTCCAAAAAAGAGATTCACGAATTTCCATTTTTTATAAAAAATGATTTACCCAAATTTTACAATATAAAATTATTTTACCTTAAAAATTGCTAACATTATATAGATAGTATATATAAAATCATTATAAAATTGAATAGTTTTATAAATACATCAATAAACATTTTATAGTTTTTATATTAAGGACTAGTGAGATTCGCCATTGTTTTTAAACTTCAAGATAATTTTTCGTCCTTCAAATTCTCCCTGCACAAGACATTATTAGACTGAGATGTATTTTACCATTCCATTCAAGGCATTTTTAGATGAGGACTTATAATACCATTACACTCATAATGTTTTCCTATGTGATTATTATTTTCACTTATTTTGGATTTGGATTGAAATTCAATTTGATAAAGCTTAGAAACTCTACCTTTAATGTGAGGGTGTGATCATTTTTGAAGTGCATGTCAAAATAGCCGTACTCAATCACCAATAATAAATAATGCACTATCAAAATATTCATATTCAATCAGTAATAATATTTGTTATTATTTACATTAGTTTCACATAATGAATAATCAAACAAACATTCAACACTCAATTTAAAAATACAATCATTTAAACCAAGTGGGAAACACAATTTAATAATATGATGCCTAAATGAAATGAAAAGGAATATTAATAAAAAAATATAAAAGCTTGCATGAGAATTAAACACATAATTAACTAAAGTTCATATCAATGATAAGTAAATGTACGAAGATGACCTTTCTTCATATTCATGAAAATAAAAACCAAAACTAGCACAACCACATTTATTAATGGTGGTTGATATATGTCCATCCACATATATCGAGTACATATACAACCACATTACTAAATAGGGTTGGAATGAGTCAATAGGCTTATATTAACCATATTAATAATTATTAGTGTATGGGGGAGATTTAACCTCAAAGCCACCTTTACACATGATCAAACACATTTATTTGTGATTATTAATAATTATATAAGAATAAAAATAACATTATTATATATTTACATGGTTATTATATTATATATTAATAAAATATTATGTTATTATATAATATCATTTTAATATTCCAATATTTATATTTCAAATTATAACATAATCCAAACATAATATAATAATAGCTTATGGTTATTATTACAAACCCTAAATATTAAATTGTAAGGTTAAATTCTCATATTATAAATCATATATTATAAACACTAATATTAAACACAATATTTTAAAACCTAATACTAAATCTAATATTATAAACCCTAATATTAAACCCAATATTATAAACCTTAATATTAAAAACCATATATTATAAATCCTAATTATAAACCCAATATCAAAAAAAAATATTATAAACTAAAATATTATAAACCCTAATATGGTACAATAATAAAGGACAAAATATGGGTAGATTTTTACTTTTGTTAAATATGGTGAACACATGACCAATTTTGATCATGATGAACTATTTAGAAATAGACTATAAATGTTAACTTTATTTTATTATGTTTGACTAATATGATTTGCTACTAACATTAATTAATCATTAATTAAACATATATATAATTATTAATATATTAATAATATATATCAAAAATATATATTAATATTATATTATTAATGTTAATTTATTTATTTTTATTTTTTTGTAAGCTTGGTAGGATTACATCTTCATCATGTCCAACTTCTCACCCTGATCGGGTGGGGGGATTTCACAAAATTTGAACCCAAGACTTCTACTTCGATGAGACTTCATTTCCATGGTGAGTGCCAACTAAACTACCCCAAGCAGACAATGTTACTTATTTATTAATACTATAATATATTTCAATTTATTATAAATGCTAATATATTAGACCCTATTTTTAAAACAATCCATAACATTAAACCCAAATATTGTAAACCCAATATTATAAATCTTAATTATAAAGAAAAATATTATAAACCTTATATATTAAACTATAATATTATAAACCCTAATATGGTACATGACGAATAACAACTATGAGTAGCCTTTAAATTTTGTCAAATATGACAAACATAGGGTTGACCAATTTTGATCATGGTCACTATTTAAACATAGACTCTAGAGGTTAGTATTGTTTAATTGTAATATTGTTGAATATGTTTGACTATTAATATTAATCAATAATGTTAATAAGTGATTTTGTTTGACTAGAGTTCAAGAGTGTTAAGTGTTAAACATAGTCAAACATTGGAGAACATAGTCAACCACATTAGTAAATGTGGTTAACTAATTTTGTAATGTTGCATTGCAATGTTGGATAAATTGCAATGTAATATAATATTGCGACAGTTTTTTTCACATTCTGTCATCATTGCAACATTCAATAAATTTATGCTATAATCTGATAATGTAACATTGCAAACATGTTTGACTAATTTGACCATGGTTGACCATAGTTTCCTATGACATATTATGGTTGTCTATATTGATAATGGAATGCTACAATGGACCATATTTTACGATAGTAACAATGGTTGACCATGTCGAGCATGGGTTTACCATGGAAGTTAAACATTGAATATGGTGCCTATGATTGACCAAATATGACCATGATTGAAAATGGTTGACCATAGTTAACTATAGTCAGCCATAGTCAATCATTGTGATCATAGTTGATGATGGTTGACCATGGTTAGACTATGGTTAACAATTTGTGACTATTATTAAATATAGCTATGTTTATAAAGCCAATATTAAAAACCCTATATATTATAAACACTAATATTAAACCATAATATTAAATTGCAGTATTATAAACCCTAATATATATATATATATATATATATATATATATATATATATATATATATATATAAACTCAATATTAAAAATCCTAATATTAAAAACCCAACTATTATAAACAAACATTATAAACCCAATATTATAAATTGTAATATGGTACATTGGCATAGGACAACTATGAGCTACTTTTGACTTTTGTTAAATATGGTAAGCATAGGATTGACCAATTTTGATCATGATTAACTATTTAAACATGGGATATAAAGGCTAATTATGTTTGACTAATGTGGTTGACTATGTTTGACTAAATTTCAAGAGTGTTGAATGTCAAACATAGTCAAACATTATAGAACATAGTTAACCACATTAGTAAATGTGGTTAACTAATTTTATAATTTCACATTGCGACATTGGATAAATTGCACTATAATATAACATTTCAACAATGTTTTCACATTGCAACATCATTATGATGTTTGATAATTTTTTGTGATATTGCAACAATGTAACATTACAACCATGTTTGTCACAATGCAACAATATTTGTCACATTGCGATGTTTGTCACATCACGTGACCAACTTCACCATGGGTGAACATGGTTTGGATATTTTGACCATGGTTGACCATAATTTTTTATGATAGATTATGGTTGTCTATATTGAAAATGGAAGGCTACGATTGACCATCTCTTAATATGGTGACATAGGTTGATCATATTTGACCATATTAACGATGGTTGGCCATGTCAAGCATGGGTTGACCATAGTTTTTAAACAATGAATATGGTGACTATAGTTGACCAAATATGACTATGATTGACCTTGGTTTCCCATGGTTGAACATGAATAACCATGGTTGACGAACGTCAACCGTGCTAAATATATTCAACCATGGTTAATAATGGTTGGCCATGGTGATCATCATTAACTACAGTCAATCACAGTCAACCATGGTGATCATAGTTGATGATGGTTGAGGGTGAACACATGGAGCTGGGTTACACTTTTTGGCAAGAGAAGGCACATTTAGGTAGAAAAATTGATGGCTTGATCGAGCCATTTACTCAATCAATCCTTTTTTAAGCGCTCAATCAATCTCCTTGGGCACTAAAAAAGTAGCTCGATTGAGGGTTAAAAGCAAGCCCTGGATCAAACTTTATAGCTCTATTGAGCCATTTTTTTATTAAATACCCCACCCATAGTCTACACAACCCATTTGCACAAACCACGGAAATTTGAGAGCTTGATAGAGAGAGTGAGGATGGCTCAACCGAGAATATTGGAGCTCGATTGACAAATTGAAGCATGGATTGTTAAAATAAATCTCTCCAACAACACCACCAACATCACAGATGCTCAAATTAAGGTAGGTATTATATCTTTTTTGTCTTTCTTATTTATTTTTTTTAGCAAAATTAAACAAATTAATTAAAACAAACCATACAAAAACCATGAAAAGCACAAAAAAAAACCCTTCAAAAGAACTTAAAAAATCAAAAACCAACCAAGAAAACCACAAAAAACCATTAAAAAAACCCTTAAAAACAACTTAGAAAATGACAAAACAAAGATAGACAACCATAAAAATAACCCTACAAGACAACCTAAAAACACTTCAAAACCACAAAAAAACTATAATTTTGGTTTTATATTTTTTTCTTACCCGCAATGTTTTGTTTATTAAATGCATATTTTCTTAGTTTGAATGGTAAAAACAATTTTTTCTAATTATTTTAGGATTTAAAGTTTTTCTTTAGGAATTTTGTGAAACAATTTTTCAAAATTTATTGTTATTTAAAATGCATTTTAAATTTCTAACAAATTTGACTGAAAATATACCCCAAAAAACTCCAAAACAGAAAACAATAGAGATACTTCTGGTAATGTTCTTCAGATTCATTCTTTCTTTTGCTAATTCTATTGTAATATTTAATTTACAGTCTTTCCTCCTATGAGTATGTTGATTCAGTTGTATTAGAACTCAATCTTACATTTCTCTAATTAAGTTGTGTCAAGTATTTTAGTTGCAAATGGAATATATTATACCCTTGCTTTCTATCCTTTCCTCTCAATACTTAGTCTCAAATATGCAGCATGAGAGCTTAATATTTTTCTGTTATGTGTGAATGCATATTTTTCATGTTCATATTCCACTATACAATAATTGGTTTCCTTTATGTGAAGCATATGCCAAACAAGCATATGTGTGTGTTATTGGCTGTTAAATGCATAAACATCATTTGGACAGTAGTATTAGGATCACAAATTTTCACTTCCAAATAATCTTCTCCTACTTTCAACAAACATTTTCTCAAAGAATCCTTTCATATCAGGTCTTTGTCTTGTATGTACTTGCAAAGTTCCCAATTTTAAGTTTTTCTATGTGAGGGAGTCCGCTCTGGTTAGAAAAGACTAGTTTCTAACCAAAAGCAGTCTATGGTTACATCTATGGCCCTTTCCCTTCAGCCTAAAAGGAATCACGGAGTGCTAACACTTGCCCTTTCAAGCTACGGACTACAGTAATCATTTTTAGTCCGACTATTAGTTGCACATAGATACTAACACAAACTTCTTCATTTTAACCAAGGTTTCATTTCAATTTTTCTCTATTATCCAATGGAAAAAATCACCATCTTATTTGGCCTCATATCGAGGAAATACTTCGCAAAAACTTGACAAAATCGATCGTATGTTATACTCAACTTAATTAATGCTTATCTTGGACTAGCATTAGTCCTTGAACATTTAATGCTAATAATCCATAATGCATAATACACTTCATTTTTCTTTCTTTTGGCTCTTGAGTTGTCAAGAATACCTTCATTAGGTGTCACATGCATCTTGCTCTTAGCTCTTGAGATGTCAAGAGCATAGCATAGAAATTTCACACACCTATTCCTCATGGTTGTACACACTATTCCTTAGGTGAGATGCAATGGCCCCTTGGAGGGCTCTCATTTTTTTAGATGCACTTATTTCTTAGGTGACACTTATTCCTTAGGTGAGCTACAATGGACCCTTGGATGGATCTCGGTGTTGCAGATTCCCTCACCTGCAATATGGTAAGTATGCCAACAATAATTTTAATTTATTTTCCTGAATAGCTCTAGTCTCTTTGTGATTCTCTTCCCATCACGAACAAAGTTATTATTTCCCTTTGATAGCAGGGGTTTCGTGAGCTTCCAAAACACATTCATTGCCTCATCAAAGGCTGTAAATACAGAAGAGAACAAATATAAGGAGTCAAATGGGAGGGTTAGTTTACTTACTTGGCAGATTCCCCTTCATGAGTGAGTGCTCATATTATCTCAATGTTCCTCTCAATGCTGTTGACATCCATAAATTTGTGTGTTACTCATACATGTGTCGCTACCATTATTCCTTGGGTTCATTTGGAAAGAAGAGAAGATATACACGGTTGTTGCGGGACACCTTATTCATCTAATGCATGCCTAAACCTCTTGCACATCAGTGATACTCTTAAGCCACTATTTACAATTTGACTCCCATCAATCTTGATAAATATAAGGTCCAATCCTAGGGTCTTCTAACAGATCTATATTCTCTAGGAATTAGTGAAATATGAGGCAATAATTTATTTATTTTTTCTTACAAGACATTTAAAAAATGACAATTTACCATTTCTTACAAGATATTTAAACAATGATAATTTACCATTTACAGTCTAACCCCTATAACTTTAATAGTGAACATTTCATTTCAATAACTTACATGAGTAATCTACGCATAGAGGAATACTTGTACCGATGGCCCGGTGAAGATTCCCTTGAGCTGCTACTCCTGCTAAATCGCTCCTCTTGACTACCGACTAGATTTACCTCCCAGCCAACTAGGAAATAATTCCTAGCCTGGGAAACCTCCACAAGTTTCCTAGCCCTCCGAGCCCAAGTCCAACCAGATGTAGTGTGTGTGTCCAAGACCAAGATAAACAATACTCCCGTTCTCTCTCTCCAACAAATTATCAAAATCACAGCTAACCCAAAATCAAAAGCAAGACCCAACCTCCCCCTTTCTCCCTTCCTCCTTCCCCTTTTATGCCCCTTCTCTCTTCTCCACCTCAACCACCTCTCATTAATGTAATAACTTCTCCCTCATCCTTACAATTGAATTCTCTTCTCCCAAGTAAATCTGAGAGTACATTTGGGAATGTGATATGAATATAAAATTGGGTAATTAATGGGAGAGGACCATGTCTTCTCCCAAGTAAATGTGAGAGTACATTTTGGGGATGAGAGATGAACATATATAAATTGATAATTAGTTGGAGAGGACCATTTCTTCTCCCCAGTAAATGTGAAAGTACATTTTGGGGATGAGAGATGAATATATAAATTGATAATTAGCTAGAGAGGACCATGTCTTCTCCCCAGTAAATGTGAAAGTACATTTTGGAGATGAGAGATGAATATATAAATTGATAATTAGTTGGAAAGGACCATGTCTTCTCCCAAGTAAATGTGAAAGTACATTTTGGGGATGAGAGATGAATATATAAATTGATAATTAGTTGGAGAGGACCATGTCTTCTCCCAAGTAAATGTGTGAGTACATTTGGGAATGTGAGATGAATATATATATATATATATATATATATATATATATATATATAATTTGGAATAATGGAAGGAGACCATAGCCTATCCAAGATTCAATTTGAGAAGACAAGTTGGGAATTTGAATAATAGCAATAATGAATTTTATATCAGTAAATAAAATCTATAGTTTCCCAAATGAAAGTATTCACTAATATTTCTCAATATTTTCAGGCAATGTAAACATGAATAAAATTTGCATGATAAGATTAAGTGGGGCATTACATACATAGTCCCGAAGTTAGAGTGAAAAGATACAAGGAGTTTGAAGGCATAACAAAATAGAGAGAGTTATAGTAGTAAAATCTGATAAGTCGAACAATGAAATTACTTCTCATAAAGAGTCTAGAACTGATCTATATCCTCCTATCCCTCCTTACCTACTTCCATTCCCACCCTATCCATCCTCTATTGCTATATACGGTGGCATCATCTATACCAATCTAACCACTAATAAAACCAACATGGCAGAAGCGTCGACTATATCGACCTAACTTCCCCAGCAGGTAACTGGCAATCGTCATCACACGTCTAGGGGAGTGTGTCCACCACTGCCCTCCCACGATTAAGTTTTGGAGGTTACATGGTGGGAAATGCCTCCACCCCTCCTCACAACTAGCGTCAACACCCTAATACAGACCACACTATAGTGCTAGTTGGACTTGTCATCAAATAATCTAGTCAGGTAGTCTTGCCACCTGTCATTTTCATTTTACTCATTTCATAAGAGTGCATATCAAGTAGATACCAAATGTAATAGAACAATGTGCATTATACCTTCCCCATGAGATTTCTGGACCTTGCCTCAATGGAAGAGTAGATGTCGGCTATCGTATAGTTCCTTCCGGCCCTGCAGGTTAGCTCTTATTCATGCATTCATATAACAACAAGACATATAATCATCATATTATTAAGTCTAGTATCCACGTGTCAATCTTGTAGTTCCTACTGGAAGTAAATCATGAATTCACTGAGTCATTCATTTAAACAAATCATATCCACTTGAGCCATATATGAAACAAAATAATTTTGATAAGTCACGCACTAGATAATTCATCACTAAGTGAGTCATACATTTTAGGCCATACATCAACCATTTCCATCATCAATATCAAATCTAACAATTGATTTATATAAGTAGTTTCATGTCTCCTACCAAATGCATCAATATTACATAATGTTCATAAATAGATAACATGGAACTGCAAAATAGAACCTTAACATAGGTAGCTGTTTAAGTCAAATATGGGCATCACAGATGCACAAAAAGTGAGGGGTAGTCACAATCCATAGTCTCTGCATCCTCTGAGGTAGCAGATCCTGAGCTATACCTATCCCACTGGACCTTAACTTGGTCCACCATGCGACGTCTGAGCTGTCGAAACCTACGGTCCAATATGCGTAATGGTTCGACCAATATGGTTCCCATGCCTCAGACTTGCAATTCCCTCCAATCCATTTTATGAGATTCATCAGAAAAATATTTTCGTAAAATAGATACATGAAAAAAATCATGAGTTTTATGCAAATGGGGTGGCAGTACAAGACGATAGGCAACTATTCCAATCTTCTCCTTAATCCTAAAAGGTCCTACGAACTGAGGTGACAATTTTGTTCCCTTCCCAAACTGAATGGTGCTTTTGTTGGGCCGGATACAAATAAAAACTTGGTCCCCTACTTCATAATTACGATCAATCCTATGTGAATCATCATAACTCTTCTGTCTATCTTGTGCTTCCTTTAACCTTTTTCGAACTTGTTTTACCTGTTGCTCCATTTCTTGAACTAATTCAGGGCCAACTATTACTCGGTCCTCCAAATTTTCCCAACTCAATGGCGTCCTACATGGTCTTCCATATAGAGCTTGATAAGGAGGCATCCCGATTGAACTATGGTAAATGTTATTATAGGCAAACTCTACCAATGGTAAGTACCTTTCCCATTGAGTTTGATTATCCATGACGTACATCCTAAGCATGTCCTTGAGAACCTGATTTACTCTTTTAGTCTGCCCATCTGTTTCTGGATGATATGTAGTGCTTAGGTTCAATGGAGTCCTTAGTGCTGAATGCAAACTTGTCCAAAAACTAGATGTAAATCCGGAGTCTCTATCAGAAATGATCCATGTGGGCAACCCATGTAGTCGAATAACTTCATTTACAAACACTCGCGCTAGATCTGTAACATCATAAGTGTCTCTTACTGGGATGAAATGGGCACTTTTGGTCAATTTATCAACTATAACCAATATAGCAATGTGCGTCTGTGAAGTGAGTGGAAAACCCACCACAAAATCCATGGAAATTACCTCCCATTTAGATGTAGGGATGTCATGTGGTTGTAGGAGCCCTGTTGGATGGCAATGATCAGCCTTCACTCATTGACATTCGAGACATTTGGTGACAAACTGGACTATGTCGTGCCTCATGCCTACCCAAAAGAATAGTTTATTCATTTCTACGTACATCTTCTTTACTCCAGGATGTGCACAATAAAGTGCTCTATGTGACTCTTCGAGGATGGTTTTTCTTATACCACCTTCCTTAGGTACGTACATTCTGCCTTGAAACCTCAATAGCCCATCTGGTTGAAGGACATATCCCTCAAATTTTGGTTCTATCTGTTTCCCATTTTGGATGGATGAGATGATTTTTAGATACCAGCTATCTTCAAAGAGTTTCTCTAATACACGTTCCCTTAAATTTACCTTTAAGGCTACTAGGGAGAAGGTTCGTGGTCTCCTGCTTAGTGCATCTCCCACCACGTTCTCCTTTCCCTTGATGTATGAGATCTCAAAATAATTTTCACTCATGAATTTTCTCCACCGCCTTTTTCTGGCGTTCAAATCCCTTTGAGTGAAGAGATGCTTCAGGCTTTGATGATCTATTCTTAACTCAAATCTTCTCCTAATGAGATAGTGTCTCCACAATTTCAAGGCTAACATCACTGCTGTTAATTCTAAGTCATGGGTAGGATATAATTCTTCATGTTTCTTCAGTTTTCTAGATGAGTAAGCTATTACTCCACCTTATTGTATCAATACTACACCCAATCCTTGCACCAAAGCATCAGTGCAGACAGTGAAGTCTTTTCCCATGTCTGGCACTTGAAGGATCAGTGCACTAGTTAGTAACCTCTTCAGTTCTGTGAATGCAGTGTCACATTCATTTTTCCATTCATACCTGACCCCCTTTCGTTGTAATGTGGTGATGGGTTTTTCAATCCTTGAAAACCCTTCCACAAACCTGCGATAATACCCTGCTAGCCCCATAAAGCTACATACCTCATGGGCATTTTTTGGTACTAGCCAATCCATTATGGCCTTCACCTTTTCTGGGTCAGCTAAAATCATTTCTCCTAAAATGATGTGCCCAAGGTAGTGAACTTTCTTCTGAAAGAAGGAAAATTTTGAAAATTTCCCATACAATTGATTTTCCCTAACCAAGTCAATACCACCCTTAGGTGCTTTTCATGCTCCTTTTCATTCTTGGAATACATGAGAAAGTCATCGAGGAAGATTTTCACAAATTGGTCCAAATACTTCCTGAACACACCATTCATGAGGCTCATGAATACTGTTGGTGCATTGGTTAAACCAAATGGAACAACTACAAACTCATAGTGCCCAAACCGAGAACGAAATGTTGTTTTGGAGATGTCCTCATCCTTAATCCTTAATTGGTGGTATCCAGATCATAGATTGATCTTTGAGAAGACCGATGCTCCCTTCATTTGATCAAATAGGTCATCTATTCGCAGTATCGGGTATGTATTCTTTATCGTGGCTCTATTTAAGTCTCTATAATCTATGCATAGCCACAAGGAACCATCCTTCTTCTTGACAAAAATCACTAGTGCACCCCAAGGTGAAATACTAGCTCTGATAAATCCCAAGTCTAAGAGCTCTTTTAACTGCATCTGCAACTCACAAAGTTCTCGAGTTGTCATCCTATAGGTTGTCTTAGATATTGGTTTTGAACCTGGTTTTAAGTCGATTGTGAAATCAATATCTCTTACAGGAGGTAATCCAGGCAATTCCTTTGGAAAAACATCCTTGAATTCTAACAAAACTGGATGTTGATCTAGGGAAGGTCCTTTCTGGTCACTTACAGCCTCGACTAAATATAGTTTGCAACCTTGTCTGAGACAACATTTTACCTTCATCATGGATATGAATCGTAGGGACAATCCCCTCTTGATTCCAAAAATCTCAATTGTCCTACCTTCATCATCTAAACATATCACTTTCTTCTTGAAACAGTCTACCAAAGCTCGATGAGCTTCTAGCCAGTCCATTCCAATAATTACATCATACGTCCCTAATGTTGTGACGTATGCCTTCAACTTAGTCATACACACCCTGAGGTTTACCTGACATTGATCAACACTAGGCCCTACTGCTTGTTCTATCCCAGAAGCCATCTCAACTTGTTTAAAGTCATCATCCTCATAGGTTGCCAACCAACATTTTTCTAATGCAACTGGTGAAATGAAACTATCTGTAGCACCAAAATCAAACAAAATTTTAACTTTTACTTTTTTTATCATACCTGAGGTTTCTAGCACGACAGACTGGTGTTCAACTTGTTGATTGTCAACCGCTGCATAGATTCAATGTGGCTACCTACTCCCCCCACTGGTTCTTTTCCCTATCTCTGGTTGTTACCAGTTGGTAACTCAGGGTAGTCCCACTGGTAATGAGGTTCTCTGCATCCCCAACAAGTGATGCGCAGTGGACCTTGAACTAAATGTGGTGGAGTTCTTTAGAAAGAGTTCCTTCCCATGGGATCACTACCCCCACTTGTTGCTCCTCGCGTATGACTTTGATTTGTATATGTCCTTGAAGCTATGGGTGAGGCTAGTCTAGAAACCATTAAAATCCCCACTATCGGTGCTCTAGTTATAACCCTGTTTCCATATGGTGGTGGCGCCAGACTTCCTCCCATTTGGAAGGTATGAGGGGCCTTCCCTATAAATCCTATTTGGCGTGGAAAGATGACTATGCCTCCACTCTTTAAGTCTAAGTGTTCTTCAACATAACAAGCCTGTTCTACAACTTCTACATCTGAGGATGCTTTCCACATCCGCACCATTTCCCTAATCTTAGGGTTCAATCCATAAATAAAACGATCTACTTTGCGTTAGTTAGTATCCATGTAGGAGACATACTTGACCAATTCCATGAATCGAATTTCATATTCTTCTACTGTACGACTCCCCTGTACTAGGACATGGAAGGCTCCTACCTGTTGTTCTTCATAATATGCTGGTAGGTACTTTTTCCTGAATCTTTCCTCAAATAATTCCCAAGTAACTATGTTTGGAGTGAGGTGCAGTTAACACTCCAAGTTACCCCACCAATTCAGAGCACGATCTCTGAGTTGGAATATTGCTATTTTGGCTTTGGAATTTGAATTGTAATCCCTTAGTGCTAAGAACCTTCTCGTTCCTTCTAACCAGGGTTCTGCATGCTCACTGGCATGACCTCTTGCAACTCTGGGAACTTAATCTTCTAGAGCTCCCTAATAATGTCCTCAATTGGAGGTCCTCTATCATAGTCTCTACATCCCCGGGATTCCCTAACCCTGATGGAGGGTGTTCCCCTTCCACTTCATTTGTTTGGCGCCCTCTTAAGATCTCATTAATTTCTTCTAGGGAACGTAGGATGAGAGTCAATTCTGGTGAAGGTAATGGGTTATTTGTAGGAGGTCCTTGTGACGACTCTCCGGGTCCTTGATTTCTTCACGTCGTCACCATTTTGAATTGTTCAAAATCTGCATGATAACCTAAGACTTATTGGCACAACTTAGGGCCTTCTTAGTTCTCACTCGTCTCACTCATAATTTGCATAATGATAGATGCAAGTTTTCCCTTTTGTTATACTTGTAAATGACTATTTCTGATACAGAGATGATAACCACAATTCTACTATATTCTCCCCCATGGTCATCTAAGCAAGTGCTACCACATACTACTAGTCACTCTTACGTATCCTTAGGTATCCATAAACAGTCATACTAAATCCATTTTATATGTTTTCGAGCATTTAACCTTCCATTTTTAATCACATTATTATAACTAGGCCCCTTTTGAAATTTCATCTATAAAGCTAGATTAGCTACTAAATTGGTGTGTGGCTGAGATATTTTGTCAACTAGTTATGATTGTGATAAAAAAATATGTCTATCTTAAGACAAAGCTTGATTTATAAATATGTAATGTTGTTTGATGTAAGATATCACTCAACACAACTTTTTTGTGTTGGAACATTGTCTACCCTCCCATTTCTCTACATATCTGAAATTTTAGTGCACTTTATTCTTTAGTTACATGGGAAAATATCTTTTCTGGAACAATCATCTTTGACTTTCAATCCTAAAACACATCTTTCTGGATTATTCATCTCTGATTTATTGCAAATGTAGGAAAGGTTTGCCTATATGAAAGAGGAATAGAATGCTTATTACTTCTCTATGGAAACATATATGGATGAAAAAAATAGAAAAGAAATACATAACTGACAGATAAGGGTTTATTATATTATTCCAAATTGGTCAACACAGCTTTTATGTTTAGATTATACGTACTACGAATGTTGGCATATGTCATCCATTATAAAAAAAATTATTAACCTAAGATTTATATTTAAACTACAAGGAGGGCTGATTGATGCTAAAGTTTGTAGCCCTTTTCAATCGTCTCAAAAAAAATATGGAAATTTATTGTTTTAATTGCATTCCAGCCAATTTCTATTAGCAAAAAAAACTAGAGTAATTAACAGCTAAGATTATGTGATTTAGGTCATTATGTAGGTGTAGATGCACATTCCTACCTGATCTAGAACTTGTTTTCAGTCCAGTCATAAATTGATTAGTTGATAATATCTGTGATAATACTCAACTTGTGTCTGGAAACCTCATGTTTACATTTCACTTCCATGCAGAGTTTTATGATTATAATGCTTGCAATAGTAATAGCAACATTTTCTACAGGCGTCGATTCAAATTCTTTCCAAGTAAGGTATACCACATTTTCTAGCGTCTTGCACTAAACTTGATGCTTTATGCATTTATATTTCAGTCCATAGCATTAGAATAATGTGATGGGTAGGGAAACAACAATAAGTCTCTTCATTCATACTAAAATTTTACATAGTCTGCAGTTTCAGCAAGATGAAGTCGAAGAAGTCAAGGAAGGGGATGATATTCCATATAGCTATGTATTTTGTCCATTTTGTTTTTCCATGGGAGCCATGTACTTCGGTATGTTATTTATCGGTTGGAACTTGCACCAAACGATGCAAAGGTGAGTGTCTGCACATTAGCTGCATGCTTATTTGGAAATAGTTAGATCTTTTCTTCTCCAAAAAAATTGGATTATGATCAGAATATATGTTGACTATTTGTTTCTTCTTTTCCTTCACTTATATATTTGCAAGTGCTCAAGAAAGAAATCAGAATATTGTATAATCTCATGACTACTATTTTTATGCTCTTAGGTGGAGCATAGATGTTGTCTGGATTAGTACATGGGTGAAGATTGTGAATGAATGGCTTGTTGCAGGGCTATTCAGTAAAGCTTATGTTTACCCTTTACCCTCTCATATGTTTGCACAAATGAGAGTAATCTTTCATTTTCAAGTAATAGAATTTACATATGGATGCGTTTTTTTGTCACAGTTGAAGGTAGAGACTAGCCCCTTTGTTTAGATTATAGGTGCTTTTGATGGTTACGAGACCCCTAAATTAAAGTGGACAAGAGTTGAACTCATCTTTCATGCTATTACACATTACATCTTAACTGATAATGAGCGTTTATCCCAGAAAACTGTTCTTACTGTTATGTGGCTTCTTGAGCAGTTTGGACATTGGTTGCTTCAGCTGTATGGAAGAAAATAACTAACAGTGTATCGACATCAAACTCGACATCGAAAACCCCAGTTTGATTGGTTGATATTCAATTCATTAGCCATGGCTTAGGATGTGTTTTGAAAGTCTATAGATATTTCTTCAATCTTTATTATTTCCTTGTACCATATGAGGCCCTATTACGGTTGTCATCTAACAGAGAGCATCTATCGTCGACTTTCAAAGGCAATTTCATTTGTATATACTCAGGATTTGAAAAATCGGTGAAGTCCATGCATGAATTTAGTCACTTTGAAGACTGCAATCCTAGAAAATGTCAATATGCAATTTATAATGACCCTATTGGGCTATTCATTAGTACCATAGGAGCTGCATTTGGTGGCAACATAAAACTTATGCTTTTTAAATAAACGCTTTTTCTTATCACAGTAAAAGTATTGTCAAATCTTTTTCATCAGGAGGATGCTTTCATATCATGGTAAAGGAGAAGAGAAGAAACAAAGTTATCAGATAGAATTTTTTAGTATTTGCCATGAGATTTTGACATACGTTTGAAGAACAACTGTTTGCACAAATTGATTTTTTTTTCTTGATCAAAATGAAATTGAATGTGTTACATCATCTCATATTCTGCTTAAAAAATGAAGTACTCATTTTTTTTGCCAATGAATGTTTCGTTGTCATGAACCAGAGATAATCACAAACAATGAAGTAGTTACTAGATAAGACCTTACCCCTTCTCTGGCTATTCTTACTCTAGAAAACAGAGTAAACACATAGAGCTTGAAAACACAAAATGGACTTTCCACTGAAAAATCGAAGTAACAGCACTGTGGCAAGATTAGCCCTCTAAAACCATCGCAAAGCCAAGAAAGCAGCAAGATGAGTTATAAAGGTTTCTGTAGAACCACAACTACCCGTACCTCTACTAGAAAAAGAAAAAGGGCGGGGAATGTTGAGTCTGCGTACCCTCATCAATAGAGGCACAAAACTGTAGAGCTTTGTTACAAAGACTAGGAGTACAATACTTTTCTAAGCTAATGGAAGGTAGTGCCTTCTCGTTTTAGATGAAATCTAGAGAAGTTGGGCACAAAGCTAAAGGACAACCATTGTCTAGAAAGCCACAAGGGTCTCGTGGTGAAAATTCCCACGGTATACTCAAGAACATATACAGACACCTATATTTTTTTATTTTAAAACAAGCATATGACAATTAACATGCCTGTAAAACACAACTATAACATGTTTTGTTTTTTTTTTTTAAGTTTTATTGCTTTCCATGGCAATAAGGAGGGTATTATTTTCAATCTAAAAACAGTGTGTTATATGTATATATATTTGGATTATAAGTCCTTATGAATGTTACAAGCTCTTATAGCCGAATTTGGGTTTAGTGGGTTTTGGGTCCAGATTTTGAACCAAAGTTGTGATACCATGTGTAAGGTCTCATCCTAGGGTCTTCTAACAAATCTATATTCTCTAGGAATTAATGCAATATGAGGCAATAAATTTTTTTTCTTACAAGACATTTAAACAATGACAATTTACCATTTCTTACAAGAAATTTAAACAATGACAATTTACCATTTCTTACAAGGCATTTAAGCAATGATAATTTACCATTTACAGTCTAACCCCTATAACTTTAACAATGAAGATTTCATTTCAATAACTTACATGAGTAATCTATGCATAGAGGAATACATGTACCGATGGCTCGGTGGAGACCCTTGAGCTGCTACTCCTACTGAATCACTCCTCTTGACTACCAACTAGATTTACCTCCTAGCCAACTAGGAAATAATTGCTAGCCCGGGAAACCTCCATAGGTTCCCTAGCCCTCCGAGCCCAAGTCCAAAGAGATGTAGTGTGTGTGTCTAAGACAAAGGTAAACAATACTCCCTTTCTCTCTCTCCAAAAAATTCTCAAAGTCACAGCCAACCCAAAATCAAAAGCAAGACCCAACCTCCCCCTTTCTCCATTCCTCCTTCCCCTTTTATGCCCCTCATCTCTTCTTCACCTCAACCACCTCTCATTAATGCCATAACTTCTCCCTCATCCTTACAGTTGACTTCTCTTCTCCCAATTAAATCTGAGAGTACATTTGGGAATGCTATATGAATATAAAATTGGGTAATTAATGGGAGAGGACCATGTCATCTCCCAAGTAAATGTGAGAGTACATTTTGGGGATGAGAGAGGAATATATATAAATTGGTAATTAGTTGGAGAGGACCATGTCTTCTCCCAAGTAAATGTGAAAATACATTTTGGGGATGAGAGATGAATATATAAATTGATAATTAGTTGGAGAGGACCATGTCTTCTCCCAAGTAAATGTGAAAGTACATTTTGGGGATGAGAGATGAATATATAAATTGATAATTAGTTGGCGAGGACCATGTCTTCTCCCAAGTAAATGTGAAAGTACATTTTGGGGATAAGAGATGAATATATAAATTGATAATTAGTTGGAGAGGACCATCTCTTCTCCCAAGTAAATGTGTGAGTACATTTGGGAATGTGAGATGAATATATATATATAATTTGGAATAATGGAAGGAGACCATATCCTATCCAAGATTCAATTTGAGAATAGAAGTTGGGAATTTGAATAATAGCAATAATGAATTTTATATCAGTAAATAAAATCTATAGTTTCCCAAATGAAGGTATTCACCAATATTTCTCATTATTTTGAGGCAATGTAAACATTAATAAAATTTGCATGATAAGATTAAGTGGGGCATTACAATAACCCTAGGGAATGGTCATATTAGATTCAACCCAGATTTTCTCTGCTCACAATTCGACTCCCACCAAGCTTTCAATGGACGATTTTCTTCAAAACAAGGGCTTGGAGTCTACTTGTCATATCCCACTTGACCCGAAGCAAGCTAAGTCCCCAAACCTGAAAGTAATGGAGAATCGAAAGGTGGTTCCATAATTGTTTAAGATATGCCTTGATGCCTCTATTTATATTTCAAATGTTGGATCAATTGCGCTTCTAACTCAGCTTGGTAAACAAGGTGGTGCTACCCTCACCTCTATATTTCATGGTGAAGCAAGGTACTACTTGTATTGTTAGTTTTGGATGAATAGATTTTGGAACTTGAATGAGTGAGGATGTTGGGTCAAGATTTCATCTATAAGGTGTGAATCATGAGGTACTGATAAAACTTGGTAAAATTATGGGTTGGATTTGGGATTGGATCCAATACATCTCTTTCACTTTGGGCACCCACTCTCCATAATTGTTTAGCCAGCACTAATGAATAAAAAATAAAACAAGCAAGATTTGTCAAAATGAATGCACACATATTGCCACTATTGCCAACTTATGGTGCTTTATTATCACCAAGTTCCTATCTAGTTGTTTCGAGAAGATTGGGATGCAGTTGTATTTTTTTTATGAATGGCCAGTGAATTGGAGAGTCACTACACATGAGACAAAAAAAGTAATTAATATCATTTCCATGTTTAAATGACGATTAATTTTAAATCTTCTATACTATACACTTGTAGTAGTATTGTATATCATATTATTTTAATTGTTTAAAATTAGAAACATTATAATTATATTTTTATATAATTAGTAGTCATAGTGATCCTACCTCTTGGCTACGTCGCACCAGATGTGCATGAAAAACTTGATTTTATATCTTTTTTAAACATAGTTTGTTGGTTTTTTTTCGAAAACATTATTTCTGACAACTTTCACAATGACCTGTTATAGAGTTTTGTGAACCCAACGTTTCGGACTACCAAGTGAGTCCATCATCAGGGGATGCGTCAATAGATATTGTTCAGATCTTAATGATGTATCCATGAGCTATATTTAGGGTATACCCTAAATATAGCTCATGGATACATCATTAAGATCTGAACAATATCTATTGACGCATCCCCTGATGATGGACTCACTTGGTAGTCTGAAACGTTGGGTTCACAAAACTCTATAACAGGTCATTCCTCCTCTATCTAAAACTATCCTCACCTATATGGATTCATTATTTAAAAACTTTCACAATATCAATAAATTCTTATGTTATAACATAGGCTACGTTCAAGTAGTTGTTAATATTTTGTTTTTATTTGGAAAACAATTAATTCATGAATCATGCAACCTTTATTGTTATATTCACATTGCATCTTGCAAGCATTGCTGTTTCAGATCTCATTTCAACACACTATTCAGCTGCTTGCGATTTGAAACTGGTATCATCGTTGATTAGATAAATGTCGATGTTAATGTTGAGATATCTACCACTAGGAAAAAAACCAAGTTTACGCAACTTAAGTAAATGCCTCACTTATTGGTACCAAAAGACTGATATTATTCATTTAAAGGAAAAAGTCTCATATGCGTAGCATGCTTGTACTTACCTAGCTACTGCATGTTGTAAGTACTTTTCACATATCTTCCCACTATTCATACAACCTTAATAAATCCTTCTTGAAAAAGTCTCAAGCTTGCATATTATGCTGCAAGAAATGTTCAAATATTTGGGAGAGCTTATCTATGATATTACTGGGTTTTATTCATTCTCTACAACCAAATGAATGTGTGGCAAGCCTGCGAGTTTGTGAGTGGGAGGCCAGTGTACTTGGCCTTACCTGATAAAACCAAGGTCATGGTTTTCAATATTCCAAAATTAGAGGCTTTGTGTAACCAGTTTATTTTCTAGGAATATGAATTTGTGGTAGTCTTTTCATATGCATATTTGGAAGTATCTGTAACCATGCATCTGGATCTTCCATGTCTTATAAAAAATTGTGACTAGTCACTACGTATAAGTACACCATCACATTGCATTATATCAATCATAATCTATCTCATATACATTTATTGTTTATATTATTTGTATAAAATATATATCAATCTATTGTCCTTATGTTGTATATTTGTCAGGAAAAGAACTCTTATTCATTGCAAAATAGATTGATATCATAATACCTTATTCTATCAGGAAACTTTGTTTTGAACACATTGTGTGCTTTGTAAACATGGTTACAAAACTATGAAGATTGTATGAGATTGACTTTTGGGTTACTTGGTTAATTACTAGCTTGATGAGATCATTGATATTCCTTACCTCTATTAAATAATGTGCAAACCACATGCTACAAGCATACAATAGTTTGTTGTGTGTTTTACTTTGCTTTGATCTTTTTGGTTGATCTAAGTTATTAAAATAGAAGGAATTTTTGGCGATATCACCTATAGACATATGCTCCATGCTTGTGTCATTAGGGTGACCCTGTAGCACTCAGTGAACAAGTAGAAGAATGGGCATTGCCAATGCCTTGTCCAAGCTTACCCTTGATCCTTTCCAATTTTACTAATTCATTGGTAGATGTCGTGAATGTCAAATCAAGCCCCCCACATCCTATCATTGTTGTGATTGTTGAGTTTAAATAAAAATAAGTCTATTCCTTGAACTATAGTTCATACTTCCCTTTGTTAATTTGTTGTGTGATGGAATAGCATTGAAACTACATTGATTTTTTTTGTGATGGCATAGCACAGAAGGTACATTGAGACCAAATGTGGGCAAGAAAAACATAGCAAGTTTTGTGACCCCATAATCATTCAAAACAACATAGTATATTTCCTTTTTTTTGTTCACTTTGTATTTGGTTTAACATCTACACTATAGAATGCGCACTACAATTGGCCTAACAGAGTGATCCTTTTTCTCCTTGTATATTAAAGGAGAGACAATTGGTTTAGGAGTATTATGTATGCACAAACACATTTTAGGATATATACTCTACTGAAACAGAGTTCCATTTGTTTTATTTGTTTAATGTTTTATGTTGGGTGTGTGTGTGTATTTGAATAAAGGGAACCAGACTTACACAAAAATGATATTTTGGACCTCATGGACTATGGGGAGGAGATCCCTAGTCCAAATTCCATTTTCAAATAAACACAACATATTTTTGAAATTTGGCACAACGTTTGGGCTTTCAAGACTTTTCATATGACTGGGCCATCGGAGGCTAGGCATGAACTCATAGGCACCTAGTCCTTGAGTCATGGAATGAACAATTTTCCTTCTTCTTTATTCCACTCTTGAGCTCATTGAGATGTCCTAAAACTAAAACAATCATCAATGAGTGTAAATCCAAAGACGTTTTTCAGTCTAAAAATGACAATTTGATAATATTCATATAAAACATGATCTCAATTGATAAATAAGCTTCAAGTGAGCACATTGAAAGGATAATGTTCACTCAAGTAATAGAGAAAGTAAAATGTAATTGTCTCAATATGTAGATCAACCATGGTCAACGATGTTCAGCCATTATCCGACGTCGCATTGTGACAAACATTGTCTAAATATGAAATCAATCTTGGTCAACCATCTTCCAGTGTCGCATTGTGACAAATAATTGTCTTATGGTTTATAATATTTATCTTAAGGCTTATAATATTTAACTTAGGATTTATATTCATTTAGATTATAATATTTATCCCTTGGGTTTAATATTATTCCCTTGGGTTTATAATATTTAATATTAGGCTTTATATACATTAGTTTTATAATACTAATCCCTTGGGTATAATACTATTCCCTTACGTTTATATTATCAATATGTTGGGTTTTAATCCCTTTGGTTTTTTGTATTAATCCCTTGGGTTTATAATATCAATCCATTGAGGGTTTATATAACATTATTGTCTCAATATGGAGATCAACCATTGTCAACGATGGTCAACCATTATCCAATGTCACATCGTAAGAAATGTTGTCTCAATATGAAAATCAATCATGCTCAACCATATTCCAATGTCTCATTGTGAAAAATATTTATCCTAGGTTTTATAATATTTATCTTAGGGTTTATATTCCTTGGGTTTATAATATTTATCCCTTGGGTTAAATATTATTCCCTTGGGTTTATAAACCCTTGGGATTATTATTTCCTCGGGTTTATAATATTTAATCTTAGGTTCTATATACCTTGGGTTTATAATATTAATCGCGTGGGTTTCATATTATTCCCTTGGGTTTATATTATCAATTCATTGGGTTTTTAATCCCTTGTGTTTTTAGTATTAATCCAATGCATTTATTATTCCCTTGGGTTTATAATATCAATCCCTTTAGGGTTTATATACCTCGCATTTATAATATTAATCCCTTGGGTATA
This sequence comes from Pinus tabuliformis, assembly GCA_031772625.1. Classification (NCBI taxonomy): domain Eukaryota; kingdom Viridiplantae; phylum Streptophyta; class Pinopsida; order Pinales; family Pinaceae; genus Pinus; species Pinus tabuliformis. The sequence continues at coordinate 718,254,443 of CM062814.1, forward strand.
ATATTATTTCCTTGTGTTTATAATACCTTTGGGTTCAATCAAGGTCAACCATGGTCACATTGTGATAGAGATTGTCTCTTCGTACAATGTCCATTGTCACAACCATGGTCCAACATCGTATTGTGTCAAAAATTGTTTCAATATAGAGATCAACCATGGTCAACGATGGTCCTCATACATTGTCCAACGTCGCATTGTGACAAACATTGTCTCAATATGAAAATCAATCATGGTCAACCATATTCCAATGTCGCATTGTGACAAATGCTTATCTTAGGGTTTATTATCCTTGGTTTTGTACTATTTATCCCTTGGGTTTAATATTATTTCCTTAGGTTTCTAATCCCTTGGGTTTATAATATTTATCTTAGGTTTTATATACCTTGGGTTTATAATATTAATCTCTTGGTTTAATATTATTCCAATGGGCTTATATTATCAATCCTTCAAGTTTTTAATCCATTAGGTCTTTAGTATTAATCTCTTGGGTCTGTTATTCCATTGGGTTTATAATATCAATCCCTTTATGGTTTATATACCTTCCATTTTTAATATTAATCCCTTCGGTTTATAATACCTTTGGGTTTTAGAATTAATCCCTTGGGTTTATTTGGTTCATACTCCTAGGGTATAATATTATTCACAGGGTTTATAATATTAATCCTAGGGTTTAATATAAATTCCTGGGTTTACAATCATGGTCAAAGATGGTCCAATGTCACAATGTGTCAAAGATTGTCTGAATATGAAAATCAACCATGGTGTAATGTCACATTGTGACAAACATCATCTCAGTATGAAAATCAATAATGGTAAATCATGGTCAACCATGTTTATTTTAGGGTTTATAATATTTATCTTAAAGTTTTTATACCCTGGGTTTATAATATTTAATCCTTGGGCTTAATATTGTTCCCTTGCAACAAGCCACTGTAGATATTGGTGACAAAGACATGCAGGGTTTGACATTTACAGTTATATCAAGAGGGAAATCATTAGATGGTTTGCAGATTTCAACGCCTTTTTCGTTTCAACGTTGTGCAAAAATGCAAGATAGCGTGAGAATGGATTGATTAGAAAGCGTGAATGGTCATGATCATTATCTTGTTGATTTGAATTGGTGCAACTTTTTTCATCGGTCTCGGTGTGTTTTGGAAAAGGCTAGTGTTTAATCACTGTGTTGTGGTGGAGTGTTTAAAGTTGAGATTCGTATCAACCGCATTTAAATTGTTGTTCGATTTTTATTAAATGTTTATTTCATAATTACTTCATTATTATTTATTAAATGATTATTAATATAATTGTTGTTATTATTGTTATTTATTTATTATTATTATTATCATTATAATAGTTATTTTTAATTATTATTATTTAATATAATAGTAATAATATAATAATAATTATTATTTGATATAATAGTAATAATATAATATTAGTTATTATTAATATGATTTTTATATTTATATTTATATTATTGATAATAACATTAATAACACTAATTCTTAATATTACTGATAATTGATATATGTGCTCGATATGGGCTATTGACGTTTATCAACCACATTTTTTAATGTGGTTGTGCTAGTATATAAATTGTATTGCAGCGTTAATAATTTCTTGTTATGAAATGTCTAAATGATGATGACCACATCCTTAATTTTAATCACCGCTTATTAAACTAAGCTTCACATTTTTCGTTTAATGCTCACTCTCAAGAAGCACCACAACATAAGGTTGAAATGTCATTTAAAAAAGTATCTAAAGCCTCAAAAAGAGCAAAACGCAAGAATTCATACATCTAATCATATATATGTGCATTGAAATGCAAGAATTTGTGAGAGCCGCATAAGTCACATAGCAAATTAACATCTATAGAGAGACGGACTTCCATTTTTCCATCAATATCTATTGAGTTTTAAATGCTTGAGAATGCTAGATTCCCATGAAAATGTGATGGACTAGACTTGATCGACAATGTCAATGGAAAACTGAGGATGTACATGAAACAATGAAGCCTATTCTAAAACTCTAAATTCACAATGAAACTCTAATGTTCAAAATTTCTTCATGATCGATTATGACATTTAAACAAAGCTTTGGTATTCATTGCCATGGGCAACACCTCCATTAATCTTTGACCAAAAATTACCATTAATATAATTTGTCTAATTCATTCAAAGGTTTTGACATGGAAAAACTCTACAGTGGCATGTTATTGATGAATTCGATTTTTGTGGTTTCACAAATTCTGTTGTGATCATAACAAAAAATCTTGCACCCCACGCTGCTTATGGCACTTAATCCTAATGAAGTATAGAACGCAATGGTGTTTTCCAGAGTTGAATTGGACAATATATGGGAATTGTCTTGTAATTCCTTTAACACCTCTAATTGTGCAAACACAAAATTTTAGAGGGAAAGAGACTCGCACTGTAAATATTTTGTGACATCCTTGCCCTGATTTATCAAATGATCTATTGCTCACAGAAGGAAAATCAAAATTTATGGATTTTTTGAAAAAGGCAGCAATATTAAACATTTAATGGATTGTTAAACAAAACACTATAGAAAGGTGGCCTTATTTTTCATATGGAGCCAATATCCTTGAGATGGATAACCAAGTCTGAGAATAAAATGATCTTGATAAAGTGCAAATCCACTTAGAGGGAGAGTTGTGAAGCCACATCCCTTCAAGATTTCCATTGAATGTTCAAATTTTTGATGGTGTTTGTTCTTGCCAAGTCCTTCTAGGACTATGATGATGGTAATATGTAGAACTACTCAACCTCACGATGGTATGAAGGCCAATAAATCAAACCCATAATGAATCGGACGAATATTTGAATTTTTGAAATTCACTTATTATGAACGAATATTTGAATTTTTAAAATTCACACATCTTGAAATGTAACACACAATAATATACTGCACACAATAAAACACATTTCAATGTAACTCAGAATAATATAATGCAGCAGACAATAAAACACATTTTAATGTACCTTTCAAACATTTCTATTTTTAATTTTATTTTATCATCCTCCTACCTTGTAATAAACAAAAGGCATAATTATAATCTGGTGAAATAATATTCGAAGGGTTTAAAACATAAATATGCAAGAAATTATTTCCATCCATTTCATTCATTGATGCATTAATGTAGTGAACATAACTATATGCTACAACATATTAGCATTTTTCAATCTACACCAAATCAGAATTTTTAATTAGCAAAACAGGGAAAGCCTTTACGCGAATGAATTTTGCACATCATGCAACTATAATGAGCCGAAGCTTAATAAAGGGACGGAATAACTCATAATTTTTTAACGAAACAGAAAGAAAGAGAAGAATTGGCGAGTTGAGTGGTGATATCAATTGTAAAATAAAAGGCAGAGGGAGGAAGTATCTTTTAATTAACCTGGGCAGGTTACGGCGACACGACACGCTGGAGGATAGCCGCATCGCACGCGACAGAATTCTTCTGCATCGCTGAGCCCATGTGTCTCTGCGTTGGAACCATAGCCTTAATGATATCGCCTTCAGCATATGCTATAAGAAGAGCACTCCATACTTACAAGCAACAGCGACTGGATTGAGTAAAAGCAAGCAGCAGTCCGTCGAGCAAAACCGTTGGTTCCGAAATGGAGCGAAAGATGAGAGTGGGATCAGCGCTTCTGATGCTCTACTTTTCATTTCTCATTATTTCGCTATCCTCTGTCACTGCCCAGCGAAGAAGAGGCTTTCGTTATGGACGGGAGGAGGAATACCGGCATGATGAAAGATCATCAGCATGTCGGAGGCTGCAGCGGCTAAGCACCCACGAACCGTCTGAATCGGAATCGTTAAGATCGGAAGGTGGCACTTTCGAGTTGTCGAACCCAGAAGACAACGAGGAATTGGAGTGCGCAGGCGTTGCCTTCTTCAGAAAGACGATCGAAAGGGGCGCCATGTCGCTGCCTCAATATCCCAACGCCCCTCTGCTGCTTTATGTTCACCGAGGTACTCTAATAATACAACTTGTAAGTTCTTTCTGTATGTCGCATGATTCCCTAAATTTGTTATTATTATTATAATTGCTTCTATATGTGCATGTGCAGGTGAGGGTCGACTAGGCATTGTGTTCCCGGGGTGTCCCGAGACTTACAGAGACGAACCTTCGTTTCAAAGGCGATCAAGGCGCATGAGATCAGAGAGACGACGGGAGGACGAGGACGAAGAGGACTCAAGTCAGAAGGTGAGGCGAGTCAGGAGAGGTGACGTGATAGCGATATTTGCAGGAGCAGCGTATTGGTCGTACAATGATGGCAACGAGCCTCTCCAAATCGTAGCCATTGCCGACGTATCCAACCCTCAAAATCAGGGCCGCAGGAGTTACCGAGTAAGTATCCCACCCAATTAACTAACAATCATCCTTAACTATGTTATAAATTTTTCATGGCTGACTGAGGGGGTAAAAATGTATACACAGCCCCACCCTCTGGCTGGGCAAGGGTCATCATCTGGTCGCCTTGGTCATGAAGAGGAGGGAGAGGAAGAAGGAAGAGGAAGTGGGGGCAATGTGCTTGCAGGGTTTAGCACGCGCTCTTTGGCTGAAACGTTGGGCGTGGATCATGAAACTGCAAGAAGGCTTCAACAGAATCAGCAATCACGACGCTTTGCGAGGGTTGAACGCGGCCGACGACTCAGGTTACCCGCCCCTCGATCTCGCTCTCTCTCTCCTTACGGGAGAGAGAGGCAGTGGGGGAGAGACGATGATGTTGCTGCTGGATTGGTTCAAAATCAAAATAATTCATCTGTAATGGAGAATGGCGTGGAAGAGCTTGTGTGTGCAATGCGTGTAAGGCACAATGCTGACAACCCGCAGGATGCCGATGTTTACGTAAGAGAGGGGGGACGGATGAATATGGTCAACCGCTTCAAACTTCCTGTACTCAAGTATTTGAGATTAGGAGCCGAGAGGGTTGTTCTCCGCCCGGTAAGCAATAACCTTTATTGGTCCGCTTCACTTTTATATATATAATAATGTTAATGTTTCCAAATCAAATGAATGAAATTTGAATGCAGAGAGCAATGTCTGTTCCATGGTGGAGGATGAACGCGCACGCAATAATGTACGTGACTAGAGGGGAGGGGAGAATGGAGGTGGTGGGAGACGAAGGAAGGAATGTGTTTAATGGGCGCGTGAGAGAGGGTCAGTTCATCGTCATTCCCCAGTTCTACGCAGTCATCAGGAAAGCAGGAGACGAAGGGTTGGAGTGGATAACGTTTACAACATCAGACCTGTAAGTATAACCTAATTATTACCACTGCTGCTAATATGATGTACTGTTCAGCAATTATACTCATTGGGTAAATTGGTATCATGCGTTGTTGCAGTTCTATGCGGTCGTCTCTGGCAGGAAGGCAATCTGTTTTGAAGGCAATGCCGGAGGAAGTGGTGAGAGCCGCTTATAGGATCGACCAAAACGAAGTTGAACAAGTGATGAGGAACAGAGAACGCGACACCTTTATTTTGCCTCCATCATCTACCCGCTCATCCCGTCGATATCAGGCGGACATCATACCAGGTGTCCAGGTGGAATAGAATATTAATATTACCCATGCATTTCACGCACATTCACTGCAACCCTTAATCTGCATAGATATGCAGTCTCGTCTGAATATAGACCTCCTCACCTCCGCAAATTAAATGTAATCGAAAGAATAACTATAATAACGGATTTACCATTCCTTTTTGTTCACCGCGTTCTGGCCGTGTTCCTTTGGTTTAATGTCGTCCATAACATTACATTACATTGTATATCATATCACTTTGCACTCCGTGATGTCATAAACCTTCAAAGTAACATTACTGAAAAGTTTAACTCATCAACTACCATCTCTGACATCACGATGAAATATATATATACATATATCGTAGTCATCCCGTCGAGAATCATTTTGTGTACTTCAAACGATGCAATCTCTCTTTAAAAAATATCAGACATACAAAACAAAATTATACATATAAAACAGAGAGGTCAGTTGTCTAGGCCAATGTCACTAAAATTTACACTATGGGAGATTTGAAAAAGGTTAGAAAAGAATTACACACAACATAAATCACACATTGAATTATTCAGTATGCTAGATTAGAAGGAAGATTAGAAAGGAATTATACACAACATAAATCACAGGCTAAATTACACTATGGTAGATTTGGAAAAAGATTAGAAAGGAATTACGCACAACATAAATCACACACTAAATTACACTATGGTAGATTTGGAGAAAGATTAGAAAAGGATTACACACAACATAAATCATACACTAAATTACAGTATGGTAGATAAATCACACACTAAATTACACAATGGTAGATTTGGAGAAAGATTAGAAAAGAATTACACACAACATAAATTATATATAACTATAGATGGCTAATTTCTAGATGATAAAATTAGAAAAACATAAATTTATGACTCATAAACAACTCACACACATAAAAATAACTATTTCTAAAATCACACTTATGGACTTACAATAAAAACTCACAACCTAAAACACATAAAAACAATCACTTCTAATATACACATATACCAAAAATCACTTCTAATATACACATGGCAAAACTATACCTCATTTTTGTATATTTAATAGGCCAAATTTTTAATACAATTTTAAAGTAATTTATTGAAATTATGATGTTATTTTAACCCAATTTAAACAATATATAAAGTACTGGAATATTATTTGTATTTATGACATTATCAAAGTGATACCTTACTTACATTTTAAAGAAATAATGAATTTTATTTTACTTTCTCAATTTTATTACTTTTCCAAAATACAATCTAGGATGGGGATCTTTCTTCCTTACAAATATATAAACATTGAATATATTGATAATGGTTAAAACAATGCGTTTCTCTCCCACCACCATGATTTTATCACGACAGTTTGGTGTCCTTTCAATGTCCCTCCCTCGTATGGCTGGTTTCCATTCAAATTTCTGTTCATCCTTCCACATTTTGTATAAACATTCCTGTGTACATTTCTCAAAAAAAAACGAGGAGGATACACATCTCACAAACCATGGTTATTGATGAAATCAATTCGAATTACAAAATCATTTCAAATTTCTATTTATGCTTGCACTTTTGGTATAAACATTTTTTTTTACATTTCTCAAAAGGGAAGGAAACGGATGAGTATATCTTAACTAAACAAAGGTTAATCATAAATTAATAATCAATCATTAATTTAAATTAAATTAACAAATTAGTAATTAATATGAAGTATTTGATTTTTCAGAGTGAATTTTTTTAATTTTTGAATTCTTTATTAATTTTTTGAGTTTTTTATTAAGAAAATAAATGAGAAAATATTAATTATTTTTATAAGATTTTGAGATTGAAGGTATTTACAAGATTTTGGGATTAAAGGGAAAAGTGTGATCATTACTTATGTAACATTAAGGTTTTTTTTAACAGATATGACATGTCAAAATATTTCAACTTGTCTCTATTTATGATACATTACATTTTCATTATTGGATGGGTTCTCCATCTACCATCAGGGAATTAAATTTAATCAATTAAAAACTACCTTCCATATGAAGTGGGGGACACAAACGTACCATACAATTACTTTTAGACTAATAAATGAAAGTGAAATATTCAAATGTGTTATGGACACTACGTTCAAAGAAAATCATTATAATGTCATGGTACACCTGGATGACATCACATTTTATTCCAAGAAGAGGTCAAAATATTTTGAAAATAAGGTATATCTTTGGACCCTAAGAGTAAATTTCTTAAACACGCTGCCTCCAAGGATGGAAATTCAATAGATCCAAAAGGAATCAAATTTATTATATAGATCCCAGTGCCCAATAACAAGAAGAGTATGTAATTTTTCATTAAAAATATTAAATTTGTGCCACGTATCATCCCTAACTTCATTTACATCATCAAGCATCTTCAATAAATGATCAAAAAAGATTTATAATTGACATGGACCTATGCTCTAGAGGATGGTTTTGACAAATTTAAGGCTACCATAGCTATAGCACTTGCATTGCATAGCCTAGACTTTAATAAGGACTTCTCATTGTATACATCTTCCTCTAATCCTTCCCTTGCAGTCATGATTGCCTAGAAATATGTGCAAGGGAAGGAGTGCCCAATTTCACTTACGAGCACTAATCTACAAGAAGATGAATTGAATTATCCAACCATAGATAAATAATACTTTAATATTTATAAAGCACTCAAACAGTTTAGAATTGACATTATGAAAAAACATATCAGGATAATAGTGTCCCACCTAGCTATGAGGTCACTATTCATGCAAAAAGAAATGGTGAAAGAAGAGGGAAATAGATAACAAAAATCTGAGAGTACAATTTAAATATAAAACCCAAATCCATATTTAGTGGTCAATGTATGTGTATATTATCAGCAAAGCGTTAAGCCTAATTGATTAATTAGAGAAAGGCTTTGATGATGAATTGTTACTCTACATGTAAGAATTTCTATATGTCCACGTTGAAACAAATTACCAGTACAATAATTGAAGCAATATATTCATATTGATACTTACCTATTCATTTGAATCCAAGTAGAAAGAAGCCTTGGTTTTGGTCTTCTTACTACCAACATAGAAATTATGGTGTAGATTTGCAACTGCTCATGAAGTTTTAATCAAAATCACAAGACACAAACCTACTCTACTACTCTGTGGAAGTTAATTCACATTAAAGAACAATAATTCTAGTCATGCAATAAGAAATAACATACATGCACACATTATTTTTCTTAGGGAGAGAAATGTGCTAAAATCCCCAATACCTACATTAATATGATGAATAGAGATGTATTACATTTACTTTTCTCAATCGAGCACAACCTTCGAATGAATCACCTATCTCTAAACTCATTGAGAAGCTCTGACCCAGACTTAGTCAATTTCTGCCTCTGCTTGAGCCCCTATTTCCTTGCGCAATTACTTGAGAAATTAGGCCCCTATTATTTAGGAATTTCTCCAAAATGGATTTCGAAATTCCTAAGGTTGATAATCAAACTGCATGCAACACATGTACACTCAAGACTAGTCTACAACCGATGTTACATTACCTTAGAATCTCCACAGTAGTTGCGGAACTCGAATTCTCTTTATGAACTAGATATTTTGGGCTGATTAATTAGTTGATTGGATGATCATTGAGTTTGACTGAAGTCCCACTACACAACTGACCTTCCACTAGTTCCTCCAATAGTTCGAACTAGTTTAACTGGAAGCAACTTGAGATAGCTGAATTTGATTGCTACAAATTAGAAATCACACATTGTTAACTTAACTCTAACTTGTCCAACTCAAATTTACTGAGTAAACTGGGTGATACAATCCATGTCACGCAAGTTAACTGCATCCAAGTTGTCTATTGATATGGAAATTCGAATTTTCTGAATTTAATCAAGGAAAAATCAAATCGAGAATTTCTTACTCCATTTTTCAACATTCCCTCTCAGCATGAAAGGGATTATCAACCACCCCTATCCTGCACCTGTCGAACTCAAACATTCCTCTTGACAAGGCCTTTTTCAAAATGTCATCATTTTGTTCCTATGCTAGAATGTATTGCAAGGAAAATTTTAAGGATGAAAATTTGTCTTAAAGTTTAGAAACCTTGGCAAAGCTTAATAGTCTCCAAATTGCAGATTATGAAATGTTTGTTGATATCTTTGTAAAACATTCAAATTTCTAATAGTTTTTATACAATTTTGGAAATTTTTATGGTAAAAGAGTTTTATACTATAAAATTTGGGTGAATCATTTTTAGAAGAAATGGAAATTGGTGAATCTTTTTTTCAGAAAAACCATGGAATATTAGTCCACTTGAAAATATTAGCCCTAAAATTTTCCATGATGTATTGTAGTAACATTATCCACCTCTGCACATAATTCCATAAATGGTGATGCCAAATATCTATATGCTTGGATCGATTGTGTAAAATAGGATCCCTAGAGAACTTGATGCAACTCTGATTACCATAGTAGATCAGAATTGGATCCATCATCTGACCAAACAGTCTAACAAGTATCTTTCTCATCGAGATCACCTCACATGTTTCTTAACTTGCAATCATGGATTATTCTCTTGTCGAGCTGAGTGCCACAGGTCATTACTTCATACTGTACCAGCAAATAGTTGTGGACCCAACACAATTCCACCTGGTGTACTCTTTCAGTCTGATTCACACCCCACCCAATTTGCATCTATGAAGCCACACAACTTCACTCCCTTTATCCATTTGTACCATACTCAAAACTTAGTAGTGCCTCTAAGGTACAGTAAAACATGCTTAACTATCTTCCAAAATAATTTTTTTGACCTAACCATAGCTCGGCTCAGCTGGTTGACTGCATAACACATATATGGTCATGTGTTCACAAGATACATTAACAAACCCACTAGTTTTCGATAAATGGTAGCATCCACTTCCTCACCTAACATGGAATCCTCCTTTCTCCAGTTAGTCACTAGAGGTGTCTCCATGGGTTTACGACTCTCCATTTGGAATCTCTATAGTATCTCATTTTCATACTTGCATTGAGACACATATAGTTCCTCGTCGCCTTGCCATACTTCCAACCCAAGTAAGTAGTGCATGAGACCCATGTTCTACATTTCCAATTCCCTTGCAAGGTCCTCCGCATAAGATCTAATCAACTTCTCATCAACAGTTAAAATTAAATCATCAACATATAAGAAAATAATAAAAAAATTATCTTCTACCAAGATATGATAGAGGTTTTCACCCACTTCACTTTTGGTGAAGCCCAAACCAGTGAGATAGTTATTGACCCCAGTGTACAAAGCACGAGGTGCTTTTTGAGACCGTACAATGCTCACTTGAGTCTACACACATGAGACTCTTGATAAAACATATCAAAACCTTCTAGTTTCTTGATGTACACCTCCTTCTCAATAACCACATTGAGAAATGTTGTTTTTACATCCACCTGGTGGATCTTCCACCCCATCTGCATAACCAGAGCAAGAATTGATCTAATGGATGAGTACCTTGCTACATGAGAAAAGGTCTCCTCATAGTCAATTCCCTCAACTTCAGAGTACCTTTTGTCCAAAAATATGGTCTTATACTTCTCTATGCTCCTGTCTACTACCTGCTTCACCTTGGATATCCATCTCGAACCCACTATTAACTTATCTGCTAGTCTTGGGACCACTTCCCAAACACTGTTCTTTACAATGTAAAATTATTCCTCCACCATTGCATCAACCCATACAGGTTTCTCTACTGCTTCCTTGAAAGAGGATGGCTTAGTCTCTACAAGCTCAGTCATTAGAGCCATTTAGCTAGTGTTCTGATCAGGTGACCTTTTCTACATGTGCTTATTTGAAGGAGTGCCCACATTCTCCCTCGCATCTTGCACAAGCCTCTCAACTTACCTAGTTTTTTTCTTCCTTCTTTGGATTGTTCTGCTTGAGTGTTTGTCTCCACTCTTTGCTCCTCAATTTGTGGTTTCTCCACAACTTATTGAGGTTCCTCTTTTGGACCTAAAATCTTGTTTTCTGCTGGGATATGAATCCGTGCCAAAATATCCACCGGATGGCTCCTTAATAATATCTAGCCTCATTAACCCTCGAGGAATGCATAGTTACTAATTTCTAAATAAAAACCATTACTGGATATGGTAGTCCAATAACATGGTTTTTTTAAGACTCTAAGGTTCTTTACAAGTTATCCAAGATTCTCAAAAATCAACATCTCCTACATACAATTCGTTCATTCTTTCTAAACTCACCACTTCCACTGACAAGATGTTGAGCAGCAACACTCTCCTACTCAAATAATCTTCAAATTTGTTTGACTTTATATACCTATGCTTTAGAACAATATATAAATTTTCAAGAATTCAACCCATTTAGAATTTATTTGATTCAACTTACCTTGATTATTGATATATTGTAATTCCTTGTGATCAGTAAACAAGACAAATTCCTTGGGTAACAAATAGTGTCTCCACTTCTTCAAAGGCTGCACAATAGCATAAAATTCCAGATCATATACAAAATAATTCTTCTTAGCTTCATTCAGATTCTCACTAAATAATTCTACTGTTCTGCCTTCTTGACTTATGACTACTCAAATTTCTATCCAACTTCCATCATAGTGAACTTGGAATACGTTATCAAAATTTGGAAGTTCTAAAAAAGGTTTATCCGTCGCCTTCTTTTTGAGATCTGAAAATTCTTTCCGTACTGCTATTGTCTATTTAAAATTCCCGTTTTTCATGGACTTAGTAGGAGTTGCACAAATCTAGCTGTAATTCCTAATGAATTTTCGATAGAAGCTTGCTAATCCATGAAATCTCCTCACCTCAAAAGTATACTGAGGTGTTTTCCAATCCAAGATAGTGTTCTACTTTTTAGAATCCATATTCAAACCTTACTTGGAGATCACAAATCCCATGTAAACTAACTCATCCTCCATAAATGTACATTTCTTCAATTCGATCAGCAACTTTTGTTCCTTTAATCGCTGCAACACTTTCCTTACATACTCCAAGTTCTCCTCTTTTTTTTTTAATAAAAATGTCATTAAGGTATACTATAATAAATTTTCCAAGAATGGTTTCAAGACATCATTCATGAGCCTCATGAATGTTCTAGGGGCATTGGTCAGCCCAAATGGCATAACCAACCCTTCAAAAAATCCATCCTTTGTCTTGAAAGTAGTCTTCAAATCTTCACCCTCCCTAATCTATATTTGATGATAACCACTATTAAATTCTACGTTTTTGAAATATACATCACCACTTAAAAATTCGATTATATCCTCCATCCTTGGCAAGGGAAATATGTACTTTATGGTTATCCTATTAATGGCTCTAAAATCTGTGCACATTCTCCATTCACCTATGTTCTTTGGATTCAATATTTTTGTTACAACACATGGACTCAAACTTTCTCTTATCAATCATCTATCAAACAACTCCTATACTTGTTTATTTGCTTCCTCACCCTATGTCGGAGTTATCTTGTAAGGTTCCTTTTGGTAAACTTGATCGAGGAACCAAGTCAATATGATGAGAAAAACTTCTCACGAGAGGAAGTCCTATTGGAAATTCATCAACAAAAATCTCCTTGAATTCATATAATAAGAATTTAATCTCTGCAAGCATGGATTTTGATTCCACTTCCTCTTGCACATCCTTTGGAATTACGACTAAACAAAATTTTTCCCTTCTTTCATCATGTATGAAATAATTGTATGAACGCAACATAATATTCCTATTATACATGTTGGTAACTATTGTTACTATTCTATTTTCAATCATCACATTGAGTTTGTACTCTTGTCCATCTTTCTTGAATTTAAATGTGCTTTCCCCACCATCATGGTGAACTTGCCTTTAAAACAACCATGGTCTTCTACGAGGTATGTGGCATGTGTTTATGTAAACCATGTTACACAATACTTCCTCCTAAAAGCTACCAATTTTATAATTCAACAATCATTTATTAGTCACAACAACTTGTTGTCCCTTTTGTAACTACGAAATTTTATAAGGATTTTGATGGACTAAAATTTTGTGTTTTATCTTGTCCATGACTTCAATGAATATCGAATTTTAAGTACTTCCACCATTTATAACCAAATCACAACAATTTCCTTAGACCTTACGTTTAGTTTTGAAAATTTTCATTCTTAGCTCTGGTTCTTCCACTATCATTTTCTCAGGCCTGAGAAATGATCTCTCAAACATCAAATCTTCTCCCTATTCTTGATGCAATACAGTCACATTTTCTCCAACAATAGAAACTTCGTATACTTGTGTAACTTATGTTTGGTATTCACCTCATTTCTTTGAATTATGTCCTTCCAGTCACTGAGATTTCTTGTGTCCTTCAACTCCACAATGATAACAAGAAATTACACGCCTTACCTTTCCTCTTCTAAGACTCTGTATGCCTCTTCTAGCATTGTTTCCACCTCTACCACCTTTACCACTAGTGAATTCTTCTTCCTTCTAACTTCCTCTAGCAATCCCTCTCCTATATATTCCTCTAAAACATCTTCCTCTACCTTTTTCTTGTGTTTTCCTATTCAATGTTTCCTCTACCTTTGGGGCAATGTGATAAAAAATAATCAATGCGTACTCATTTCATCTTGAATAAAGTATTTCAGTTTGTTCACATACCTAGCGACTCTTTGGAATTCTAGTTCCTTTATACCATATCAAAGTGACAGTCTGAAAAAATATTCAGTGTACTCACAGATAAAGGTTTCCTTTTGTATTATATTATGGACTTGTCTATACAAATTTTACTAGTAATCAATAGGTAGAAATTCCTCCTTGATATTTGTTACTATCTTATTCCAAGTCTTGATATTTTATAGCTGATTATTTACTCTATATTTTTGTAGCATATCCCACCATAGTGTAGCATGACCCTTCAACTTCGTCATGGAAAATTTCACCTGATTTGGATCCTAAACATTTTCATACTCAAGGTATCCTTTGAGTTCTCCAATCCAATTGATGAGCATGTCAACTCTCATATTTCCATCATAAGAAGAAACTTCAACTCTTGCATTGCCTCTATTATTCAAATATGAAATCAACCTTGTTGTTGGGTCTCTCTCCTCAACACCATGTTCTTCATCTATTTATTCTTCAATATTTGAATCTACTTCAACACCTTCATTTCTTCAATGCTTCAACTCTTCTATTCTCCATTTTAACTCTTTTATTTATTTATTTCCTACACTTCCACATCTGGCTCCTCTTCTCCTAAGTGACATCCTTACAAGTTGTAAATGTCTCACCAACATCTACATACCTCAACCCAGGCTTTGTGTCCTACCTCATACCTGCAAAACTCTTATTTTTAAACCGCCAAACAAGGTTTTATAGTACCTATTACACAAAGAAAATACAGGTGCAAATCCTAGAATGAAACCCACTCTAATACCACTTGGTGTAATCCAAGCCTTTGTAGCTTTCACAACAAATTATAGATCTTGGATCTTTGTCACAAAGTGCACAACCCTGGCCATTTGATTTTTAGTTAATATATTAATTAATTCAAATGACTAAATCACAAAGAAAAAACAAAGGGTAATTCAAGTCTTCTCACAATAACATGGAGAGGATTTCAAATATTTTTATTCATTCAGAATGTGCTATTACATACAAGAATTTAAAAATGAGAGTGGAGTCCTCAAAGTGTTTGAAATTCCTACATTGTTACACAACAATAACTCACATAACCACCAAGACACCCTCGCTAACTCGTACTGCCAATTTCCATTTCTATAAATTATGCACCATCCAAAGCCAAGACTAATAGTCCAAGAGCCAAAAGAAAAAACCCAAAATCCAAAAAATCCCTTTTCTTTCTTGTTCCCGCAATTTAATCTCACATTGTTTAACTCTTTGCATTATAATTAAACAAATTGCTTCCCATGATGTCAACATATTCACCTTCTAGAAATATATCAATTCACTTCCTCTCAGTATAAATACAAGACAAAATTTGTAACCTACATCTCATTCTCGTAGCACGTCTGATAGCAGTTGTCCTGTAGCAACATAGCTAAACAAATACCAGTTTGGGTTTGTTAGAGACTCCACACAATAGGAGTATCAACACAAGATCCTCGGAGTGTCAATAACTCGAAAGTAGACATCGCTTCAATAAAATGTAGCTATAAGAGTAGCAACAACCATTAGTTGGGTACGTTAATAACTAACATATTAGGAGTATTAACAACTAACATAATAAGAGTATCGACACCTTAAAATACATGGGAGTAATAACACTTATTACAAACTCAAACACAAACGTGTATTTTTTTTATAAGGATTGCTCGAGGCCAAAGATGCTCCTACATCACAACATTTTGTAATTCACTTTCTACATCATTATATGGTCACCAAGTTTTATGTGCCAACCACTCTTTTCTTTAATAATACTTTGTATTTATCTTCTTTAAATTTGATTGAGTTTTCTTTAGATAAGGATATCATCTTAATATATTCAATTAGCTATTAACTTAGGGTAATGGTGTAGTTGAATCCATTGACAAGAATCTTATCCACATCCTAAAAGTTATTGTAGTTGACCACTAGAGGAATTGGTACAATTCTTTACCAAAGTCTCTATGGGTGGATAGAGTAACTCTAAAATCATCATTAGAAACATCTACCAATTTCTTGGTATATGGAAAATAAGTTGTCCTATTTCCAAATATTTTTTCCACATCTCCAAATATCTCAAACTTCACATGGGAATAATTGTCTAGTTAAGAAACGAAGGGTTGATACCCTACTCAAACTAGGAGAACAAAAATAGAAAGAAAAAGAAGCAGTTTGTTGTTCATAAGAAGGCTATTAAAATGGAGTTTAACAAGAAATCTATAGGAGAAAACAACTTCTATGTGGGAGACCTTGTTTTATAGGTGGAAAAGCCATCCTAAGAGAATGGTAAGCACACTAAATTCTAACTGGTATGGTTTGGTCCTCACTTGGTGGTTGAAAATATTGGCCTTTGCATGTATAGGCTACAAAACCTAGAAAGAGATGTAAACCTCCTTCTTATCAATGACAAAATTACGAAGAGATACAATAATTTATTATCATTTATCTACTTAATTTGTACATACGTAGATTTACTTTGGTTTGTATTTTAGTTTTGCATTTCAATTTCACTTGTTTTATTTGAATTTCACATTTCCTTCTTTATTTTAATGGTTACTTAATTTCTTCTTCGAAGAATGTTCCGATTGTATCATTTCTCATAAAATAGACTATTGTTGTAAGTACTTTCATTGTTTAAGATGACTAAGCATAGCTATTGGAATCATGGAAACCCATTCTAAGTCTAATGGTAAAAACATTGATTCAAAAAATATAATTTCATTACCTCGGCCTAGTATCTAAGTTATCAATGAAATTGAGGAACACTACTTGAATAACATATGGTTGTCAGAAACTTAAGCCCAAATATAGCTAGGCTACTAGTTATCTTTAACTCTCGATCCACGCATTTGCTAATGATGGATGTTTCACTTAGAAGCTAATGGAGTTCTTAATGTGTTATTCATACGGAAGTTGGCTATTACTAAAACATACTTTATCTAAAAAAATTATTTGCTAACATGTATCAACCCACACGCTTTCAAAGGGTGATTAAGGTTCCCCATCCATTAATGCCTAAGAAAAAAACAAAAAAGAAAAGGATTGGAAAACAGATTTTAGACCTATTGGGACGTGCAAGTATCTACATCGGGGCTATGGATGCTCATTGTCATAGAAGCAATGCAAAGATGATATAAATAAACAACATGAATTTTTAACATCCCCTATCTATAATGGCATTGTTGTAGTACATTAGTATATGAGGAGGATTTACGTCAATAAAGAACTTCATATTGTGGACTTGTTGCCAGAACCAATAATTTTCTAAGGCTAAAGATTAATACTCATTCAACAAATATAGAGAACAAGGTGTAATGAGAACACTCTAAGCTAAAGCTTGGATGCTTTACTAAGACTAAATTTTTTGTCTTAATAGAACCAGTGATTGTCTTAAAGGTCAGTTGCAAAGATTCATGGTTTTCTACTATGAATCGCCATTTATTAAGGCCTCTACGCACCTTAAAAATTTGCAATAAATTTTAGGGACAACATTTTCTTTTAGTTTATTTTATTATCATAAACATTGATTTTGGATTTCAAGTTTTTATTAATTTACATAGAAATTTGGTTTTTTTCACTTCGCATATTTACTAAAGAAAACCCAAAAGAAGTTATAAGTGAAAAGATTTCATTTGTTCATTGATGTGAGTGGGCCAAATTTATTTTTAGAACTTATCCAAAGTTTAAAAGTTCACCTACCAACATATGTTACTGTGGATGTCTCTACACAAATTCACCTATAATATAAAAACACAAGTATTTATAGAAGATTGGTGAGTTTTTTTATTTTATGCTTAATAGATGTTTACATTGATTGCCACAATATTTTCACAAATTTAAAAAAATCCTATAATAGTTTATTCTCTGAACTTTGCAGATTTTTTTTTTGATAATCATTAATACATCAAAACAGTTTTAACATGATTTGCATTGTCTTCAATATTTTATCTAAAAATCAAATTCGAAAATATTAGTTTAAAATTTAAATATTGATTAATATATATTACTACTAATAAATTTTTTTAATTAAAATCTACCACATTTATTTAATTACTTACCAATTAAAATACAATTTTAGATATCCAACCTGAAAATAACAAATTTAATTTTAAATACCGCAATAATACACAAAACTTTAATAAATTCAAATATTAAAAACACATTATAAAAGATGGTAAAAATTGTTATCTTCAAATTTCAATTTAAAACATGATTCAAAATTATGCTCTTTTTATAAAAATAATAAGACTAAGAAGATATCAAGAAATTTGAATTTATTAGCATAGAGTTTGAGAACAAAGAAGTGGGATTTGACGAGTCCTTCAATGGGGAAGGCCTTATTTTGTGTTTTTTAAGGGTATATTTTTACACATATAAAGAGAAGGTTACAATTTTAAGTAAATACATAAAGAATAGTAAAATTTATGTTACATGATTTAATTTAGTTTTCAAATGATGAGGTCAAATACCACGTGGTAAAGTATACTTACAATGTCTAAATTTTCAAGTGGATAATTAAATTTACATTTTTATATGAGTATGTTAGAGATTGCAAAAAAAAATATGTTATAATATTTATTTTAGGTTTCAAAATGTTGAACTTGAATACACATATAAACCAGTATGATTAATCTTAAATGATTAATTGAATGTAAATATCTTAAGGAATATGTTAGGGACCTCATTCATTCTCACTATTAATATTTGAGGTTTTTTAATTTTTGTGATTGTAATTTATTATTTTTATAATACAAGTTTGTATAATTGGTGATAGTAATAATTTTGTAATTTTTGTTTGAATAGTAAAGTGTAGTAATGAATAATTTATGAATATTATACTTGTAATTATTCTTTTCTTTTTTTATATATGAAATCTTTGTATGAACACAATATAATCTTCTTATTACACATGTTGGTACCTAGTGTTATTGTTGTATTTTCCATCATCACATTCAGTTTGCACTATTGTCTATATTTCCTAAATTCAATTGTGTTTTCCCGATCATCATGGTGAAATTGCCTTTAAAACAACAACGGTATTTTAAGAGGTATGTGGCATGTTTCCATGCCAACCATGTCACACAATACTTTCTCCTAAAAGCTACCAATTTGATAATTCAACAAGCATTTCTTAGTCACAACCACTTATTGTGCCTTTTGTAACTATGAGATTCGATAAGGATTTTATGGCCTAAAATTTCAAGTTTTAGCTTTCCATGACTTCAATGGATACCAAAATTTAAGTACTTCCACCATTTATAACCAAGTTACAAAATATTCCTTCAACCTTACATTTAGTTTTGAAAATTTTCATTCTTAGCTCTGGTTCTTCCACTATCGTTTTCTCAGGCTTGAGTAGCGCTCTCTGAAACATCAAATTTTCTCCCTATTCTTGGTGCAATATAGTCACATTTTCTCCAACAATATAATATTCATCGACTTGTGTAACTTGTGTTTGATCTTCACCTCTTTTCCCTGAATTATGTCCTTCTAGGCACTCAGATTTCTTTTTCGCTTCGACTCCACTATGATAAAAATCAATTACATGCTTTACCTTTCCTTTTCTAAGGCTTCGTATGCCTCTTCCAACATTGTTTCCACCTCTACCACCTTGACCACTGGTGAATTATTCTTCCTTTCGACTTCCTTTAACAATCCCTATCTTAGCTCCGCCTCTAAAACATCTTCCTCCACATTTCTGTTGTGTTCTCATATTCAAGGTTCCTCTACCTTTAGGGAAATGTGATAGGATTCATCAAACATGGAATTAATGCATACTCATTTCATCTTGAATCAAGTATTTCAGTCCATTCACCTACCTAACGAATCTTTGGAATTTTGGTTCCTTTATGTTGGTTCAAAATGATAGTTCGAAAAAATATACAGTGTACTCATGGACAAGTGTTTCCTTTTGTCTTAGATTATGGACTTGTCTACACAAATTTTACTGGTAATCAAGAGGTATAAATTCCTCCTCGATGTTCACGACTATCTCTTTCCAAATCTTGATCTTTTCTAGTTCATTATTTAATCTATCTTTCTGCAGCATTTCCCACTATAATGCAGCATGACCATTCAAGTTCATCATGGAAAATTTCCCCCGACTTGGATCCTGAACATTTTCATACTCAAAGTATCTTTTGAGTTCTCCAATCCAATCGATGAGCATGTCATCTCTCATATTTCCATCATCAGAAGAAAATTCCACTCTTTCACTACCTCTATTACTCAAATATGAAATCAACCTTGTTTTTGGGTCTCTCTCCTCGACACTATGTTCTTCATTTATTTATTCTTTGGCCTTTGAATCTACTTCCGCATCTTCATTTATTCCATGCTCCAACTCTTCTATTCTCCAATTTAACTCTTCTATTTATTTATTGCCTACACCTCCACATCTAGCTCCTATTCTCCTCAGTGACATCCTTATAAGTTGTAAATGTCTCACCAACATCTACAAACCTCAACCCAGGTTCTTTGTCCCAACTCATACCTTCAACACTCTTGTTTTGCAACCACCAAACAAGGTTTTCTAGTACCTATTACATGAAGAAAATCAATGTCCAAATCCTAGAATGAAACATGCTCTAACACCAACTAGTGCAATCCAAGCCTCTATGGCTTTCAAAATAAATTATAGATCTTTAATCATTGTTACATAGTGCACAACTCAGGGTGTTTGGTTTTCGGCTACTATATTAATAATTCAAATGATTAAAAACAGAGAAAAAACAAATGGTGATTCAATTCTTCTCACAAGAACACAGAGAGGATTTCAAATATTTTTATTCATTGAGAATGTGCTATTACATACAAGAATTAAAATATGGCAGTGGAGTCCTCAGTGTGCTTGAAATTCCTACATTGTTACACAATAATACCACACACAACCACCAAAACACCCTTGCTAACTCGTACATCAACCAGCTGTGCTCTATCTAAATTGTGTAGCAACGAAAACCAACCCGAACAGTCTAAGAGCAAGAAGAAAAAAACCCAAAATGAAAAAAAGTCACTTTTCTTTCTTATTCCTGCAATTTATCCTCACACTTTTGAACTCTTCGCATTCTAACTAAAAAAAATTCGCTTCCCATGATGTTGACCTCTTCACCTTCTAGAACTATATTGAGTCACTTCCTCTCAGTATGTGTACAAGCTAAAATTTCTAACCTACATGTCATTCTTGTAGCACGTTTGGTAGTGTTTGTCCTATAGCAGTGTAGCTAATCAACTGTTAGTTTGTGTCCGTTAGGGACTCCACACATCAATATTATTGACACATGATCTCAGGAGAGTCAGCATCTTGAAAGTAGTCTTCGCTTCGATAAAATGTACCTACACGAGTAGCAACAACCATTAGTTGGGCACACCAACAACAAACATAATAGGAGAATCAACAACTATCTTAATAAGAGTATCAACAAATTCAAATACATGGGAGTAATAATACTTATTACGAACTCAAACACAAACATGTATTTTGTTGATGAAGGCCAAGGATGCTCCTGCATCGCAAAATGTTGTAATTCACTTTCTAAAACATCATATGGTCACCAAGTTTTATGTGGCAACTACTTTTTTATTTAATAATACTATGTATTTTTCTGCTTTAAATTTGATTGAGTTTTCTTTAGATAAGTGTATCATCTTATGATATTCAATTATTTATTACCTTGAGGGTAATGGTTTAGTTGAATCCATTGACAAGAATCCTATCCACATCCTAAAAGTTGTTATAGTTGACCACTAGAGGAATTGGTACAATGATTTACAAAATTCTATATGGGTGGATAAAGTAACTCTAAAAGCTTCTTTAGGAACATCTCTCAATTTCTCGGTATACGGAAAATAAGCCATCCTCTTTCCAAATAGTTTTTTCCACATCTCCAACTATCTCAAAATTAACATGGGAATAATTGTCTAGCCATACAACCAAGGGTTGATACCTTACTCATAATAGAAGAGAAAAAATAGAAATAAAAAAGAGTGTGTTGTTCATAAGGAGGTTGTTAAAATGGAGTTTAACAATATATCTATAGGAGAAAAGAACTTCTAAGTGGGAGACAATGTTTTAAAGTTGGAAAATCCATACTAAGATAATGGTAAGCACACTAAATTATAATTGGTATGGCTTGGTCCTTACTTGGTGGTTGAAAATCTTGGGCTTCACATGTATAGGCTACAAAACCTAGAAAGAGGAGTAAACCTCCTTCTTATCAATGGCAAAATTATGAGGAGATGCATTAACTAATTATCATTTATGTAGTTAATTTGTACATAATTAGATTTATTTTGGTTTGTATTTTAGTTTTGTATTTGAATTTCACTTTTTTTATTTGAATTTCACATTTATTTCTTTATTTTAATCATTACTTAGTTTCTTCTTATAAGAATGTTCATTGTATCATTTCTCATAAACTAGTCTATTGTTGTAAGTAATTTCATTTTTTAAGATCACTAAGAATAGTTATTTGAATCATGGAAACCCACTCTAAGTCTAATGGGCAAGACATCAATTCAAAATATATTTTCATTCCCTCAGCCGAGTATCTAATTTGTCAATGCAATGGTGGAACACTACTTCAATAGTGGATGGTTATGAGAAACTTAAGCCCAATTCTAGATAGGCTACTAGTTATCTTTAAGTCTCAATCCATGCACTTAATAATGATGGATGTTCCACTTAGAAGCTAGTGGATTTATTAATGTGTTATTCATATGGAAGATGATTATTATTAAAATAGACTTTATCTAAAACAATTCTTTGCAAACATGTATAATCCCACATGCCTTTAAAGGATGATTAAGATTCCCAATACATCAATGTCTAGAAAGAAAATAAAAAGGAAAAGGCTTGGGAAATACATTCTAGACCAATTAGGATATGCAAGTATCTCCATTGGGGCTATGGATTTCCATTGTCATAGAAGTAATGCAAAGAGGATATGAATAAACAACATGAATGTTTAACATCCCCTATTTATAATGACATTGTGGTAGTACAATAGTATATGAGGAAGATCTACACCAACAAATAACTTCTTATTGTTGTCTTGTAGCTACAACCAATAACTTGCTAAGGCTAAATATGGATACTCTTTCAACTAATCTAGAGAACAAGGTGCAATGCGAACACACTAAGCTAAAGCTTGGATGCTTTACCAAGACTAAATTTTCTTTCCTAATAGAACCAGTGATTGTCTTAAAGGTCTGTTGCAATGATTCATGGTTTTGTACTATGAGTAACCGAATAACCATTTATTGAGACCTGTATACACCTTAAAAAATTTCAATAAATTTTAGTGATAAGCTTTTCTTTTAGTTTCTTTTCTTATCATAAACGTTGATTTTGGATTTCAAATTTTTATTGATTTACATAGAAATTAGTTTATTTTCACTTCGCTTATTTACTAAAGAAAACCCCCAAAAAAAAGTTATAAGTGAAAATATTTCATTTGTTCATTGATGTGAGTGGGCCAAATTTATTTTTTAAAGTCATGGAAAGTTTAAAAGTTCACCTACCCGCATGTGCCCCTACACAATTTCACCTATAATAGCAAAACACAAGTATTTTATAGGAAATTGGTGAGTCTTTTTATTTTGTGCTAGATAAATGTTTATATTCATTGTCACAATATTTGCACAAATTTAGAAAAATTCCTATGATTGTTTATTCTTTGAACTTCGCATAATGCATTTTTTTATAGTCATTGATACACCAAAAAAGTTTTAGCATGTTTTGCATAGTCTTGAATATTTTATCTAAAAATAAAAAAATAGAGTTTTAACATGTTTTACATAGTCTTGAATATTTTATCTAAAAAACAAAGTCAAAACTAGATATTGGTTCAAAATTTGAATATTTGTCAATATATATGGTACCACCATTAATTTTCAAATTTTGTTTATTATAATTTACCAAATTAATTTTATTAATTACCAATTAAAATACAATTTAGATATCTAACTTAAAAAATAACAAAATTTAATTTTAAATACCAAAATAATACACACAAAACTTTCATAACTTTAAATACTAAAAGCACATTATAAAATATTGTAAAAACATTATCTTCAAATTTCAATTTAAAACATGATTCGAAATGTTTCTCTTTTATAGAATAACTAGGGAATTTGCGAGGCGGCAAGTCCCTGCATTGAGTGGGGTAGTTGTGTTTGAGATAGATACCTGAAAACTAACCTCCATGTTTTCAATAGATCCATGTAAAATTGAATTTGACTGCAGGTGAATGTTTTAGCGAATATGTTTGCTGTAAGTCAAATTGTTGGATAGGAAGAAAAGAAGGAAAAGCTGGGTAGCACTTTAACTAATTGCTCTTCAGTCCTTGATGAGCTACCCTCCCTTGTCAAAATGGGAGGTTGAGATGATTCAATTGGCATCATAAGCACAGAGGATGGACTGCAAACTGATGTATTATCTAAACGTTCTTGTTGGGATTTTTGAGTCCCATTGAGTTCTTGAGTTTGGATGACATGCTGATCATCACAATCCTAGTTGTACTGCTCCCCTGTTCCTACCGAAAGGGGTGATATGTCTTTGGTTGGGATGCAGCTGTTGAGAATCAGGTGAGGGTCTCACTTGATCTGACTAAAAGACTATCTCAGGATATAGCTTGGAATATCTCCCTGGGAAAACTTGAATCAAGCCTAAGGCGCCCTTGCAAGACACGAAGCGTGATAGGATAACCTGAACCTTGATATCATCTGGGATTTCCAGTTGAATGATCGAGATGGTTCATAGCCAGGGGAAATATTGGAACTCTGATCCCTTACAGTCCCCCTTCTAGGCTCAAGGTTCTAACGGCTCCCCATAGCTCGACTAGTTTGACCTATGCCACATTTGAATTGAATGAAAATTGAGCGGAGGGTGGAGGATGAACCAAGGGATAGGCACCCGAGTAGACATGGTAGGTCTGCCCAAGGCTAGGGTTCAGACATTCAGACAGTATGTCAACTCCAGGACGGGATGGTGAATTAGAAACACCAACTTCATCAAGAAGAATTACATTGGCCTGGTTTGTAGCCTGATCTACAAGATATTGTTTAGGGTGAGGGTTCAGATTCTTTTCCACATCCTGTGTATTGCCAGTTCCAATTGCCTCTGAATTTTCTTGTTCAGTCATAACCAATCCAGCTTGATATTGACTGTCCATCTCTCGCCTTTCTGTGTTCCGAGTAGTATCCAATCTCACTTGTTGGTCATCATCTAATCGAGATGAATTATGCGTGCTGATTGGTTCCTGGATTGATGTGGTTTGCATTGAAATTTTGATATTGTCATTACTTCTTGATGTAGAAACTCTGTCATCTTGTAAAAACATCTCACTCATCATGTCATTAGTTGGCTGAGTATCTAGGCATCATTTTAATTCCACTGCTAGACTGTTTTGTACTATGTGGAATATCTCTGCTTAAATTCAAGCATTGTTCTCTTAATTTTAAGTACACTGAATCAACCTCCACCCTCTTGCACTCAAAATTCAAATGTACATTGGCAAGTTCAAGAGATTTTTCCAGATCAATGTTGTATTTCAGAGATTCAGCTGCTGCCCAGCACTGAAAAGCAATAAAAGACATGATTATCTTTCACAGAGTCTTTTGTTGGGATATTTGAGTCCCATTGAGTTCTTGAGTTTGGATGACATGCCGATCATCACAATCCTGGTTGTAAATCTCATTCTTTTGTGTCCACGCTTTTACAAAAACGACAAAATGCTTTTATGTCATAGTTCTTGTTGAAAGAAGAGGACCAAATGTGAGAATATGCACTACCTACCTCAATGCGGAGGTGGAGGCTGAAGATGGTGCTAATAATATGGAAAATAATCAGTCGTTCATCCCATTAATTAATCCATCTTGCGCAGTGGACCAAAAGGAGGACGAATCTGTTTGTGTATTAAAAAACAAAAAAATCTGTTTTTGTATTAATATGTTTGTGTCCAGTACTGTTCAATCAAATGTAATTAAATCATAAGAAAATTAAATGGCAAGGGTTCTGGTTAGTTACAACGGCAATTCATGGGATGCAAGGACCTGCACATATGTAGCCTTCCGCTTCCTCTTTCATTATGTTCTTATGTAAAAGATATGAGGTCAGTTTTAAAAGTTGTATTAAAAAGACAGAGTAACTTCCAAGCTGAAAAAAAAACTTTCAAATGCACAGGTCATCAAGAATAGAAGAACGAAAACAAGGCGATAATAAATGATGTGAAGGCTAGCAAACCAAAAAATCAAGATAACTCGGTAAATTAAATCAAAACCCGATCTGACCAGAGGTTAGGGTTCTGGTTAATTACAACGGGAAGTCATGGGATGCAAGGACCTGCACATATGCAGCCATCTGCTTCCTGTTTCATTATGTTCCTGTGCAAAAGAAAGGAGGTGGGTTTTAAAAGACACGACAACTTTCAAGCTCGAAAAAAGCTTTCAAACGCACAGGTCATAAGCATAGATTGCTCACGTTACCAACACCCAACTATCCATAATAATGTTTTGAAAAAATAGCTGACGTTTAAATAAAGTGATTGCTTAATTTTGCATCATTAAAAAAAAATTAATTAAATGTGGCAATAAATTAAAAAAATTAATTAAATGTTGCAATGAATTAATTAAGTGCATAGTCTTGTGTGCACCAAACATGCAACAATGTGGGGAATGATCTGAACCATTCTTTGAATATTTATCTGACGGTTGAAGTTTGCAAACAAGCTAACAATGAAACAGATGGCAACAGTGCACAGTTAAAAAATCATTAGTCATCATAGCGTTGAAGGTAAATAGTAAAAGAAATTCACTACGTTCAATTCAATACAATTTTCATATCAAAATCCGCAACATATGGCTACGATCTCTATTTGTATGCACCACGACCGAAGGCCACCATTGGATTGTCTAATCAGACGGTCTGCTGGATGCCCTGACACCTAGATGGGCTCATTCTCTTTCCTCCCGGGACAAAGAATTATCAAAGGGGGAAAAATGCACAGAGACTACGAAAGAAATTTTAAAGTTGAAGGTCATATGGTAGGGAGGGGTGGTTAAACGACCATTCGAACTTCAGCGTTTAGTCTTCTCTGCGATTGTATTTTATTCTGAGGAATTTAGCTCAGGCCTTGGGGTTTTGTATCGACGAACTTCAAGGGGACACGTGCACAGCCTGAGGAGGGCAAATTTGTGTGTCCTTTGAGCACAGCTGTGTGTTCTTTGAGCTGCATTTTCATTTGGAAGGAAAGAGTCGTGAGATTCCAGAAAAATGAGGACTCGAGGCACTTTTTACCTGGCCGCAGTCAGTAGCAAGAACAGAGGCACCCTTGACAGGAGCTCGAGTCGACGTATCTTTGTTTGAACCAGGTGACGCCCTTCATCTGCTTGGCGCATGTGATGGCGAACCAGGCAATACTCGAGGCACTGGACACCAATGACACAGCCTGAGGAAGGGAAATTTGTGTGTCCTTTGAGCACAGTTGTGTGTTCTTTGAGCCGCATTTTCATTGGGAGGGAAAGAGTCGTGAGATTCTGGAAAAATGAGGACTCGAGGCAGTTTTTACCTAGCTGCAGTCAGTGGCAGGACCAGAGGTGCCCTTGACGGGAGCTCGAGTCGGCGTATCTTTGTTTGAACTAGGTGATGACCTTCATGCGCGAAGCCTTAGCCGACATCAATATAATGCAGGGTGTGCAGTAGCCACCCTTCATTCAAGCCTTGGCCGAGTATCGGGTGGTCCGCCGGGTCACATCCGACTCACCAGTGCTGGGGCCCACCGCTGATTCAGAGAATTGCCACGTTACACAATGATTTCCCCCTAATACAGAGAAACAAAAAAGCAGGCTCTATGAAGGGATGGCTCTGCTCAGGTATGTATCGATTTTACCAATGTTCGTTTGCTTAGCTTCTTCTAGTTTTGTATTAGGTCTGCCTGAAAAACAACTTGAATGAGAGCAGGCCTAAAACACAACGTGAATGACAGCTTGAGCCTGAACGACTATGTGGACTTGTGCCAGAGCAACATGCAAAGTAGACATGGCAAAGTCATTGCAACAGACACATGTCTTCCCATCTTCATGCAGCAACTTGTAGGTCTGAAAGTACAATGTGCCAAGCATTATCCCAAGCATTAAATGCCTAGGATTAATGCTAGGATGTTTTACACTGCTCTAACGCTAATTGGAAAAAAAAAATTATATATAGCCTATGTTTTTGCCTTCACCTCGGGAAGAGGCCAAATAACACAGTAAATTATTATGTACCAAAAAACTTTCGGTATACTCCTCAACCGCCACTAAGAAGCAGGTCACAAATAGGTCAATTAATGTTAACATCGTAGTTTCCAATTACTATAGTCCCTGGCCATTTCCAGCTGACAGGGACTAATAAAACTTTCGGTATACTCCTCAACCACCACTAAGAAGCAGGTCACAAACAAGTCAATTAATGTTAACATCGTAGTTTCTGATTACTATAGTCCCTGGCCATTTCCAGCTGACAAGGACTAATAAAACTTTCGGTATACTCCTCAACCACCACTAAGAAGCAGGTCACAAACAGGTCAATTAATGTTAACATCGTAGTTTCTGATTACTATAGTCCCTGGCCATTGCCAGCTGACAGGGACTAATAAGATTAAGAAGATATCAAGATATTTGAATTTATTGGCATAAAGTTTGAGGACAAAGAAGTGGGATTTGACAAGTCCTTCATTGGGGAAGGGAGGCCTTATTTTGTATTTTTTAAGGTTAATTTTTACAAATACAAAGGGAAAATTACAATTTTAAGTAAATATAAAAAGAATAGTAAAGTTTTATGTTACATGATTTCATTTACTTTTCAAATGATTAGGTCAAATACCCATGTGGTAAAGCATGGTTAGAATGTCTAAATTTTAAGTGGGCTAATTAAATATAAATTTTTATGTGAGTAGTTTAGAGACTAAAAAAGGAAAGATAAATTATATGTTATAAATATTTTAGGTTTTAAATTGTAGAAATTGAAAAAACATGTAAACCAGTATGATTAATTGAATATAAATATTTTAAAGAATAAACATATAAATAAGTATTATTAATTGAATATAAATATTTTAATAAATATGTTAGGGACCTAATTTATTCTTACTATTAAAAATTGAGGTTTTTTATTTTTTTATAATTGTAATCCATTATTTATTTTTTGTAAGCTGGGGTGGGACTCTCCGATTTACATGTCCATTATGTACCCCTCTACGGGGAAAGGTAGCCCAAGATTTGAACCCAAGACTTCCGGTTCGGTGAGACTTCATTTCCACGGCCCTGGCCGGTTGAGCTACCCCATGTGGACATAATTGTAATCCATTATTTTTATAATTGTAATTTATTATTTTTATAATACAAGTTTGTGTAATTGGTAATAGTAACAATTTTGTAATTTTTGATCTGTTTATTTGACTAATAAATTGTAGATATGAGTAATTCATGAATACTATACTCGTAATATATTTTTATAAATTATTGAGAGTTGTTTGTATATGTATTATATGGGTGTTGTGTAGATTTTTTTTTTCTTTTCTTTTGATTATTATTTCTAATTAATATGTATTTTTATTAATCTTATTTTTAAGTAAGTTGCATTGAATTTTAAAGTAATTGATTTAGTGGAATATTTATTAACTAAGTGGTATTTTTTTTATATTTAATAAATATTTGGTATTCGTATGTGTGTCTGCGCGTTACTCTTTATTTACTAACAAAATATATCTATGTGCATGTACGTTACTATTTGGGACACACAAGACTATGGAAAATTTTAGGGGCTAATATTAGTAGGTGGGTTAATTTTCCATGCTTTTTCCAAAAAAAAAATTGTGAATTTCCATTTTTTATATAAAATGTTTCACCCAAATTTTACAATATAGAATTAATTTACCTTAAAAATAGCCAACATTATATAGAAAGTATATATAAAATCATTATAAATTTGAATAATTTTACAAATACATCAATAAAATTTTTATAGTTTGTATATTAAGGACTTGTGAGATTCGCTAATGTTTTTAAACTTCAAGATAATTTTCCGTCCTTAAAATTTTCCTTACACAAGACATTATTAGACTAAGATTTATCCTACCATTCCATGCAAGACATCTTTAGATGAAGACTTATAATACTATTACACTTATAATGTTTGCCTAAGTGATTATTATTTTCACTTATTTTGGATTTGGATTGAAATTCAATTTGATAAAGCCTAGAAACTCTAGGTTTAATGTAAGGGTGTGATAATTTTTAAAATGTGTGTTGAAATAGTCGTACTCAATCACCAATAATAAATAATACACGATCAAAATATTCATATTCAACGAGTAATAATAATAATAATTTTTTACATTAATTTCACATAATGAATAATCAAACATACATTCAACACTCAATTTAAAAATACAATCATTTAAACCAAGTGGAAAACCCAATCTAATAATACAATGCCTAAATCAAATGAAAAGGAAGATTAATGAAAAATTATAAAATCTTGAATGAGAAGTAAACACGTAATTAACTAAAGTTCATATCAATGTTAAGTAAATGTGTGAATATGACCTTTCTACATATCGACGAAAATAAAAACTAAAACTCGCACAATCACATTTATTAACAGTGGTTGATATACGTTGATCCACATATATGGATTACATGTACAAGCACATTAGTAAATATGGTTGATATGCATCAATAAAATTATATCAAACATATTAATAATTATTAGGTGTATGGGAGAGATTTAACCCCAAATCCACCTTTACACATGATAAAAAACATTTATTTGTGATTATTAATAATTATATAATAATAAAAATGACATTATTATATATTTATATGGTTATTATATTAATATTATATTATATATCAACAAAATATTATGTTATTATATAACACAATATTTATATTTCAAATTATAATAATAACTTATGGTTATTATTATAAACCCTAAATATTAAACTGTAAGGTTAAATTCTAATATTATAAATCATATATTATAAACATTAATATTAAAAAGAATATTGTAAACCTTAATATAAAACCCAATATTATGAACCCTATATATTAAACCACAATATTATAAGCCTAATATTAAATCATAATATTAAAAACCCTATATTATAAACTCAATATTAAACCTAATATTATAAACTATAATATTAAACCTAATTCTATGAAACCCTATATTATAAACCTTATCATATATAAATCATAATATATAAACCCTAATATTAAATCCAATATTATAAACCTTAATATTAAACATCCTAATATTAAACCCAATATCAAAAAATATATATTATAAACTAAAATATTATAAACCCTAATATGGTACATTAATAGAGGACAAAATATGAGTGGCTTTTTACTTTTGTTAAATATGGTGAACACATGACCAATTTTGATCATGATCAATTATTTAACTATTTAAATATAGATTATAAAGGTTAACTTGATTTTACTATGTTTGACTAATATGATTTACTACTAATATTAATTAATTAAACATATATATAATTGTTAATATATTAATAATATATACTAAAAATATATATTAATATTATAATATTAATTTTAATCATTTATTTTTATTTTTTTGGAAGCTTGGTAGGACTACATCTTCATCATGTCCAACTTCTCACCCCGATTGGGTGGGGGATATCACAAGATTTGAACCCAAGAGTTATGGTTCAGTGAGCCTTCATTTCCACGGCGAGTGCCAAATGAGCTACCCCAAGCGGACAATGTTAATTATTTATTAATAATATAATACATTTCAATTTATTATAAATGCTAATATATTAGACCCTATTTATAAAACACTCAATATTATTAAACCCAAATAGTGTAAACCCAATATTATATATCTTTATTATAAAGAAAAATATTATAAACCTTATATATTAAACTATAATATGAAATTATAATTTTATAAACCCTAATATTAAAAATTGTAATATTTAAAACCCTATAATATAAACCCAATTATTATAACCCCAATATTTTTCTTTTAATATAAACAGTTGAATTTTATTTATAAGAAGAGGTTGGGCATGCCAAACAACCTCCATTACAGTCAATTAAGGTTGACACTCCTCGCTTACCAATCCCTGCGACTTTAACACCCCACATTTTCCAGCGCGCGATGATCGTCGGATCATCCCCCGCCTAGATCCTATGCATCGCGTCCTTCAAAACCATCCTCTGATTGAATACAATTATGCGCCCTGCTAAAACACCCAAAAACTGATGGCCCATGTTAAAACCTATAGCCTGTCAACGAATGGCCCACTCTTTCTCGACAGTGAAAGTCTATCTATGCCAACCTTTGTTCTTCGGAATTATGTCCTTGATCAACTGTCATTGTCTATTAAGGAATTGGGTGCCTTTTAGGTTCTTCATCATTCTTTACCATCATACCTTGAGCTAGAAGACATCCTTTATTAGCCATTATATCAACTTCCTTGTTTAAAGCTCGCAGGATATGGTAGAATGAGCAGGATGTGAAGTTTTGAGCCATCTTAGCCATCTTTCTTATTCTTTCAAGGGTCTTGTTTAGAGCAGAGCTATTGAGTTGGTCACCCGTGTTAAGGATTTTAATCATGATTTCAGAATCCTGGAAGATTTAAAGGTTTTCCCCTCTGTTCCTCTGGGCTAGCTAACATGCTTTGAGAAGTCCGAGGATCTCGGCCTGGTTGTTAGTGCTCTGACCAAGGCCCCAACTGAAGTTGTATTGTTTTTTTTTCCATTTGTGGAGTCAATTTTTCCTCTTGCCCCTGATATTACCAGGTTTCCTTTCGAGGCTCTGTCGAAGAAAACCATGACTTTGCCCTGATTTTTCCACCATTTTATAAATTCGGCCTCAGAGATCTGGAGATGCCACTCTAGATTATGTCTAGACAAGAAGGTATTCTTCTTGATGCTAGCCCATCTCAGGGAATCACCTAGCCATCTGAGCTCTTCAGGGAGAAGGGAATTGTCTGGCTTATGAGGTCTATTTTCAAAAGTTTCTAGAAACAAAGCTTTAGCCTTGGCAGCCACTATGTTGGTGGATTGAAGTCTGTTGTTGAAGATGCCTTCATTCCTAGCCAACAAGATTCCCAAACAGATGTATTTTGGTATTGCATTCTAGATTTTAGTCCATGTTGAGTTGCCATTTGAGGAGTGAGGATGGAGTTCTTTCCAGGTTGCGAAAAGAGTAATAACTGAAGACTGCTGAGGGATTTGGGCATTGAGTCCCATAATTTCTTACAACCAGATCCCTTGAGAAAAGGGGCAGTCTATGAACAAGTGATCGATAGTTTCGTGAGGGTCCTTCTGTGCATGAGAATCCAGCAGAAGAAGTTGATTTTTGGGAGACCATATGGGTCCCAAAAATGCTGCCCAAGCTTTGTAGTATGGATATGATGTTGTTGTTCTTGTAGGGCTGCAAAACCCAGCCAAGCTGAGTAGACTCCAGACTTCCCCTAGCCCAACTTGTCCCTCGAATGGAGATGAATAGGAGCCAGACCAGTGAGTTTAGCTAATAATTGATGGAGTTGAGGGAGCATCCAATCAGGGGGGTGATGGAGGGCACAGTTACTCCAGTTCCCTACTGAATCCCATGTGCATATGTTAGCAAGTTTGTGGATACCATTTTGGATGAGCCAATTACGCAAATCTGGTATTTTTGGTGCAATATTTAGGGGATGGAGTCCCATGATCTTGTCATCCCACAACCTAATTCTTTTCCCATTTCCTGGAATTTTGTAGAGTTATTCTTTGAAGAATTTCCACCCTTGGCTGCACAACTTCCATAGCGTGGTTCCTTTATGGGAATCTCCTTCTTCCATATTCTTTATTGAGAGTCTCTACAGATATTTTTTAATTAGAACTTGACTTACATGGTTTCTTTGGTTTGAGAAGATTTGCGAGAGGATATTCCCTCCCATCGCCAGATTGGCCAACACAGGATCTCTTACCTAAATTCCACCTTCAGATATTGGCCTTTTTACTATGTCTTAGCTTACTAAATGGAAATTTCTTTGGTTCCCCTTTCCTCCTTGCCTTAGAAAATTTAGAATCAACTTTGGTAACTGTTCAGTGATCATTTTTGGAGCCAAAAGGAAAGAAGCATGGTAGATAGGAAGGGATGAGAGAACTGAATTGACTAGAGTGAGCTTTCTGGCTGAGGTAAGCCATTGTTCACCCCAAGCAGTCATTTTAGCCTTTATTTTGCTAATAATTTCAATCCAATGAGGGGCCTTAGTGGAACCCAAGGTTAAAGGTAGGCCAAGATACTTGAATTTATCCTAAGAGTCATATCCGGTGAAGCCCAGGGCATAGGCAATCCTGAGCATAGATTGTTGGTATACCACCCAGCTGTACACTGCATTTTTTCTATTGTTGACCATAGCTCCAAAGTCTCTGCAGAAGCTTTAGATTGTTGCACTGAAGGCTCTTTCTATTTTAATGGAGGCTCCTCCCATAAGGATAGAGTCATCAGCAAACAAGGCATGATTGATTGGGTTTGTTCTGGGTATCACCCTAATGCCAGGAAGAGTCCCATTAAGCTTCTCATCTGTGACCTTTCAGCTTAGAGAATCTGCCATCGGAATATACAGGAAGGAGGACAGAGGCCAACCTTGCCTGATTCCCATTAAAGTTTTGAAGTAGTTTGTTGGCCTACCATTTACAAGAGTGGCTATCCAAGGTTCTCCAATGCATGCTATAATCATTTTTACAAATTCATAGCTGAAACCAAATGCAAAAAGAACTTCGAGGAGGAAAGAGTGTATTACTCTATCGAAGGCGTTCGCCATGTCTAGTTTGATGAGCATACCTTTCTTTTTGCATCGATGTTTGGAATGGATGATTTCCTATACCAATATCACATTGTCTAGGATGTGCGTGCCTTTGACAAACCCTCCTTGATTGGGAGAGATGAGTTTGTCTAGCATAGGCTTTATTCTATTAGCAAGTAACTTGGTGAGTATTTTGTAAGACGCATTGCAAAGCGAGATTGGTTTGAATCTATTGAATGTCTCCGGGTTGGCTTCCTAGGGAATTAGGGCTACGAAGGTGGAGTTTGTGCTTCTTCCCACTTTGGCTTTTCATAGGAATCCTTTGATCATTCAGTACAAATAAGCTTTGATGATGTCCCAGCAGAGTCTATAGAAGTGTACTGAGAATCCATCAAGTCCTGGGGCTTTTTCTGGTTCCATATTCCATATGACATTGCTAATTTCTTCTTCAGTGAATGGCTTCAGGAGAGTTGCATTGTTCTCCTTGTTAACCATCCTTGGAACATGCTTGAGGAGTTCATGAGCTTCCTTTTCATCCTCCACGCCTTCTTCTTTGAACAACTGCTTAAAATGAGAGGTTGCCATGTCTTTTATCAAAGTTGTGCCTTTAAGAATTGTCCCTTCTAGCGAGTTGATCTCCGCAATGTGGTTTCTGGAGAGGTGGGTTCGAATTTTCTTGTGGAAGAAGGCTATATTTTTTTCTCCAGACGCAAGCCAGAGATTCCATGACTTGAGCCTCAAATATTTTTCCTCTTCTCTAAATGTTCGGAGGGTGGTGATTTGGTGTTCTTGCTCCATATGAATTTTTGCTTTGGTTATGTCTTGAGTCTCCAGGCCCATTTGGAGATCCAGCAGCTGCTTTGTGCTCGTTTTCATTGGGTAGTGGGAGAGACAGTGGGCATTTTTATCCATTGGTTCAGGGTTGTTTTGGTGGCTTTTACCTTTTGCTCCCAAACATAGCTGGGTGATCCAAGAACATGGATGGACCATGCCTTATTCAATGTATCCAAAAACCCTTCCCTGTTTGCCCATAGAGGGCAGAACCTAGCAGAAGGAGGATGGGTTTATGGTATGAGTTCCACTTTGGAAGAATTTTTATGGAGATGATCATCTTCTCGGAGAGGAAGGAACTCTAAGGAAGGAATCTATCCAGCCTGGTTGAAATATGCTCCTCCCCTATTCTACTATTAGTCCACGTGTATAGTCCTTTTTTATGCTTCAAATCCATTAAATCCCATTGTTGAATCAGGTTTTCCACTAACGGAAGGAAGCGATCCCTACTGCTAGTTCCTCCTCTTTTTTCCTTTGGGTCTAGGATTAGATTGAAGTCTCTAGGAATAATTATATTATTAAGGGAGTATGCTTCCAAAAAATCAGTCAGACTTTTCCAACATTGTTCCTTTTCTGCATAGAGGACAAGTACATACAAATTAAAGAGTGCAATGTTTATCCTACTTTATAGGTGTCAGAGTTCAGTGTAAATCCAGTGCTGTGTCTGAAGGGAGCTATCTAGTAGGAAATTGTCAAACTCCCAGAGAGAGGCTAACCCACCGCATGTACCTCTGGCACTTACTGCTTTTCCAACTTTTGTTTCCATTTTACTTTGCTGAGTTCTAGAAGGGCTTCGCCTTCTATTTTAGTCTCTTAGGAAATTATGATTTTAATAGGCTCTTGACTGCTTCAAATTTTGATGGCTTTCCTAGTCGTCTGTAATTCCAAGAGACTAATCGCATTATTTACTGGTAGGGGTTGGGGCAACACCTCCCTTGGGAGGCCTGGTTCTAGTATTTCTGCTGATAGACATTTCTATAGTGGCCTGGCTGCCTTGCATTTTTTGTCTCTCTGATTCTTCTTGTCTGGCCTCTCTGTGATATTTCCTCCCCACTCGTTTCAAGGGCCTCTCATATGTTTCATCTTCTGAGGATCCCAATATCTCAAGGGTCTTCTTTCTTGTCATATCTCCATAGGTTGGGGAGCTAGAGGCACCTTTTTGGGGATGCGATTTGGATTGATTCCCCTTGCCTTTAGTTTTCTTCCATGTTATTTTCCTATTGTTCATCCTCTTTATCTACTAGGTCTTGGAGATTTTTTGGTGTGCTGAGCATATCAAAGGGGTTTGTTGATATGTCTGGTATTGGAGGGACCGAGCTTCCTTCTGCTTGGGGTTCAAGAGGAGCAACCCTCCCAGTGGATATGAATTTTCCTTTATTCCTGTTGCTCTGCTTAGTTGGCCCTGATTTCTAAGCTTGAGTCCACTGATCTCCTTTCTCCTTCTCAGCTCCATCCTCTAATTTATTTTTGCAATGCTTAGCAAAATGCCCATAGCCGTGGCAGTGCCGGCATTTAAATGGGAGTTGCTCGTAGTCTAGGACTTGTATGAGTGTCCAGTCAGCTACCGTGAGTTTAATAGCTTCAGGGAGACCTTCCTCCAGGTCTACTTCTACACAGATTCTCACACAAGAGTACTGGTCTCTTCTTTATGCTCGGTCGATGTATTTTCCTAGCTTGTTTCCTATGGTTTCTAAGGATTTAGGGCTCCAATAATGCAGAGGCAGGGGGGACAATAACACATAGACCGAAACGATCGAGGGTACATCTTGAGTCGGGTCGAAGTCTGGAGTCCACTGATTCAGATAGAGACCGTGAGGTCCCATGAAATATGGGTCATTTCTAAATATGAGTTTCCTATCTTCTACTTCTTCAAAGGTGAATACAAAGAAGCCTTTGTGTTAGGCCGCCAAATTAACATCAATTTTCACTCCATTTTCACCTTTATCCTCATTTTGTCACCTCATTTCATCATATTATCATTACATAACCTTATATTTCCATTACCATATGAGTTTATATTTTCATTTTCCAAAGTTATTAATTTCATGTATTTAGAGTGAATTTATGATTAAAAGTTAGAGAAATAACATGTATTTGCTTATACCTAAAAGTGGCTTGAGTTTGATGACATGTGTAGATCATTTGGAAGTTTCCAAGGCACCCTTATGTGGCCTCCCAAGATCAAATTCGAATTTCAACTCAAGAGGTGGACCATATTCCAAGGAGAAAGATCATGGAGATTTTGATGTGTCATGGGATTTGTATCTAGTATTTAGGGATAAGTTGAGACAAGTATGGGTCTAGTAGATATTTAAGGGATCTACATTTATTGAGTAGATATCCCTAATTCATGTATAAATAAGAAGAGCATCCTTCAAAGGAAGAAGGAGGGAGAGAAAACAATTATTAGTTATTCATTAGCATTAGATTTTTTTTCATTCAACATGAATAATACCACTTTCTCCAAATCATGAGTTATGAGTGTTGTTTGATTCTTAAGGTGTGATAGTTATTCATGTGTGCTCATTTAGGAATGGAAGTGTTAAACACACATGGATAGGAAAACAATGTGAAAGATAAAACATGTGAGTTCATTTTTTATTAAGATAAGATACACATTTATAGTACAATAGGTGACTCTTGGGATTCAGATCCCAAGGTCTCTTGGACTGCTTTGTCCATTCAACTTCCACACTAACCCTTTAGGATTAGGTGTCCAACATTCCCCCCCTTAATCCGAAGGGTTATGTATGAGTCCAAGAAGAGAGCTGTAATACAAAATGTGCAAAAATGCATGGCAGCACTAGGCTGAATGTGCTCTATGAAATGTTGGTAAAAAAAGGGCGGTGGTTTAAGGATGACCACCAACACTGGAACGCTTAGTGCAGTTCCCGGAACTCTTCCAAAACTGACAAGAAACTGGTGTCTTCTGCTAGAGGAAGTGTTCTCAATCTGTGATGGTTTAAGGATGACCAACAACTCTGGAATGCTTAATGCAATTCCTGGAACTCTTCCAAAACTGGCAAGAAGCTGGTGTCTTCTGCTAGAGGAAGTGTTCTTAATCTGTGATGGTTTAAGGATGACCAACAACTCTGCGATTCCTGGAACTCTTCCAAAACTGGCAAGAAGCTGGAGTCTTCTGCTAGAGGAAGTGTCCCAGATTGCCAACTGAAGGCATGTTCAGGCATCTTTGTCTCTGGCTACAACTCTGAAACTGGTGTGGCAGGTTGTGGGTCAGGCTCGCTTGATGTGACTTTGAAGCTTGTAGATGACCATCATTTCCCCCCCTGTCAGGTACAAGGTGAGAAGATGGAGAAAACTCAACTGCAAGACTGTTTAATACTCTGGAACAAGTTCTGACATGTGTTTGGAATATCTTCTTGGTTGTTGATGCCCATTGCCAAGAAGCGATCCATCCTAGATGAATCTTTGTTCTTGCAGAATGTTTGTTTCTGAAGCATCTGTGTGAAGAATGACTGGTTTTATGACAGTGCTTACATGGATGAAGATCGAAACAATGATCTTTCAGATGGCCAACTTGATCACAGTGTTGGCATTTCACTATCTGTTGTTGTTGTTGTAGTTGTTGCTGTGGAAGAGGCGCAGAATCTGGAACAGCTGAAGCTGAACTGTCATGAGAAGCAGGTGAAGAGTCATCAATGAATCCAGCCCTCTGAAACTGAATGGGCTTTGAGTAGTCTGGAATATGAAAGGACAAGTCCTTGTCATATCCAAGACCATTTTTGTGCTTGTTGTGGACAAGCTGTTCCCAAGGTCTGATGATGGGCTTGGGAAGTGCAGACTGAGTTTCTGCATCTGCATATACAACTGCTGCTTTATTTGAATAAACTGTACCATTATTAGCATGCTGCTGATGGGTGGTTGTCTCAATGTTCTGAACAGAAACAGGTTCAGAATGGTGTAGCTCTTCTTGCTGTAGCTGTGATTCAAGCTGCAAAAAGTCAATCTTTTCTTGTGCATCATGCAGGCAGGTCTGAATGTCACAAAGAGTGTCTTTGCTAACATTTACCTTCCCACCAATAGTGGAGTGTATTAGTGTATTCAGTAACTCTAATACATCATGAAATCTAGCCATTGTCTCAACAAAGAAATGAACACTCAGCAAGTCTAGACAAACCCCAGCTATTGAAGATTTCAAAAAATTAAGAATATCAGTTTGAAAAATACATTGTCCAATACCAGTCTTTCAGAGATTATGTTCTTTGAATTCTATAGAAATTTCACATTTGACTAGACATTGTAGCTGATTCCTTCAAACTTTATAAAACTTGCCTCTATATCCCTTCTGGAAGCTTAGGAATGCAAAAAGAATAACAAATCCGCAAATACCAGCAAATGTTAGGAAGATCAGTGTCAATTTAGGTCCATGGAAGAACAAGTCACCACGCTGTTCTATTCCTTAATCAACATTTATAGATCTTCAAAAAAAACTTTTGTAATGAATGATTTGAAAGCACAGTCAACAGGTTTGTTTTTAGAATTGCAGGTCTTTATGTAATTAGAGTAATCTGGTGCAGCCAAACAGGTCTTTGAACCTCTGAATACATTGCATTCTGTTGCATTATGTTTTACATATATTTCACCAACTTCTTTCAGCACAACCTTCTATGACCATAGTGAAAAAAGGGCAATGCCTTTCACTGATTTCTGAAAACTTTCTAATTGAATGAAACCAAAGTTACCAGACTTAGCTTTAAAGCAATCAACTTAGCGTGGCAAGACAGTCAACAGTTGACTCCGGACTTAGCAGGCCTATGCAGTCAGAAGGTTGAGAGCAAGCGCCGGACCACATATAATGAGGTTGCAGATGAACTTGTAGCTGAATATGCAAATCTGGACAGCACTCTTGTTTCACCAGACCGGCAACAATATGATGAAAAGAGCATTCGGCGAAGGGTTTATGATGCACTGAATGTACTTATGGCAATGGAGATAATTTCAAAGGAGAAAAAAGAAATCCATTGGAAGGGGTTGCCTAAGACAAGTATAAATGATGTCGAACAGCTTAATGCTGAGAAATTGCTCTTGAAAAGTAGGATTGAGAAGAAAGCATCTTATTTTCACGAACTCGAAGAACAGATTATAGGCCTTCAAAATCTGGTGAAACGAAATGAGCATAGATATAGTTCAGGGAATACTCCATCTGGGGGTGTATCGTTACCCTTCATATTGGTCCAGACTCATCCCCGTGCCACTGTTGAAATTGAGATCTCTGAAGACATGCAGTTAGTTCACTTCGACTTTAACAGCACACCATTTGGGCTCCATGATGATGCATATGTACTGAAAGAAATGAACTTTTGTAAAAGGCCATTTAGCACTGTATCACCATTATTACTTTGAAAAGGCAACTGCAAATTTATACTCCAATGCCGAGGAAAAAATAAAGGCAGTCACTCACACACAGGTTTATTTACACAACCTGCATCAACAGCTCAAGGATTTGACCTCTGAAGGAGATCATTCAGCTCGGCCTCCAACAGTGGTTTTCGACCTCAACAATTCGCATTGATCATATTTTGTCCTTTTTTTTTTTTTCCTGAGAAGTTTGCCCTCGATCTACCCCAAGTTATGGTTATTCTGCCTCGACATTATATTGAACTCGTCCATTAATAACAGCTACAAATTCAGCTTTTGAAACTCGAACTCAGCAGCTACGAATCGTCCCTTGCAACCACGATTTTGGCCCTTGTTTGTCCAATGGTAATGTGGCCCGCTCCTTCAACTCGTCCTGTGAGAGAATTATAGTTATCCATAGTGATTAACAACGATATAACCGGCCATGGTGAATGAAGTGTTGCCACTCTGAGACAATAGGTCAACTTTACATCGATTGCTTGATGTTATTTAATGTCAATTTACATCTACACAGTCCAATTCTGAGGATTTGGGTTCATCTGCAGCAAAGTGGGATCCCTCTCAAGGTTGGCACCCGTATCTTTCAAAACTGGCAAGATATTTAAGGGACTGCAAAGGTTCCTCAAAATAATTAGTGAAAATTTTAAATTGCTTTAAAGAACGGCCTGAACAACAAG
This sequence comes from Pinus tabuliformis, assembly GCA_031772625.1. NCBI lineage: Eukaryota > Viridiplantae > Streptophyta > Pinopsida > Pinales > Pinaceae > Pinus > Pinus tabuliformis. The sequence goes on from CM062814.1 coordinate 718,296,363, forward strand.
ACTTCGATGACCTTGCTTCTAACAATCCAACTGCAACCAGAATTGCAGAAAATCTTCACAAGTATTCGTCAAAACAGAGATCCCTAAAAATCACGGATTTGAGCTCGAAATTTAAAGGAAAAGCTTAAATGCCGAGAATTATCAGCTTCGGGTAGCTCAAAAGCTTTGCAAACACAAATTTCACTCAAAATAAACAACCGAGACTCAATTTCTCGTAAAGAAGCCACTCAGCAGACGAGATTTTCACCGGACCTCTTTCTTCCACCACGATGAACTGCAATATATCTCCTCAAGAACTTCACACCTCGAAAAAAAACCGTTCAATAACGGCTCAACTCCACAAAATTTTCAGAAAAATACTACTTTCCAAGCTTCAAAGATTGAAACTTTCCTCAAACACAAAACCTTCCCTAAGCGGAACGGTTCAAACCACGAGAAAAGCCAGCGTCTGTGCTGGGAACAAACCCCAAAAAGCTCCTAAAAGGCCGTTACTTTACTGAAGAGATTCAAAACAAAACACCGCGCATTCGTAATCTTGCATCCAAAAACAAGAAAAGCTCTAGGCATAAGCAGCGGATTTTACCAGTAATTGCGTGCTTTCTTCTTCCTCTTGTGCTGGAAAGCCTGAGAAGAAAAGTACGGCCACAGCTATGAATGTAAAGAAGCCATTGAATCATTTACCGCAACCTCAGCATCAGCAGTTGCATCATCAACCAGCACCACAGCTAGCAATGAACCAAGCGACTAGTTCCACGAGGAGACCAAATGTTTCTCACTCCATTCCTTTTGGTTCTTTGATACCGATCATTTTCTTTTTGAAAATATAAGTATTTACATTTAAATAGGTACGCAACATTAAAAATACAATGAATCTCTTCGACTGAAGTAACTTGAGCAAAAATGTAAATGCAGACAAAAATGTTTCAACACATGAGAGTGCATTCCCGTGAGCGATATAAAAAGAGTGACAATCGACAAGAGACGGGAAATCTCAAGACCAAGATGAATAGATCAGTGATGAAGATTTCCAGAATCGAAACAAATGATTTAACCTGCGGATATTACGAAAGTCTTTAGACATTGCAAGGCATATCCTATTTGTGCCTGCGTTTCCAGCGCTCAACCAATCGTTCTACAACAACTTCCCACAGATTTTAGGCCAGCAAGTAATCATAATACTAAAGAGGGCATTCGAAGGTTTTCCCAAAGACAGAGCTTAGTATGTCAGAACGGTTTTGGAGTCGGCATTCAGGGAGCTGACACCATCAGCAGCGCAGCATTTTATATGGAAAATTGAGCAGCATCTGGCAATGAAAAATGAGCAGCCTGGAGCAGGGTAATTATCATGAAACGCTCATGGACAGTGCAGACAGCACAGGAGCAGCTAACATTTAGCTGAAGAAATATTCCTAAGAAAATATTCCTGGGATGCAGAATTGATGGCAGAAATCACTGCACAGACAGGCCATAAGACAAATGGGTCACATTAATTTTGCAGGGCAGGAATACGCCTGCTCTGATACCATGTTAAACACACATGGATAGGAAAACAATGTGAAAGATAAAACATGTGAGTTCATTTTTTATTAAGATAAGATACACATTTATAGTACAATAGGTGACTCTTGGGATTCAGATCCCAAGGTCTCTTGGACTGCTTTGTCCATTCAACTTCCACGCTAACCCTTTAGGATTAGGTGTCCAACAGGAAGGATCCCCATATTGAGATAAGTGCACTTTGTTGTAAAGTAATGTTGTGAATATACTAATTTTAATTATGATGTTCATCTTATTTCTTTCTTGTAAATACTTGTAGATAATTTCAGTATGAATTCATGTTGTGGCCATGTTTTGTTTTGTGAAGGTTGATCTCCTTTTAGTAGCTAGTTTTGATGTGAGAAGGACAACCAGGAGCTCCTAAGTTAGGAGTCTCTTCTCCATGAGCTAGATTAAATTGAAATAAGATTTACCTTCTCATATTCTTTTCTAGATTACATTTATGTGAATATTGATTCCCTTTCAGTATATAGTTTTTATGTGAGAAGGGCAATCAAGTCCTCCTAAGTTAGGAGACTCTTCTCCATGAGCTAAGAATTGAACTGAAAAAAATATTTACTTGCTTTCATTTATTTTCTTTCTTTCTTGCTTTTTAATTATAGGAAGATTGTAGAAGGACAATCAAGACTCTTGAACAAGAGAATCTTCTCTATCTTCTAAAGTAAAATAATTCCATTGATCAATTTTTTTTTTTTATGCTTTCATAAAATAGATCTGATAGTTTAGATTTGTAATATGCATTTCCATTCTAAACAAACTTTCTACACTTGTTTCATCTAAGGTCCCATATATTTTGGTTTTCTTCTAAGTTTACGATACCCCGGATTGATAAATTAAATGACAGGGATTTAGCAGACAACTAAATCGCCCAACATTTTGGCGCCGCTATCGGGGAAGCAAACTTAGATGTAAGCTAGTTAAGAAGATTGTTTAGGAAGAATTTGTATTTAGGATCATTTAGGGTTAGTTGCATTTAGGAATTTTCATTTAAGTTTATTCTCATATAGAAAACATAGAAATAGAACACAAATAAAGAAACCCCCATTCACTAAAAAAAAAAAAACACAATAAAAAGAATGAGTATAAGTTTGGAACAACTCGCACAGATCCTAGCAAGTGTCAGGATCTCCTCTTCTTGCGAAGAAGAGATCTTGACAGTAGCCAAAAGCTTAACTACTCCTCTAGAAGAAAACAATGAATTAACATTTGAAGAATCATCCTGTATATCTAATGATGAACAATTATTTGAATAGGAGAGTGACTAGGACGAAGAGAAGTTGCAGCATGATCTGAATCAGAGTGGAAATCATGCCTATGAAAGCCTTATCGACAAGTGGTTTCGATGGTTTCAAACAAGTACGAGGTTAGATCGATTTTGTTTTTATTTCATTAAATCACATTCACAAAAACTAGATTCGATCATCCTTGTATATTTTCATTTTAAATTAGCGAAATTGAAAATGAATATATTTTTACTACTATTGCGTGAATGGTTACAATGGAAATTTAATTACACGTAATAGTTTGTAATTTTCAATTAGCATAGATTAGGTAGGATCATATTTTATGTTTCGAATAAGTATGCTCTCCTCTTGCATTTTCACACGATCCCGAGGATCACAAAGTAGAATGTTTATAAATGTTTTCAGGGTTTGCAATATAGTTGTCTCCATTTGTTAAAAAATTTCATCCTAAATCAATGAATTTTCCATATTGTTTTAGGATTAGAATAAAATTTAAATTCTTTAAAAAAATGATTTTAAAACAATATAAAAATTAAAAAAAAATTAGAATCAATTCAATTTAAAAAAAAAAAAAAAGATTTTGATTTTAACATAAAAATTCATAGGAATAAATTAAATTTCCTTTTATTTTTATTTATTGATTTTCGTAGTAACATAAACAAATTAGGAATAGAATTTTTTATTTTTTTTAGTTTAAACAAACCAAAAAAAATTGATTTACTAATTTAAAAAAACAAAATAAATCAATTTTATTTTTTGAAGTTAGAAAAAACATTAGAAAATAAATCAAATAAAAAAAAATATCATTTTTCTTAATAATAATACAAAACAATAAAAAATTAATTTCTTTTTAGAGATTTTAATTAAAAAAAAAAAAAAAAAAACAACAACATAATAAAATTAAAAAAATTAAGTATAGGATTAAATTCTTTTTCTTGTAGTTTTTTTTACCATAAAAAATAAAACATTTTTGTTTTTTAGTTAAAAAAAAAAAAAAAAAAAAACTAAATAAATAAATGAAAAAAATTAATAATAATAATAATACAGCGTGAGGAATCTACATTGAATGATGGCCTGCAACGTGTACTTGGAAAGCATGATGCAATTGTTGCAAGAGCTCCTGTTACATGGGAAAAGACATAGCCTTTGGTTCAACTGTTTCGGAGGTCTTCAGGAGTGAATACACAATCCCAAGACAAAGCTAGTAGCAATGTGAGGAATCAAGTCGCTGCTCCAGCTCCAAAACAATCAGTCATTTTGAATGTGCCTGCATAGAAAAGTCCTGGAAGTCTTCCACCTGCTCCTTGGGATGTTCAATCTCCACAGAATGTACCACAAGTAGCAGACAGTCAACAAGGGCATCTTGTATATGGCAGCAATCTAAAACCAGTAATTCCAGGGATTCTGAAACATAGAATGGTAGGACATCTGTTGGTACCTGCGGATTATGCAGAACCAATTGCATCGTTTGAGCTAGCCCATTCATTGTTGTCAATCTTATGGCCTTACAAGAATTATCTCATGCGTAATTATAGAATTACAATCTCGCCTTTCGTTCTTGGCCAAACTGATGCGGATTCAAGGAGATATGTTCCAACAAAAGCTCTGAAGCAACAGTTTGCTATTATCAAGCTTTTTATGGTTGGCAATGGAGGCACCGAGAAGACAATTCGTGTCAATCAATATCCTTACTGGAGAATTTAAAATACGAACCAACAATAGGCATGGAAGTTTATCCTCTTGATTTCTTTACTAATTGTGGGAAAATTCAATTTAATTGCTGGCTATTATCATGAGATAGTGCGCTATTATCATGTTCCAAAAATAAAAATAAACACCTCCACCAACAGGGAAAGCCACTATTATCGTTATTGTTATAACCGCCAAGAAGAATTCTGACCTCAGAATTTTGAAAATATGGAAGAGATGTTATTGATATTTTCTTTTATCAAGCGGAGAGGAAAGAGAATTTCCGCAAATTGCTTGTCTCGTATACACAGATTCGCAATAAAATCTTGCATGACAATCTCCCAGATTATCTATCTCACAGAATGGTTCCAGAACTACACGAAGGTGCTGACATGGCCTTGTCTGATAACAGGAAGCCGAATTGAGACGGTACAAAACCATACTCGGCATCAGAAGCGAACTGCTGTAAGGTAATAAAGCAGTTGGAAGAGATTATGCACCTTTCTGAAAGTTCATCGCCAGTGGATGCTAAGAATATAATGAAAAAAAACGTAATGGGCTAAGCAGGTAGAAGCTGAGGTGCAATCGCTACCCCAGAATGGCCAAGGTTCTACAGACAAGTGTCATCAGAAATCTCATAGCAATATTATTCAGAGTTTCCCGACCAATATGCTTCTGGATGGTGATCAGTAATAGAAAGCAAAGATAAAATTGTGTGCCAATCCGTTGGAGATTTAATGTAGCCAGCATTTGATTTCACAAGATGCATTACTTCTTGAGTGATTTGTTCACAATATGCATCTGCTACCCGGGCATCCAATTTTAAAATAAGTTGCAAAGATCTCAAAAGTTCAGTTGCAAGATTTTCCTTGCAAGGAAGCAAACGTTGACAGATGCGTAGGAGTCCAAAGACAATTTTTTCTACAAGAGAGTATGAAATAACTGTTAATTGCACTATACCAGCAATATTCTCATAAACACCCTGCCACAGGAGCATAATTCTATCCCGATTGTTTAGAGTAATTGCAATTAGTAATTCAAGGCAGAAAACAATAGTGTCTTCGTCTTCAGGTGAAATACTACCCTTTTGTGGTCTACCTGCTGCCCAAATGAGAGCCCTACGATGAAGAAAAGGGTTTTCACCTTGAGTAAATCTATGACAATTATTTCCAGCCCCTTGAGGCAGACGAAAATGTTGAAGCCGAAAAGGATGCGAAGAACTTGGTTTTGCAGGAGCTGATGGTTCGAAGTACGGGGTAAGAAAGCTGAACTTCTTTTCGTTAACTCTTTGCTTGCTTCACTATCGCTTTGCTTGGCATGAATGGATAGAAATTTTGGGAATGTTGGATTTAATTATCTCCATTTTTTATTCGTTATGCTGGAGATAACGAAGACGTAATGGAGGACAAGTTTCTCCAGTTGGTCTTTTCAGCCGTGAAGGAACAAACAAGAATTGATGATGGCCGACGATTTCTCTCCATCAAAGTGATTAAGGAGCATGGGTTGATTCTAAGGGTGCTCGTGTTTAATTAATAAAATTCCATGGATAGTGCTCACTGCACTTTGTTTTCAAACAAAACAAAAAAAATCTAAGAGATTTGATTTTATTATGTTTTTTTATTTATTTCTAGTTTTTTAATAACCATACAAAATAAATTCTAGTATTAAATTTTAGTTTTTTTTAATATTAAAAAAAAAAAATCAAAACAACTAAAAAAACTAATAAAATAATTAAAAAAATTAAAAAAATATCAAAACAATTCAAAAAAAAAAAAAAAATTAAAAAATAAAAAAAATTCAAAATAATTAAAAAATTGCAAATGGAAATTTCATAACAGTTGAAAACATATTATGCTAACTTGTCTGGTTGGAGTTAGGAACTAGCGCGCAAAGGCAACAGGTAAAAAAAATTCATTTCATTTTATTTTGATTGTTAAGAATTCATACTCATTCTTGCATTTTATATCTTTCGAAGAGCTCTTAAAGTTTTCATGCAAGATTTGTATTAAGCTTTTACAGGCGTGCGAAGATCCAAGTTCATGCAGATGTGATCTCGAAAAATCACATTCATCATTGAAAGCTTGAAGGAGTTAATTACAAATGTCGTGACATTTGTTGCTACAAAGAAATTTTTTGCGTCATGATATGTTACCCACACTTCTCCTTCAAAGCCTCATCAGTCATCCATGTTAAAGTCCATTGATCCATTGCCTTATCCATCATGACTTCATACATGTCTACTTTTCTGAGTCACATACATTTTTTCCTACCTTTCAGTTCATCTTTTTGCCTCATGAATAAGCCATCCATCTCTCTACATTGCCTTGCTTTCCTTGCCATAAAAACTATTTGGCCATAACATCTTGTATCTATAGTCCTACCAATCATTTTGTATGAACTTGCGTTGACTAATGTGGGATTCCTTAAGGCCCACCTTTCAACAAGTCTTGACCCATCAACCTCCGCACCTTATCTGGGATAAAGACTAGAGTCATTATTAGTACCTTGAGGCTTGCATGCCCTAATGGCAAGTCTTCTCGCCAATGAACAATGTGAATACATTAATGTCTCTTGTTCGTTGGATCTTGCAAGTGGCTTGACATCAGCTCATTCATTCGCACTTCGCAAGATGTACTTGGGTACCTTGGCACTCATTGACATTAATGGTGAGCTTGCCTCGCATTGGTTAATGACATTCATCAATGGTCGGTAATCCAATGACTTCTTTCCATGTTCGGCATCGACACATTCATTCACATGGAAAGAATTGTGCCACGATATGGGACGAGATGAAGACTATGTGATTCGGGAGTAGATTCAACAGATTCAGTAGTAGTAATAAAGGATCCACATTCGCGACCTCATCCATCATATATGCAACCAAGACACAGATCACATTCTTGTATTCTTCATTCCATCATTCAACAGAAGCTACACTTTTCTACATATACACAGTTTGTCCACTCAGGTAAGTAAAGGTATGTTCTTTTCTAGCTTTTTATCATACAATTCCTTTAATACTAAAATTATAATTTTTGGAAAATGTTTCACCATGTTCATATTCACATCCATACTCCATTATCACCTTCCATATGTCATATATGTCCTTTCTACACATATCATCCTAACCAACATACTTTTTCCAAACAACTACTATTGCATTATGATTAAAATGTTACGTGTTTTGCAAATAATGATCAAAGAAAGAATGGTTGATTAAATGTTTTCAAAGTATTTTGATTCAACACAAAAACAATGAAAGTATTGTTACACAAGAACCAATACTAAACAAATTTTGGTTGTCACACAAGAACCAACCAAAATAATATGTTGCAATCAAATGTTTTTAAGAGAGAAGACTTTGCAAAAAAAGAACAAAGTTGTCAAAAAGAAAATTATGTGAAGTTAAAAAAATTGATATCAGCCAAAGTTTATGTAAAAGCAAGACAATTCAAAAGATCAAATCATGATCAATGTAATAGATTCCATGAGGACATGCAATAACTTAAGTTGGGGGGTATGTTGGGCCGCCAAATTAACATCAATTTTCACTCCATTTTCACCTTTATCCTCATTTTGTCACCTCATTTCATCATATTATCATTACATAACCCTATATTTCCATTACCATATGAGTTTATATTTTCATTCTCCAAAGTTATTAATTTCATGTATTTAGAGTGAATTTATGATAAAAAGTTAGAGAAATAACATGTATTTGCTTATACCTAAAAGTGGCTTGAGTTTGATGACATGTGTAGATCATTTGGAAGTTTCCAAAGGCACCTTTATGTGGCCTCCCAAGATCAAATTCAAATTTCAACTCAAGAGGTGGACCATATTCCAAGGAGAAAGATCATGGAGATTTTGATGTGTCATGGGATTTGTATCTAGTATTTAGGGATAAGTTGAGACAAGTATGGGTCTAGTAGATATTTAAGGGATCTACATTTATTGAGTAGATATCCCTAATTTATGTATAAATAAGAAGAGCATCCTTCAAAGGAAGAAGAAGGAGGGAGAGAAAACAATTATCAGTTATTCATTAGCATTAGATTTTTGTTCATTCAACATGAATAATACCACTTTCTCCAGATCATGAGTTATGAGTGTTGTTTGATTCTTAAGGTGTGATAGTTGTTCATGTGTGCTCATTGAGGAATGGAAGGATCCCCATATTGAGATAAGTGCACTTTGTTGTAAAGTAATGTTGTGAATATACTAATTTTAATTATGATGTTAATCTTATTTCTTTCTTGTAAATACTTGTAGATAATTTCAGTATGAATTCATGTTGCGGCCATGTTTTGTTGTGTGAAGGTTGATCTCCTTTCAGTAGCTAGTTTTTATGTGAGAAGGACAACCAGGAACTCCTAAGTTAGGAGTCTCTTCTCCATGAGCTAGATTAAATTGAAATAAGATTTACTTTCTCATATGCTTTTCTAGATTAAATTTATGTGAATATTGATTCCCTTTCAGTATATAGTTTTTATGTGAGAAGGGCAATCAAGTCCTCCTAAGTTAGGAGACTCTTCTCCATGAGCTAAGAATTGAACTGAAAACAATATTTAATTGCTTTCATTTATATGCTTTCTTTCTTGCTTTCTTAGGTGTTTGGTAATGTTATTATAGGAAGATTGTAGAAGGACAATCAGGACTCTTGAACAAGAGACTCTTCTCTATCTTCTAAAGTAAAATAATTCCATTGATCAAACAATTTTTTTTTATGCTTTCATAAAATAGATCTGATAGTTTAGATTTGTAATATGCATTTGCATTCTAAACAAACTTCCTACACCTGTTTCATCTAAGGTCCCATATATTTTGGTTTGCTTCTAAGTTTACGATACCCCGGAGTGATAAATTAAATGACAGGGATTTAGCAGACAACTAAATCGCCCAACACTTTGCCAACGAAATGGCTTTTTATTCCTTCTTTGACCAGTGAATTCGAGTTCCTTTACACCCAAGCTTCTACCGCTTTAGGTGAGGGCCATAAGCCTGTGAACTTGCCAATAAGCCCTCGTTCTGCTAGGTTTAATGCTGCTTTGCAGGGTTCTTTAGTCGGAAGAGTGATTGTGGGGATGGATTCCATTTTTTTTACAAACTTCTATTGGTTTTCACTTGTTGGCCTCTTATTGCATGCTACAACTAGATTATGGAATGCAGCTAGCTCAAGTGGCAACGGAGATTCCTTTTCGTGGTCCCCTCTTGAGGCCATAACTCTAAAGCTCCACGTAGACTCGTGGATGGTTGTGTATCTTTACGTGCTCCGTGGGCTTCCTCCTACTAGCCTCGAAGACTGCACCAGGTTCTTGCTATCTGGTTCCTCTCGCGCCAGCTGCCCCAGGCTCCCGCTCATCTCTCAAGAAAATTTTATTTACTTAATGAAGAAAATATTTTGAAAATCTAGTGCCAAAGGTGAGCGGGCTTGGCCTAGGAAACACGTAACACCTGTGACTAGTGAATGACCTCACTCAGGTTTGAGCACAAGACCTGGCCATCTTTACGAGTCTGACCTTACCAACTAGATGCCTCCACTGACGTAAGCCCAATATTATAAACCCTAATATGGTACATTGACAAAGGACAACTATGAGTAGATTTTAACTTTTGCTAAATATGACAAACATAGGTTTGACCAATTTTGATCATGGTCAACTATTTAAACATCGACTATAGAGGTTAACATTGTTTAGCAATGTTTGACTAATATCGTTGAATATGTTTGACTATTAATATTAATCAATAATGTTAATAAGCGATTTTGTTTGACTGGAGTTCAAGAGTGTGAGTGTTAAACATAGTCAAACATTGGAGAACATAGTCAACCACATTAGTAAACGTGGTTAACTAATTTTGTAATGTTACATTGTAATATTGGATAAATTGCAATGTAATATAACATTGTGACAATGTTTTTCAGATTGTGTCATGATTGTGACATTCTATAGATTTCTGCTACAATCTGACAATGCAACATTGCAACCATGTTTGTCACAATACAACATTTTTTGTCACATTGCGATATTTGTCACATCACTTGACAAAGTTCATAATGGGTGAACATTTTTTGACTAATTTGACCATGGTTGACCATAGTTTCCTATGACATATTATGGTTGTCTATATTGGCAATGGAATGCTATAGTTGACCATATTTTACCATAGTAACAATGGTTGACAATGTTGAGCATGGGTTTACCATGGAAATTAAATGTTGAATATGGTGCCTATGGTTGACCAAATATGACCATGGTGACCATAGTTAACTATAGTAATTCATAGTCAATCGATGTGATCATAGTTGATGATGGTTGACCATGGTTAGACTATGGTTAACAATTTGTGACTATTATTAAATATTGCTATGTTTATAAACCCAAATATGATAATCCCAGCATTAAACCCAATATTATAAATTCTAATTATAAACCCTACATATTAAACCATAATATTAAATTATAATATTATAAACCCTAATATATATATATATATATATATATATATATAAACAAACTCAATATTAAAAATCCAAATATTAAAAACCCAACTATTATAAACAAACATTAGAAACCCAATATTATAAATTGTAATATGGTACATTGACATAGGACAACTATGTGCCACTTTTGACTTTTGTTAAATATCGTAAGCATAGGATTGACTGATTTTGATCATGGTTAACTATTTAAACATGAACTATAAAGGTTAATTATGTTTAACTATGTTTGATTAATGTCGTTGACTATGTTTGATTAAATTTCAAGAGTTTTGAGTGTCAAACATTGCAGAACATAGTTAACGACATTAGTAAATGTGGTTAACTAATTTTTTAATTTCGCATTGTGACATTGGATAAATTGCAATGTAATATAACATTTCGACAATTTTTTTCACATTTCAACATCATTGTGATGTTTGATAAAATTTGTGATAATGCAACAATGTAACATTGCAACCGTGCTTGTCACAATGCGAAAATGTTTGTCCCGTTGCGATGTGTTGAAAATAACAACAAGAAATGCTAAAAATAGAAATGGTAAAAATAGCATTGCTAAGGATATCATTTCAGAATATATTCCAATTTTAATTTTTCCTTGAATTAAAATTCGAATTTAGTCTCACAAGATGTTTGAAAAATAATTAACTAATTCATCCTGAGTTAATTAGTTGGAGAAATTCAAACATGGAGTCTTTGTGAAGTCAGGCAATAGTTATCCCTTTGATTGAGGAAGTTATCCCTTATTTAAGTAGATAAGGATGAGTTGTATTTGAGTTATAATTAGTTAGCTTAGTTAACTAAGTTAAGTCCAATTAGATTAGTTCCAAACAGTTTGTGGAACTGATTGTGAGTTCAGTCAGTTAATGCATGCATGCATGCAACTAGTGTACTCCAAATAACTGAAGATTCTCTCATAAATAACTCATGCATGTCAGTTCAGAAAATGACTCAATTTAGATTAAAGATAGGGACATTGTACTATTAGTTGGAGGAATTTTCCTATAAAGGAAACTCATCCATGCAGAAGGAATAAGGTTCCTTGAGGATTACACAATTTTACAGTGTGTTGGAGCAGTGTATGAGACCAGTGTCAGACAAGGTTACAGCAGGAACACCCAGGAGAAACAACGCAAGGAAATAGGAGGCTTGGATGGCAGAGGAGAAGGTTTGTGAGAAGCCTTGTTTGCCTGTGAGTATCCAGGAGGATTTTACTGAGAGCTAGCTAGCTGTGAGAGCTAACGCTTTGTGTAATCTTGATGTATTTCCACCTTGTATGATAATACAGATAATGGGGTTTTTAGCTGAGGCTTTCCCAAAAGTATTCTTTTGTGTTTCATGTGTATTGATTCTTCTTATGGTTATATGTGTTCAACTCTGAGTCAGCTCGATATTTAAGCTTCCTTAAGTTTGATAGTAGAAGTATTCTTTTGTGTTTCATGTGTATTGATTCTTCTTATGGTTATATGTGTTCAACTCTAAGTCAGCTCGATATTTAAGCTTCCTTAAGTTTGATAGTAGAAGTAGATTATAGTATTTTGCTTTAGTATATTGCATTATCAAGTTAATCTACAGTCAGATTTTCTACATAGATCTCAGAGGTAGATTTGTAGAGAATTTGCATAATTTTTACATGGTATTAGAGCAAAGGTGACCAGAGCTATCAACAACATACTGAGAAGGGAAAAGTCGAAGTTGGAAGTTCTTGATTGCATGTGAAAAATTGAATTCTTATCACACCTCAAAGATCACCAATGGTGTTCAATGGCTTGAGACTCGAGTATGCACTGGATGGCAGCTCAAATTACATAACATGGAAGGATCGCATGGAAGCGGTATTAGAAGACAATGGTTTGAAGAATTTCCTTGATCAAGAAATCCCTAAGCTAGCAACAACTAATTCCCAATAATTGGTGGAATGGAAGAAATGTCTGGCGAGAGCGAGGAGGATTATTTTGGAAGGAGTTCGAGACCATATTGTCTTGAGTCTCCATGGGAATGAGACTCCATTCTCAATGTGGAAGACATTGAAGGACCTATATCAGAATAGCAGTGACCAGAGGAAACTGGCGCTAAAGGACAAGCTTCGAAAAATCAAGTGTGAAAAGGGTGACACTATTTCTACATATCTGAACAAGCTCGCCACCTGCAGAGATGAGCTTGAAAGTGTAGGAATAATGACAGCCAATGATGATATGGTGAGTCTTGCTCTCCTTAGTCTTCCTAAGAGCTGGCATATCTACTAGGACTTAGTGAATGGAAGAGAGAAACTCCCAGATGGGGAACGACTGTGGTCGAATCTCATGCAGGAGGAGATAAGGAGGAACACATGAGATGGTTATTCATCTAAGGAGGATGAGGAAAATCTAGCCTTAGCGATTAAGGTAAGGAAAGGGAAGGAGAAGGATTCTCATCCCAAATTGAGTTCTACTCATTAAGAGAAGAAGGGTGAAAAATCTAAAGTGAGATGCTTTAATTGTCACGATATGGGTCATTATGCACCTAATTTCCCATCAAAGAAGTCCAAGAAGGGATCCTCGGATGGATTTGAAGGTGAGGCATTAGCCTCTCAGTTTGAAATGGACTCACCCTCATCACATGCTTGGTGTCTTTGATGGTTGGTTGTGGTTGGTTTCTTGACAGTGGAGCGTCATTCCACATGACCGGCGATAAAAGTTTATTTAGTACCTTGGAGGAGAAAGATCTCAAGATACTCATAAAGATGGGTGACGATGAAAGGTATAGTGTTTCAGGAGTGGCCACGGTTACTTTTCAGAAGGAGCATGAAGCTTCTATCACCTTGACAAATGTGAAGTATGTGCCTAGACTGAAGAAGGACTTGGTATCGATCGTGATGTTGGAGGACAAAGGCTACGATGTTGTCTTTAGTAAGGGAAAGGTTTTCCTTAGACACATCACCATGGGACAGGTGAAACAGATCGGTTCACGGGTACAAAACATGTATGCTCTTGAGGTTCAAGATGCATGCAAAGCCTTGAGGAGCAAGGCCAATGTTAGAGACTTGGTGGTTGAGAGGGAGAGTAAATTACCTCTCAACATGCAGCACCAGAAGAAGTCTCAGACAATTGTGGAGGAGCCACAATTGAAGAAGTCAGCAGAGGGATCACATGCAGCCATACCTCTAGGTGTGAGGTGGGGTGATGTGAAGTGATAGTCCCATGAAGGTTGAAATAGGGGCAGGATCCTTGAGGTACCCAACCTCTTTGATTATACCTTGCTACGGGAACCCCGACGAGGAGTAGCAGGACTGGCTGAATGGGTAGAGATAGATGCGAATGGAGCAGCAGAGGGAGCTTCAGCATTAGAGGGTGTTTCTAGCCCAACAGGGAGGTCAGTTGGGAGATCAATTACTTACTTCTTAGTAACTGAGTTACAGTGTAGCAGTGGCCAGCATGACGCAACATGATGAGAGGAGGTGCAGTGCGGATGCAGTGCTGGGAGATAAGACTAGCAACAACATGGATGCAACAGGAGGAATCAATAGGATTGATGTAGTCAGAAATCAATCTGATAGAGGCTAGAGTAGTCAGATACTGAAGAGCATAGAGGTGCAAAGTTTTCAGTCGATAGAGACAATAGCAGTCAGAGACTTTGATAACAAAGGCATCATTCTGATTCAGGTTGGATTTTTTTTGTTGCTGGAGCAACAACACTTGAGAAAAGTGTTGCATGCAAAACATTCCAAAGGTTCAAGATCGAGATCGAGTTGAATTCCTTTATTGTTGTGAGGGAGTGTTGAAAATAACAACAAGAAATTCTAAAAATAGAAATGCTAAAAGTAGCATTGCTAAGGATAGAATTTCAGGATATATTCCAATTTTAACTTGTCCTTGAATTAAAATTGAGAATTAAAATTCAAATTTAGTCTCACCAGCTGTTTGAAAAATAATTAATTAATTCATCCTGAGTTAATTTGTTGGAGAAATTCAAACACGAAGTCTTTTTGAAGTCATGCAACAATTATCCCTTTGATTGAGTAAGTTATACCTTAATTAAGGAGATAAGGATGAGTTGTATTTGAGTTGTAATTAGTTACCTCAATTAACTAAGTTAAGTCTAGTTAGATTAGTCCCAAATAGTTTGTGGAACTGATTGTGAGTTCAGTCAGTTAATGCATGCATGCATGCAACTAGTGTACTCGAGATAACTAAAGATTCTATTATAAATAACTCATGCATGTTAGTTCAAACAAAGACCCAGTTGAGAGTAAAGACAGGCACATTGTACTATGAGTTGGAGGAATTTTCCTATAAAGGAAACTCATCCATGCAGAAGGAATAAGGTTCCTTGACGATTGTGCAGTTTTACAGTGTGTTGGAGTAGTGTGTGAGACGACTGTCACACAAGGTTACAATAGAAACAACTAGGAGAAAAAAACGCAAGGAAATAGGAGGCTTGGAGGGTATATGAGAAGGTTTGTGAGAAGCCTTGTTTGCCTGTGAGTAATGAGCCCAAGAAATGGGTAACTACATGGGCTCATTCTACCTATTATTTTCATTTCATCCACCGTTCTCCATAGTTTTGTGCATGCTCTTGAATATAATTATGTCAATAGAGTGAATGGAGATAGTCACTTTGCCATGTAGTCTAATGAGTGTTTATTGCAGATTTTTGGACATTTTTGGACAAAAACCGGGCATTTATGAGCAGATTGGTAGCCAAACACGAGGAAACATGCCTGAGGACTTATAGGAGGGGTGTCTCCTTCATTAATGACCCCTTCCTCGAGTTCTCCATCAACAGCTCAGAGTACAAGAGCCCACAAATGATGACTCCAAGGTGCATCCGAGCAAGTCTAGTGAAGTTGTTGTTATCTACAGTTTTAGGCAGCCGAGTTCCTAAAGTTTAGGAGGATTTTTGGGAGTCCTCACTTGTATAAATAAGAATTCTTCAAGCCTTAGTAGGTTAGCCATTTGATAGTCTATTTTCACACTTTAGTGCAGCCTTGTACTCAGCGCATTTTCGAGCTCTTTTTGTAGACAGTTTTGTGATGTAACTACTATTTTTTTTATCAATGAAGATGAATCCTGCTTTCAACTAGCACTGATCTGTCCTAGGGGGCTGTAGCTATTGGTTTTGGGCCCAAACCAAGTGCTCAACACCTCCTTTGTGTATTTATACTCTTTTCGTTGCATTCATGAAATAATTTATGTTGTTTAGGTTAAATCTTGCTTTTCTAATTAGGTTGCTTTTGATGATTAGAATATTTGTTCTTGCTTCAGGCTGATTAGAGAGTTTGCTACAATACAAAAAAATATCCAAAAAGGCTACCAAGCAGGCCTTGATCTCCTTTCTCCCTCTTTGGGACCATAATTTGAGATCAAGGCACTCTTGCTGCCACCAAAACACTATTTTTGCTTTCCAATGCAATTGCTAGTGTGAGATTTCGAGTCGGAGAAGGTGATATCAATTTTATTTACATGCTTAGATCTGTTCTTGCTCCTTTACCATGGATTTCTTGCATAACTTCCTGTCCATAAAGTTTTGTTCAACACTTTTCTGGTTTTAGGTCAAAATTAGGTTAGAATAGGTAAAACTCTATTTTTTTAGTTCTTGCTTGGGACAGTTTTGAAAAGTAACTGTGCAGCTCACTTGTAGAACACTCCAGTATCATTCTCCATCAGACAACCTGATCCAGTCCACCCCTCAATATTTCCCCCACTCATTCACCATACTTTCCCAAACTTCCCTAATTTTTGTGTTTTTGTGCAAAATTGCTTTCTTGACCTTTGAAAAAATCCAACCATATCCTTCATTCCTGATCTTCATTGACAAAGTCCTAGACCCCTTAACACCTTCATCCAACCTTCATTTCCCTTCTCCCATCGTTTTTCCACCTTCAAACCTCCAAAAACCACCTTGGGCCTCCTCTTGTAGATCCTCCTCTAGAACCTCCTGTAGATCCCCTACAGCCTCCTGTAGAAGTTCATGCGAGTGATTTTTCAAAGTCTGATCACAATGGAAGTCTCTAGAAGGGTACTAGGGACTTCTTAGGTCCTCTCCACACCTTCCCAACCTCCTGCAAAAGCCAACTCCATCTCCCTTTGCCACCAAACCTCTGCACAGTCACAACTAGCTAAAACACAAGCATAATAATTCTACATGGAAATGCTCAAAAGTACAAAAAGATGATTTCTTCCCATTTCTCTTTATAAGTAGCTTGAATACATGCATTTTACCTTTCTAGTAGTCAATGGCATCCATTTTAGTAGTTTCCATCTCTGTTCTTGCAAAAGTAGGGTTAATGGGTAAAACTAGGGTTTGTTAGGGCTTGCGTTTCCTTTCAGTTTTCATTATTTTTCTGCAAGTAGAATAGCCTCGTTTGAGTTAGCTTTCTTCCATCATAGTTAAAAGTTTCTTCTAAGAACTCATAGAAGCTAGCTTAAGCTCCTAGTGAACTTGTGCCAGCTGATCAAGTGATAGCGTACAGTAAGAGCTAGTACTTGTGCATACAACACCGTCGCTTCCAAGTTTGTTACAAACTACGGGGTTGATAAAAGTAAAGTAGGGAGCCCCAGGAGTTGCAGCATCATTGCTGCAATACTGAAGCTCACCATATTTTTGGTGCCATTGTCGGGGAAGTGTCAGAGTATTTTGTAATTACTGCTTTTCTTCTATTTTCTACTTCAACCTTCTGCTAAGTAGTTTATTTCAACAAGAGTGGAGTAGTTGTTTAATTTCAATTTTGTAATTTCAATTCTGCAAAAGTAGATTAGACATTTCCTGCTTTCATTTCAATTCCGCAATTTCATTTCAGCAAGCATAGAGTAGAAATTTCATGTTTTCATTTCAATTCTGCAATTTCATTTTAGCAAAATAGATTAGTCATTTCCTACTTTCATTTCAATTCTACAATTTTCATTTCAGCAAGGTTTATTTTAGTTAGTTGCAATTTGTTGTTCAATCCATTTCATTTTTTGTAGGTACAAGCAGAAAAAACACAAAAATTACCCAAAAAGAGATTTTCTTTCATGCCTCATAGGAACAGAGACAATTTAAGAAAATTCCTACCCAACACCCCCACCACATCACTAAATCACCCTTCTCTCTTCTTTGGTGGTAGTGATCCAGAAGAACCTATAGGTGAACCTCCAGAGATATACGAAGATCCTATAATAGAAGAAGAGCAAGAAACCATTCCTCCTGAGACCATGGCTGAAAACAGAAACGTCAGAGGAAATGGGAAAAGAATAGAAGGCGCCTTTCCTATTCGAGAGACCAATGGGGACACAAATATGAAAAACATAAGTCCCTCAGCCTTACCTCACTTCCATGGATTGACTACTGAAGACCCTGATACCTTCTTTTTTGAGTTTTTTGTCCTTTGTCGAACCTATGACTATGCAGAAGATGAGCAAAAGTTGAAACTCTTTCCCTCTACCCTCAAGGATGCAACATTACGTTGGTTCATGGGGTTACCTGGAAATAGTATCACAACTTGGGCTCAGATGCAGCAAGCCTTTAACAACAAATATCGGGACTATTATAGGTCAAAGGATACAAAGGAGGAAATATTTCGAATGACCATGGGAAGTGATTAATCTTTAGAAGACTATGAAGAGAGGTTTCAACTTAGTTATAAAAGGGTCAAGTGCACACTTGACCCCAAATCTCTGAAGTTGGTTCTGCTCAGAGGAGTCCATGAAGAACTTCTAGATACCCTCCATTTGTTGGCTGGGGGAGACATCTACCAACTACCTTATGATGACATAAAGACTACGTTTAGAAACCATTCTAGGGCAGCTAGAAAAGGAGGTAGGGGAAGTCAACCTTTAGCCAGTACCCCCTTATTCAGTTCATTCCTTAAAAAGGAATTTGCAAATCAGATGGAAGATTTCAAAAGTGAGTTGAGACAGACTGCTGCCATGCAAATTACCCTGCGAATCCAAAAGAAGCAAGAGAAAGCTGAGAGGGCTTTGGCCATCTTTTGTCCCAGGTGAACTAGAAAGCATCCTAGGAACGAATGTCCATTGCACTCCGTAGAAGTGTGTTTTGTCTGTGAAGAAGACCATCCCACAAATAAGTGCCCTTCCTTACTCGGATTTAAAGCTATGTACTAAGGGGCTGAAGGAGCCACTGAACCACTCTACTTCATGAACCAAAGGAAGCCACATGGACCCAGACCTTACCAGCAGGGAATGCAAGAGACATACCAGACTTATTACAACCCCAATCAAGCCACTTCCATGCCTTCTTGGGGTCCCCATTCTCATCCTTCCTGGTCCACACCCCCTCCTTGGTCATATCCATCTCAATACCATACTCAACCAGCTGCTCATTCGTTGCATTCTCACACTCAGCCACAACCTCAGTGGAATGCACCTCATCAGGGGTAGAGGCCCTAATACAACTCTCCTCCCACTCTTTTGCTTCCACCACCTGTTAAACTACAACCATTACCTCCTGTGCCTCCAAGGATACCTCAAATACCTGCTCAGTCAAACATGAACCCCAATAACAGACAAGCCCAGCAGGTATATACTGGAGAAACAACATGTCCTACCTATGCTATGGAGATTTAGGAGATCAACCTACGATCTGGTAAGGTTCTCCCAAATAGCCAACCTCCTCCTAAGGAGGATGAGGAAGAGAAACAAGAAAGTGAACCAAAAACCATTCCACCCTTTCCTGAGAGACTAACTGGAACCACAAAATGGACACCAGAAGAAACTAAACTTCTGGGAGAACTAAAACAGTTATGTGTAAAAATAGCACTTCTCCAAGCTATAAAAGATGTACCAATCTACAACAAGTTGATCAAAGAGAAGTGCTTCAGGCACCTAGGCAGCTACAAGAGAGATGCCCCAAATATCAATGTCATAGGACAATTGTCCAACCTGATGTTGGGGCAGGTAATCTGTCCAAAATATCTAGATCCCGGGAGTCGTGTAGTCGATGTCCACATCAATGGAACCATAATCCCCCACACCTTGATTGATCTAGGGGCTACCATTAACGTAATGACCAGGGACACTATGCTCAAACTCAACCTTTCAGGGTTCCGTAAGAAATACCTCAATAGTTCTGCAGTTAGCAGATCACTCCATTGTGACCCCTGAGGGGATTGTGGAAGATGTCATGGTCTCCATTGATTCCTGGGAGTACTCTGCTGACTTCTTAGTTCTCCAGCCAAAGGCAAAGCTCACTTTGTATCCTCTCATCCTAGGAAGACCTTGGTTAGCTACTGCAGATGCTTACATCAGTTGTTGAGCTAGGAGCATGACCATCAAGAATGGGCATATGTCCAAACAGCTAGTCCTATATCCTCCTACCCAAACTCTACTGGAACATGACTTACCTCTATGGTTGGAGGAGAAAGATGAGGATGAAGTCTACTCCACATCGTTGTGCACCATGGAAGCTACCAAGGGGGGTCCTCAAACTGAGGATGATCTTATTGAGAATTTGATTCAAAATCCACCCCCTAGTGTGTTGCCATTAGAAGAGTTGGTGGAAGAAACCCAAGCCAATGCTTTATTTAATCTCTGTGTGGCTGATACAACCTCTCTCTGAGTTAAGAATGTGGAATTTAGCCCAGAAAGAACCTTGAAGATCAACTCATCCCTATCCGCCTCTCAGGAGAAAGAACTGTGTAGCTTATTGAACAACCATTTGGATGCTTTTGCTTGGAGCTATAAGGAGATGAAGGAAGTCCACCCTTCAGTTTGTACTCATCACATTTACATTAAAGAAGATTGTAAACCAGTCAGGCAGCCTCAAAGGAGGATGAATCTAGCCCTTAAGGACATTGTCAAAGAAGAACTGCAAAAGTTGTTGGATGCAGGATTCATCTACCCCATCTCTGATAGCGAATGAGTTTCTCCTTTGGTGCTAGTGCCAAAGAAAAACGGGAAGTGGAGAATCTGTGTAGATTATCGGGAACTAAACAAGGCCACCAAGAAGGACCATTTCCCTTTGCCTTTCATAAATCAAGTGTTAGATGGCCTGGCAGAGAATAAGTTCTTTTCCTACCTAGATGGGTTTAGCAGGTACAACTAGATCGAAATCAGCTCGGAAGACCAAGATAAGACCACTTTCACTTGTCCATGGGGTATCTTTGCCTACTGGGTCCTTCCTTTTGGGTTATGCAATGCTCCCGCCACTTTCCAAAGAGCAATACTGAGCATATTTTATGAACTGGTGCATGACTCAGTGGAAATCTATATGGATGACTTTACCCCTTATGGTTCTAACTTCTAGGAAGCTTTGACTAACCTGAGGAAAGTGTTAGCCAAGTGTATTGAAATGAACCTGTCCCTTAGTCCTGGTAAATGTGAATTCCTGATGACTGAAGGGACCATGCTAGGTCATACAATTTCTCAGCAATGATTACAGGTGGATCCCGACAAGATTTCTATCATCCAAAGGGTCCCACCTCCTCAAAAGGTAAGAGATGTTTCGCGTTTTCTAGGCTTAGCAAGGTATTATAGAAGATTCATTAAGGATTTTAGTAAGTTAGCCTCTCCATTGTTTGGTATTTTGGGAAAAGATGTTGACTTCATATGGACTGACAACTGTCAAGAGGCTTTGGATGCCTTGAAAGGTAAGCTGATAACTGCACCAATCTTGAGAGGTCCAAACTGGGCCCTACCTTTCCACATTCACATAGATGCCTCGAACAAAGCTATAGGAGCAGCCTTAGGACAAGTTGAAGAGAAGCTACCATATGCCATATATTTTGTCAATAAAAACCTGTCCAAGGTAGAATTAAACTACATTGTAACCGAAAAAGAGCTCCTGGCTATAGTCCATTCCCTAAACAAGTTCAGACACTATATCACTAGCTATCAAACATTCGTACACATTGATCATGCTACAATTAGGTATTTGATGAATAAACCAGATGTAAATGCTCATATCATTAGATGGTTACTTTTATTGCAACAATTTGATCTGACCATTGTTGATAAGCCAAGTAAGGAAAATGTTGTTGTTGATTTTTTGTCTAGACTAGATCTGCCTGCAGGTGAAGAGGGAATGGTGGATGATCAATTTCCAGATGAAAACCTATTTGCTATTTCAGTACTCTCTCCATGGTTTGCTGATATGGTAAATTATCTAGTTTCAACACAGTTTCCGCCACACCTGTCCTCAAAAGAAAAGAGCAAGATCGTGAGGAAAAGTTCCCCATTCACTTGGATTGGTGACAATATTTTTAAACTTGGCTCAGATCAGATTTTGAGGCGATGTGTCAGGGAGGAGGAAGTTTTTGACATCCTCCTAACTTGTCATGATGGGCCCTGTGGGGGCCACTTTGCAACAAAAAGAACTGCATCCAAAATTCTGCAGGTAGGTTACTATTGGCCCACTCTTCATCAATATGTCAGGAGATACATCAGCCAATGTGACCGATGTCAAAGGATGGGGAAACCTACTCCAAAGGATGAGATGCCCCTGCAGCCTCAAGTGACTTTCGATCAATTTGAGAAGTGGGGCATGGAATTTGTGGGTCCGATCAACCCTCCTTCAAAACAGAAGTCTTACATCATTGTGTGCATAGATTACCTGACAAAGTGGGAAGAAACAAAGGCAATCAAAGCAGCAATAGAAGAAAAAGTAGCTGAGTTTTTGAGGGAAAACATCTTCTACAAGTTTGGCTATCCAAGAGAATTAGTCATAGATCAAGGAAGTCATTTTACCTCCAATTTGATTGAAGACCTGCTCACACATCACAAGATTAAGCACAGAACTTCCACCCCTTATCATCCGCAAGAAAATGGACAGGTGGAAGTCACTAACAGAGCTTTGGAAGGGATTTTGACTAAGGTAGTGAGCAGCAGCAGAAAATATTGGGCAGACCGATTAGTTGAGGCCACTTGGGCCTATAACACTACTTGGAAGACCACCATGGGTTTCACACCCTATGAGCTGGTCTATGGGAAGAAGGCTTTGTTGTCCATAGAATTTGAATATAACACATTAAGGATGGTAGCTCAGCTGGACCTAGATCTTAGCCATGCACAAAAGGAAAGATTGCTTTAGCTAAATGGATTAGATGAACAGAGAATGTAGGCCCTTCTCCACTCAGAGGTAGTCCAACTTCAAAGAAAAATATGGCATGACAGACACCTCAAAGAAAAACAATTCCAGCAAGGAGATTGGGCACTGCTGTATGATTTGAGATACAAGGATTTCAAGGGAAAGCTAAGGACAAGATGGCTGGGACCATATACAGTAGAAAAATGCAATGACAATGTTTCAGTCCTTATCTAGACCATTGATGAAGAAGTCATCCCCATGCTCGTCAATGGGCATAGATTAAAGATTTACAGGAAGCCCCTTTCCAAGTAGGAGTTCATTGAGACTCTGGGTAAATCAATGTTGGTAGTGGAGCAGGTCCCTATCTCCACTCCACCCACGCCCTGAAAAAAAAAAAGGAGAAAAAAACAGAAAAAAGAAAAAAACAGAGAAATAGAAAATGGAATAAAATATCTCTGGGTGAAAACCTCTTGGAGGCGCCCAGGGTAGGCAGTTAGGGTGAAAACCTCCTGGAGGCACCCCAGCTGTCTCAAAAAAAAAGAGTAAAAAAAAGTAAAAACCTAACTTCTTTTGAATAAATTGCAGGTTGCAGGAGGGTCGCACAACAGGAAAAAGACATGGCCAGGCTGTACGCACCCTTCGCAGTCCATCCCTCCATCACTATTATCCTTTCCCAAGTCTTGGTCTCATTTGTTCTAAAAATTTCGCACCCTACAGGAAACTCTATGTATCCTACAGGAGGATCCTGCAGAAACTATAGAAAGGCCAAAATCAATCTCAGAGAAGGACCCGAGGGTTGGAAATTTGTCTATGAGGCCTATGAACCTTCCTACCACCATCCATCTTCTTATTTCACCATTCCATCCTTGTACACCCACATTTCCACTCATTTTTTATTTTTTTTTGTCCTGCACAGCCACATACAGAAATTTTGTTTCTTTCATTCTATAAACCTAAAAAATGATGACAAATAAAAGCATCAGCATTCTTAATCATTCCTACTTCATACCTTCCAGTTGTTATTTCTTGTCAATTGAGACCTTCTTCAATAGTTTTTTATCCCTACTCAAGTATTAGCCTAAATTTTAGAAGGAGAAGCAGCTACAGGAAATCCTACAGGATTCCTATAGTAGCTGATCCCTTTGAAAAACATACTCCAGAGACAGGGTCAGCGCAGCAGGACGTATGAAGCATGCAAGGAGGAGAGTGTGAACAAGAAGTCATCAGCATAAGACCAAGACTGAGCATGCAGAGCACCAACAGCAACAGCAACCAGGGAATGAAGTGCCAAAAGTCCAAAGCATGCATAACACAGCAGCGACTGAGCAGGTAAGTGCCTAAACCTATTCCTCGATTGCATCAATATTATTTCAAAATTGCATGAGTTGTGGGAATGGTCACGATTAAACAGAATCGATGACTAGCTAACTGGCCACCCTCGTTCAGTTACACACCCTTGTGGAATTCAAATGAGCCCTATCAAATTCAAACTGCCAATCAGATATGCAGCTAATAAGTGTGGCATGTCAACTCACGAAGGAAACATTCAGGACTGGTAGTGGGGGCGGTGTATAACGGGAGTAAGGGAGGTGATGGCAGTCAGGCAGCACGTAGAACCATTATGATCGTGACATAGGACCAATAGTCCAGATGGGGATAATGTACCCATCTAGCCACCTCACCTCCTCAACACGGATTACGCCAACAATTAAAGGACAGTGTTGTCTAAGCCTCCACCACCCTTTGTTTCATTCTTCATTCACGATGTTCTTGAATGCAGTACTCACCTACCATCTTCAGAACAATGAACTAGTCGTTTTCCGCAAGTTTTCTACCAGTTTTAAAAAACCCTCCACCTATCGGGCTCTACAAGAGCACTGTTGCATTCTACAGGAGCCGGAAGATTTCTACAGGAAGGTTAGAGAGCAGCTCTACAGAAGGAAAACCTGATATTTTTGTCAAAATTCGAGCTTGAAATGAGGTAGGCTCGGGAATCCTCTCTGCATATGACCTATTTGTATAAGGTGGTGGATTAAAAACACAACATTGGGCTGAAAGAAAGAAAAGTGAAGCTTAAAAGTCTGCCTACATATTTTCTCTGAGTGCTACACAATTCTCTGTTTTCTTCTCTACATTCAAAGTCTGTCTTCTTCTTTCTCACATTCTACTATAAAGAAACCACATGCAACCATAGAGACCACCCTGAAAAAAACCGAATTTGCTAGTCTGTGTACTCTCTCAAAAAACACCTGTGTTATCTATTCTTGTCCTATAATTTTTTTTTTTCTTTCCAAAAGCCGAGAATAAAATTCAAGATAAAAGCAGCTTGAAACAAGGGAAATATTTTCATTTGATGTTGTAAGGAGAAAGCACATAGGAAAATTCCCTATCTGGTTTTAGAAAAAGACAAAATTCAACTATCCCTCTGTTTTCAGTTTTGCCTGCTTTCTCACTTGAGTATATTTAGAAACCACTCAACACCATGCCAGGAGGTTTCATGAGAAAAGAGCCTTTGAACTCCAGAAAATTGTATGAGCACCCTAAGATGGTGGCCCCCTTCACCAAGGCAAACTGGATGCCCTTCTTTGAAAGAATTCATGGATATGATGAGGAGGTGACTGAAGAATTTTTGATGTCCCTAAGACCCCATTCGAAAACTCATGCTACATAGGGGTCTAACCCTAGAGCTTACACCTGATTTTATCAGCAGATTCACAGGTCTTCCACTTGGGCTCCCTTGGAGCAAGGAGGAAAAAACATTGGGACAGGCTGCAAAAAGGACATTTTTTTAGCCTGTGGAGCATGATCCTATAAAGGATAAAAATGGGGTTAGAAGGAAAAGCTTATCTCCTCCATGGATTGAATTCAGCTACCAGATAATGAAATATATCACTTGTGAAGGGAGGTTCAGCATAATTTATGGTTATCACTTCAGGTTGTTGCATGAATTGAGATATGTGATGGACCTACCTACAACTAGAAAACTCAGTCTCCCATATTTCCTCCTCTAGTTTTTGATAGAATGTGTCACCAAGCTAAATGCAGGGGTACCAAACCAGTTGGCCCACCATGGGCTAATCAAACTATTGGTAGAAGATGCCCTACACACATATACCATCCCCATATCTTGGGAAATTTTTAGGAATATGTCCATAGAAGATGACATCAAAACTTTGACTGAGGACATCAACCCATCTAGCAGTGAAGAGGAGGAGCAGGCAGAGGAACTTGAGAAGAATAGTAATGAGGAAGCACACGACATTCAAACAGAAGAAAAAACAGAGGAGAAACAAAAAGAAGAGGAGAAATTTCATAAAACTATTGTTGATCCTAAGGAAAAAAAGAAGACAGCCTTAAAAACAGAGAAGAGGAAAAGGACAAAGGCTGAGAAGAAAAAGCCTAAGAAATCCCAAAATAAGACTGCCACAGGCAAGACAGGGACCTAGCAAGAAAAATAGAAGACACCACCAAAGATAGCAGAGACCCAAGCAAAAACAGTAGACACAGGAAAGATTGCAGGAGATGAAGGAAAAGAACAGCGGGAAGAAACATCCCCTGAAACATTGGCAAGGGAAGCAGCGGTTGTGCTTGTTACATTAAGCACTCCAGTAAAACAAAAAGGAAAAGGAAAAAGGCAAACCTCTATGTATTTCAAATCCAGAAGGAGCACTAGGATTAAGGTGGGCAAGCCCTAGCCACCATCAAAAGAACCAATTTTCATTGAGGGTGCACCTACCGAGAAGGCGGAATCTCCTTCCAAGGTCTATATCACTTATGAGAGAGGGAGTCCCAAAACATCCACCTAGAAGGAAAGAATCAAGTTGATGGACTCCAAAGCAGTCCTACAGGAAGTTGAGACATCTCTACAGGAAACACTAGCCAAGCTGAAAGAAACTGAGAAATTAGAAGAAAAGGCAACAGAACAGTCACAAGGGGAAGGCAAGGCTAAAGAAATACCTACACCAATCCCTCAACATAATTTAGGCTCCTATTACAATCTGCTAAAAGGTGGGAATATCATCCCACAAAAATTCGTTGTGCCTCTTTTCTTTGAATTAGAAAAAGAGAGGGTTAGAACCCACACCTCGATGCAAATTGCTAAATCTAAAGGAGTTGAAGATATAGGGCACATGGAAGACAAGCTAAAAGAGTTGAGAGGGGAGTTGGCCATGGTAAGGCACATAGAGAGCAGTAGAAGAGCCCAACTATAGGAAGAAAATGAACTGCTAAAACAACAGTTACAACAACGGGAAATTCAAAAGGGAGACAGGTTTCCAATCTTGGAAGGGCAGCAATAGCAAAAAGGTCCCCTAGCAGATAATGAAGCAGTAGAGAAATAGTAGCAAGAGGGAGAGCCACAGACTGATGTTGAAATGCTAATGAAACAACTGCAAGAAAAAGAGTCTCAGGCAACAGCTGAAGTGTAGATTTTGAAACAGCAGTTGCAGGAAAAAGAAGCCCAAATGGCCTACATGGCTAGCTGGGCAATGGAAGCCTTGCAATGTAAACAACCAACTAAATCCTATGCATTGTATCTTAAAGACCAATGACTCCAATTCCAAATTAAAACATTGGCCCAAATGGGCACAATTCCATTCCAAAATTACAGCCAGTTTATGCATTTATGTGATAGTAGCTCAACTGAAGATAAAGCCAAGTTAGCAGAATTCTATTTACACAACCTGGAACTTCCTAACATGAATTTATGGGATCCAAACACTGCATTAGGAGACCTACAACTCATGGCTATGGCTTCTTGGTTGAGCCATGAGGAAAAGAGAGCAGCAAAAATTCAAAAGATTATGGCCCGGGAGCTAAGTGAGCCCCTCATTATAAGGGAAGAATGAGCAGAACCATTGGATCTCATATATGCCCACCAGCACCTTGCAAACAATCCTCAAGTTGCCTCTGACTATGTTGAAAGGCAAGCACAGGCTATTGCTCAATTTGAATATATGGAGAGACTATTTGGTGATAATTGCCTTCATGCTTGCACAAGAAGATGGAATACCTTGTCCAATAGCCTAAAGATCAGGGAGTATCACTTCCCAACCAGAATGAGGGAAGCTATGAAGAGAGTGCCCTTATATAAACAATCAATGCAAAACTTGAAAGCCAACTGAATTGGTCTAAAATATAGTCCTCCACTGTTGCTAGGATTGTTGGAAGGAATTAAGGAGGAGGAAGAACAAAAAAAATGGGAGGAAGTGGACAGAAAAGCAGGTTTTCATGATAGAGAAGAGGACATCACCTCAGAGGCTTGGGATGTCAGGGAAGCTGTTAAAGCCATTAAGGATGAAGAACTGGAATAGTTGCTCAGAGGATGAGCAACCCATTCAATAGGGGGGTGATGATGAGCCCCAAAAATGGGTAACTATATGGGCTCATTCTGCCTATTATTTTCATTTAATCCACCATTCTCCATATTTTTGTGCATGTTTTTGAATATATTTATGTCAATAGAGTGAATGGGGATAGTCACTTTGCCACATAGTCTAATGAGTGTTTATTGCAGATTTTTGGACATTTTTGGACAAAGACCAGGCATTTATGAGAAGATTGGCAGCCAAACTCAAGGAAACATGGCTGAGGACTTATAGGAGGGGTGTATCCTTCACTACTGACCCCTTCCTCGAGTTCTCCATCAATAGCTCGGAGTACAAGAGCCCACAAATGATGACTCCAAGGGGCAGTCGAGTAGGTCTAGTGAAGTTGTTGTTATCTGCAGTTTTAGGCAGCCGAGTTCCTAAAGTTTAGGAGGACTGTTGCGAGTTCTCACTTGTATAAATAAGAAGGCTTAAAGCCTCAGTAGGTTAGCCATTTGATAGTCTATTTTTGCACTTTAGTGCAGCCTTGTACTCAGTTCATTTTCAAGCTCTTTTTGTAGACAGTTTTGTGATGTAACTACTATTTTTTTTATCAATGAAGATGAATCCAGCTTTGAACCAACACTAATCTTTCCTAGAGGGTTGTAGCTCTTGGGCTTGGGCTGAACCCAAGTTCCCAGCACCTCCTTTGTGTATTTATGTGTTTTTCCTTGCATTCATGAAATAATTTCTGTTGTTTAGGTTAAATCTTGCTTTGTTAATTAGGTTCCTTTTGATTATTAGAATAGTTGTTCTTGCTTCAGGCTGATTAGATAGTTTTTTGCAATAACAAAAAAATATCCAAAAAGGCTACCAAGCAGGCCTTGATCTCCTTTCTCTCTCCTTGGGACCATGATTTGAGATCAGGGCACTCTTGCTGCCACCAAAACACTTTTTTTGTTTTCCAATGCAATTGCTAGTGTGAAATTTTGAGTTGGAGAAGTTGATATCAGTTGTATTTACATGCTTAGATCTGTTCTTTCTCCTTTCCCATGGCTTCCTTGCATAAATTCCTGTCCATAAATTTTTGTTCAGCACTTTTCTGGTTTTAGGTCAGAATTAGGTTAGAATAGGTAAAACTTTGTTTTTTTAGTTCTTGCTTGGGACAGTTTTGAAAAGTAAGTGTGCAGCTCACTTGTAGAACACTCCAGCTTATCATTCTCCCATCACACAACCTGCTCCAGTCCATCCCTCAAGATTTCCCCCACTCATTCGCCATACTTTCCCAAACTGCCCTAATTTATGCGTTTTTGTGCAAAATTGCTTTCTTGACCTTTGAAAAAATCCAACCATCTCCTTCATTCCTGATCTTCATTGACAAAGTCCTAGACCCCTTAACACCTCCATCCAGCCTTCATTTCCCTTCTCCCACCGTTTTTCCACCTTCAAACCTCCAAAAACCACTTTCGGCCTCCTCCTGTAGATCCTCCTGTAGAACCTCCTGTAGATCCCCTGCAGCCTCCCGTAGAAGTTCATGCGAGTTATTTTTCGAATTCTAATCACAATGGAAGTCTCTAGAAGGGTACCAGGGACTTCTTATGTCCTCTCCACACCTTCTGAACCTCCTGCAAAAGCCAACTCCATCTACCTTTACCACCAAACCTCTACACAGTCACAACTAGTTAAAACACAAGCATAATAATTCTACATGAAAATGCTCAAAAGTACAAAAAGATGATTTCTTCCCATTTCTCTTCAGAAGTAGCTTGAATACATGCATTTTACCTTTCCATTAGTCAATGGCATCCATTTCAGTTGTTTCCATCTTTGTTCTTGCAAAAGTAGGGTTGATGGGTAAAACTAGGGTTTTCTAGGGTTTGCGTTTTCTTTCAGTTTTCATTATCTTTCTACAAGTAGAATAGCCTCTTTTGAGTTAGCTTTATTCCATCATAGTTAAAATCTTCTTCTGAGAACTCATAGAAGTTGGCTTAAGCTCCTAACGAACTTGTGCCAGCTGATCAAGTGACAGCTTGCAATAAGAGCTAGTACTTGTGCATAGAGCGCTGTCGCTTCCAAGTTTGTTACGAACTACCGGCTTGATAAAAGTAAAGTAGGGAGCCCCAGGAGTTGTAGCATCATTGCTGCAATACTAGAGCTCACCAGTGAGCCTCTAGGAGGATTGTACTGGGAGTTGGCTAGCTGTGAGAGCTAAGGATTTATGTAATCTTGATGTATTTCCACCTTGTATGATAATACAAATAGTGGGGTTTTTAGCTGAGGTTTTCACCAGAGTATTCTTCTGTGTTTCATGTGTATTGATTCTTCTTATGGTTATATGTGTTGAACTCTGATTCAGCTCGATCTTTAAGCTTCCGCAAGTTTGATAGTAGAAGTAGATTATAGTATTTTTCTTTGGTAAATTGCATTATCGAGCAAATCTACAGTCTACATAGATATCAGAGGTAGATTTATAGAGAATTTTCATAATTTCTACACGATGTTTGTCACATCACTTGACCAACTTCACCATGGGTGAACATGGTTTGACTATTTTGACCATGGTCGACCATAGTTTTTTATGATAGATTATGGTTGTCTATATTGAAAATGGAAGGCTACGATTGACCATGTTTTAATATGGTGACACAGGTTGATCATATTTGATCATGTTAACAATGGTTGGCCATGTCAAGCATTGGTTAACCATAGTTTTTAAACATTGAATATGGTGACTATAGTTGACCAAATATGACTCTCATTGACCTTGGTTTCCCATGGTTGAACATGATTAACCATGGTTGATGAAGGTCAACTATGCTAAATAAATTCAACCATGGTTAACAATGGTTGGCCATGGTGACCATCGTTAACTACAGTCAATCACATTCAACCATGGTGATCATAGTTGATGATGGTTGAGGGTGAACACATGGAGCTGGGTTACACTTTTTGGCAAGAGAGGGCACATTAAGGTAGAAAAAATGATGGCTTGATCGAGATATTTAAGCACTCGATCGATCCATTTTTAAGCACTCATTCAATCTCCTTGGGTGCTAAAAAAGTAGCTCGATTAGGCATTAAAAGAAAACCCTAGATTGAAATTTATAGCTCTATTGAGCCATTTTTTTTATTAAATACCCCACCCATAGTCTACCAAAGCCATTTTCAAGAACCGCAGGAAATTCGAGAGCTTGATCGAGAGAGTGATGCTAGTTCGACCGAGAATATTGGATCTCGATCGACAAATTGAACCATGGAGTTTTAAAATCAATCTTGCCAACAACACCACAAATTTCATAGATGCTCAAATGAAGGTAGGTATTCTATCTTTTTTATCTTCCTTATTTATTTTTTTAGCAAAATTAAACAAATTTATTAAAAAGAACCATACAAAAACCATGAAAACCAAAAAAAAGAAAAAAAACCCTTCAAAAGAACTTAAAAAATCACAAAACCAACCAAGAAAACCACAAAATACCATAAAAAAAAAGCCCTTCAAAATAAATTAGAAAATGACAAAATGAAGATAGACAACCATAAAAAAAACCCTTCAAGACAACCTAAAAACACTTCAAAACCACAAAAAAACTATAATTTTGGTTTTATATTTTTTTCTTACTTGAAATGTTTTGTTTATTAAATGCATATTTTCTTATTTGGAATGGCAAAAATTATTTTTTCTAATTATTTTAGAATTTAAAGTTTTTCTTTAAGAATTTTATGAAATAATTTTTCAAAATTTATTGTTATTTAAAATGCATTTTAAATTTCTAATAGATTTGATTGAAAATAGACCCCTAAAAACTCCAAAACAGAAAACAACAAAAATATAACCAATAAATAAGTAAATTATGAGGTTGAGATTGGCATGATGAATATGGTTGTTCATGGTGAACCTCTATTTTTAAAATAAAAAAAAAAAACATTATTTTATTTTATTATTTTAAATTTAAATTAATTTATATTTTAAATATTTTTTTAATAAAAAATATAGTACGATTCTTGTTTTAAAAATAAGTTATTAACATTTAAAGTTAAAAAACTAGAAGCTAAAATTTTGTTATTTACTTAATTCCTATATATATATATATATATATATATATATATATATATATATATATATATCAAAGTGAGATCTCTATATATATCTATAACATCACAAAGCTCTATATTTTTGTAACACCCTTCTCCCACACCTACCCAAGCTAACTGGTCCACCATGGTAAACATGTGACAAAGAATTACTATGATATAACTCAATGTCCTATATCACCTTAGGGAAGTGGAATTGACAAGCCAAAACCTAATTGACCTTGTTGAACACCTACAAGACCCACAGGAGCTAAACCACCCCTCCAAGTGCCCAAACCATGAACTAACTTGCTTTTTCACTGAAAAAACTCTCATTCACATGCACAAGCTTGTATCCATTCAACTGTATGCCTCCAGTCACTCCCATAATCTAGAAAGGGAGAGACTTGAGCCACTTTTCAGGGCTACTCTCCAAACCACTGCCCAGAACTTGATGAGATTTTCCAAGACAATAAATGACACCGAGACAAAGCCTCTAACACAAGGTCAAGAAGGTCTAATGCCATCCCATATTAGATGCAATAATATCTATTAGGTCATGCATTTAATAACCAATCATATATTCATCAAACACGTCAAGATCCATGAACAATATACATCATATAACCAACATATAACCCAACCATAACCAACATATAAACCATGGAAACTCAATCATGTCGCCATCATAATCAATAAATATGCTCATAGATCATAATAGAAAATACCTCTTGTTAACATATGAAATTCCAACCAAGTCAGGGACTTCCATGTACCGCCCGACCTTAGACTGAGCTTAACCAAATCTTTCTTTCAACCCGTCACCCCCATTCCATATTTCAAGCATGAATGTGGGATCTCATGGAATAACCAAAACAAAACCAAACTAAGGCTTCTAGAGGAAAAACCACCTCAACCCTCAACTAGTGATTCGATCTCACGGTCAGAAATCACTAACCATCACCATATCGGTCTCCATCCAAGTTGTCCAAGGCTCCAGAGTGTTTGTTCCAACCCAGCTTCGAGGACTAGTAACTCAACCCACAGTTTCCTTAAAGCTCCAAAGCGTTTGTCCAACCTAGGGTTCAAGGACTAGTAACTCAACCCACCGAGGGATCTAGAGCATTTTTCCACCCAAGCCTTGTAGGACTAGTAACTCAACCCAATCTATTATAGGGCTTCTAGATCATTTATCCAACCAAGGCTCCAGGAACTAGTAACCCAACCCACAACCTAAGGAACATGAGAACCAACCAAAAAACAAGGATAATCCCTCAACACCATGGATATCTAGGAAATGGCAAGGCTAGGAAAAACCATTGTCATTCGAGGCAATCCATATCACAACCAAAAAACTACATGCATTTGTTATTCATGCCAAAACTTGCAAGGAAATCATACATCCAATTCGGTACCTTCAAAGAAATCATTGATCCAGGTGGCTCCAGAGACACACACAAGACAAAGAGGACTTATGAATGCTTGAAAATCAAAGCATTCATAATGATGTCAACCAAGGACTAGAGCATAGATCTCGTCATCCCGATCATGGAGGTGTGAACAGTTCGTCAATCTGAGTTCGTATGCGAAAGTTAGAAGCAGTCAAAGTTGGGTTGACTTTTTGATGACTAGGCAGGCTTAAGGAGGCCACAATTTTTGAGCTTTTTCCAGCCATTGTATTCTGGCCAACTCCGGCCAGATTCCGGGAAAATTTGTTCCCTCATTAAATGCACTCCTACAGCTAAAATTCAAATTTCAAAAAAGATGCATTTGTTATTATTAAAATAAAAAAATATATAATTAAAGGGGGTGGGGGCCACCAACCCCACCACCCCCAACTCATCATACGAATTTATTAAGGTGAGGTCGGTGGGAGTTGAACCCGCCTGGCCACATGGGCCGGTCCACCGGGTAGCCTCATAACCAAAAACCATGTACCAACATATGCACCAACCAAAAAATATATATGCGCCATTTAAATTCATAAAACAATGCATTCCCCACACCAATCTTATTTCATGCTGGCGGAGGTTAAGGGGCGGGCCACCCAAGGTGGACCCAACCCCATCAACCATTAATGTGGCTATCAAAAAACATATATGCGTGCAGTTGTTAAAAATGAATATATGTTAAAATAGGGAGGGGCGAGATTTGATCCCTCGACCCCTCCTCAACCAATTTGCTAAACTTACCAACTCAGAGAAACCATCTTCTTGTTTAATCTTCCCACCAGTTTATATAAAATTTTGATTTTCTCAGTGCACAGGAGAGATGGAGGAACCAGGAGCGGGCATGAATTTCGAGACAGAGGAGGCAAAATCTTGGCACGCAGTTCAAGGTAGCATTTTGTAGGAGGGGTGAAATTTCACTTTGTCAAAATTTGACAAATTTTATATGGTTTCATCGATTCTCAATGCACAATGCAATGGCGATGTCCATGTCTCCATTAGAGTTCTGCATTTTTCAGTAACTTTTCAGTATGTAGGTGGAACCATGATTGCTGCAAAAACAGGGAGCAGAGCCGTGATCCTTGCAATTTTCCTGAGGTAATTTTTCTCCATGTCAGAATATAGTCAAGTTTATAATCGCTTTTCATGGTTTTCTGCAGGAGTCACAATGGCGAGGTCAAATTCGCCATTTGAGTTGCAGATTTCCAGTCCACCCGTGGAGTAGAATCTTTGAGGAATCTAGGGGGATCTAAAAGATCCCTTGAGCCCCAGATTCTCAATTTCTCAGAATTCAAAAATTGGACAGTCGATTTTGCACTATTCGACGCCACAAATGTGATGGCGCATTCAAATATTTCATCTAAGTGGAATGCAGGTGTAAACATCCATGTGCGATCAGTCATGCAATTGATTTCATGAGATCGATGGTCTGAATAGCTTGAGCAGTTTGACATCCACTTCTTCAGATGGCCCTTGGTTGTGAGGTATAAGCATTGTTCATGTACTTCTTTTGCTATGCATTATGCTGCATATGTCCTTGATTGATGTTTGATGTGGTATCATGTTTCTTATTCATTTTCATGATTCCTGCTTGATGTGATGCGGAATCATCTCTGTGATGTACTTATTGTCATGATTTGTCATGTTATGTTTTGATATCCCTTTGTTGTATGTTGATGGGATACTCATGTTGTCGTCATGCATGTTTGCATTAAGACCCCTTTTATGCCATGTTGGCGGGATGCTCATCATGCATGAGTTTTGTGTCATACTTATAGGAGTCTTCTGATTGAGAGTTCCTATAGTGGAACATCTCTTAGAGCCACTCCTGCGTGAGGGAATTTTCCTTGTATGATCGCAACATCATCTCTTGTGCACATCATCACTATTGACAACACTTAATGCAGCGGCCTACACCATCTTGACACCGGGGCCCAGAGACATAGTCCCTCCTGGACAAACTCCGTTATCAATGAATTATGTTTTTATGTTGATGATGATTGTCATGTTACTCTTCTTTACAACATGCACACATATTCATTTATGTTTATTTTAAAAATGTAATTTAACACATCACAAAAGTAAAAGGTCTTGGAAGGGTCCTTCATGACACCGGGACCTAGATCAAGTGGTATCGAAGCAGTCTTTGCGTTGATGTGAATTGCAGTGTGAACAATGGAATGTGCAGTGATAGAGGATGAAAAAGTGATGTACAAGACCATGCTCATCATTTCCAAAAGAGTGGAAATCTTGTATGAAACTGTACATAAAGAGACAGAGGAAAAGGAGTGATTGTAGCTTCAGCTGTAAGCCAATGAAGAGGCCATGCAAGAACTGAAGAAAAACAAACATAATCTTCAAACAGATAAGCTGAATTGAAGATGCACCTACATGAAGAGGAAGAGGAAAAACAAAGTTTGCTATGACAACTGCAAGCAAAGGACGAGGCCTTGGAAAAGCTGCAGCGAGACCCATGTGAGGTAAAAAGTAGTTCTCCATCTTCATGTATGGTTCTTGATAATGATTTCACTGTTTTCGAAAATAATACCACAGTTATCGGCTCCAAACTGTTGAAAAAAATGAGGTATGAAGGGAAAGGCTTAGGAATTAATGGGCAAGGCATTGTCAATCCCATCAAAGTAGAAGAATTTCCCTATCAAACAGGACTTGGGTATGTCAGAAAGGAAGTTGGGGGATGCACCATGACAGCTAGCAAACCACCAACAATGGATGATGAGAGACCCTCATTAGTTTTTTCCAAATCGAAAGAGGAGGTAAAAGATGTTGATCTCCTTT
Source organism: Pinus tabuliformis (assembly GCA_031772625.1). Lineage (NCBI taxonomy): Eukaryota > Viridiplantae > Streptophyta > Pinopsida > Pinales > Pinaceae > Pinus > Pinus tabuliformis. The sequence goes on from CM062814.1 coordinate 718,332,976, forward strand.
CGGTTCCGTCTTGACATAGTATTAGTTCTGTTGGAGATTTGGAGATCCCAATTATAGGGACAAACATGAGGTTCCTTACAAGGATGAGGCACGAGGAGAAAGAATAAGTTGGTGTTAATAACCAAGGATAACTCAACCTTTGGAGGTTGTGCATGAACATCGATTTGCAGGTTCAGGATACACTAAAGGAGAATGCTCAAAGCTGTCTGATTCCTCCAAGGCATCAACGAAATCGATGAGGAAAGAGAATGATGGGAAAACATCCCCATCATCCCATGACAGTTTCCATTGCAGGGAAAGAGCTGAGGCAAGCTCTCATCGCCATAATTACACCAGAGACAACAAGGGAAGGTATAACCACTTTCTATCTTCGAATGTTCATTTCGAGTATGATCATGTTGATAATAATGAACGTAAAACATGGCATCAAAAAACACGCACCTTTTGTGGATTACATAACCATATATTTTCTTAGTGTTGGAAAAGAATGGCAGTACACAAAAGGATGAGGCAGGAAAGACCCTCTCAACAACATGAAAAGAAAAAGGTTCAACAAATCTGGAGGAAGAAGATGTATTGCAGTCATTGCGACAGAAGTGGCGTTAAAGAGCCACTTGTTGGAGGCTCCATCCAGATCAGCACCTTAAAGACAAAGTGTCGGTGCGTGAACCAGGTGAAACAGTTGTTCGACAAGAAAATGCGCCACTAGGAGGTGACCCATTCACCTTGATAAGTGAAAAATGGTTTCTAGACATGTTGTCATTTCATGGTCGTGATTTTCTAAATCATTTGTTGCATTTTAATATGTAAAAGCGATGATGTGTTTCCATCACTTATTCCGCAACAATGGTGTCTGGTCTTATTTTGTGTCGCATGTTAAACTGTGAAAGTGATGTTGTGTTTCCATAACTTGTAAAATAGTGTTTTGCCTTGGGATTGTAAATCATGTGTTGTAGTGATGATGTGTTTTCCATCACTTTTTGAAGCAATAATGATATGCTAGCCTTGTTTTCATAACTGGGGTATTGTGTCTATCTTGTTGTAAACTTGACCACTGAGTATGTGTTATAAACTCGTGGCAAGTGTGGGACGCTTGGGTCATTAGTTTGTCATGAAAGTCAAGCATGTAATTTGCAAAACAATGTACTACAGGTTGCAGAGGTGGCAGGTGTCGTCTCATCGCTTAAGGCTATGAAGAACAAAGGTGAAGGAGATGGAAGTGAGACTCTTCAGGATGCTTGTGATGCAGACAAGATACAGAGAAGTTGCAGGGTATTTTTCATGCTTTTGGAGGACCAAAAGCTCCTAAGTGGGGAGGATTGATCCAGGCAGCTCCACAGACACACACAAGACAAAGAGGGCTTATGAATGCTCAAAATTGAAAGTGTTCAGAATGATGTTGACCCAGAACCAAAGAGTACATCTCGTTGTCTTGATTGCAGAGGTGTGAACGGTTCGTCAATCCGAGTCCATATGCAAAAGTTAGAAGCAGTAAAAATTGGGTTGACTTTTTGATGACTGGGTAGGCTTAGGGAGGCCACAATTTGGACTTTTTCTGGCCACTGGATTCTGGCCAACTCCAACTAGATTCTGGGAAAAAAATTTCCTCGTTAAATGCACTCCTATGGCTAAAATTCGAATTTCAAAAAAGGTGCATTTGTTATTATTAAAACAAAAAATATATATATAATTAAAGGGGGTGGGGGCCACCAACCCCACCACCGCCAACTAACCATACGAATTTATTAAGGTGAGGCTAGTGAGAGTTGAACCCGCTCAGCCACGTGGGCCGGCCCACTGGGTGGCCTCATAACAAAAAACCACGTACCAACATACGCAGCAACCAAAAAATATATATGCACCATTTAAATGTATAAAATAATGTATTCCCCACACCAATCTTGTTTCACGCCGACGAAGGTTAAGGGGTTGGCCACCCAAGGCAGACTTGACCCCATCAACCATTAATGTGGTTGTCAAAAAATATATATGCGTGCAGTTGTTAAAAACGAATACATGTTAAAATAGGGAGGGGTGGGATTTGATTCCCTAACCCCTCCTCAACCAATTTGCTAAACTTACCAACTTAGCCAAACCACCTTCTTGTTTAATCCACCCACCAGTTTATATAAAACACTCATTTTCTTAGTGCACAGGAGAGATGGAGGAACCAGGAGCGGGCATGAATTTCGACACAGAGGAGGCAAAATCTTGGCACGCAGTTCAAGGCAACATTTTGCAGGAGGGGTGAAATTTCATTATCAGAATTTGACAAATTTTTTATGGTTTCAAAACTTCTCGACACGACAAATGCAATGCCCCTATCCATGTCTCCATCAGAGTTCTACATTTTTTGGTCATTTTTTACTATGCAGGGGGAACCATGATTGCTACAAAAACAGGGAGTGGAACCATGATCCTTGCAATTTTCCTAAGGAGGTAATTTTTCTCCGTGTCGGAATATACTCAAGTTTATAGTTGTTTTTCATGGTTTTCCATAGGTATCACAATGGCGAGGTTAGATTCGACATTTGAATTGCATATTTTCAATCCACCCATGGAGCAGAATATTTTAGGAATCTAAGGGGAATCTAAAAGATTCCTTAAGCCCTAGATTCTCAATTTCTCAGAACTCAAAAATTGGACAGTCGATTTTGCACTATTTGACACCACAAATCTGATGGTGCATTCAGATTTTTCATTTTTGCATTTTATTTTTCAGCCACTTTTCTAAGTGGAATGCAGGTGTCAACATCCATGTGCGAGCAGTCATGCGATTGATGCTGTGAGATCAATGGTCCGAACAGCTTCAATAGTTTTACATCCACTTCTTCAAATGGCCCTTCGTTGTGAGGTATATGCAATGTTCATGTACTTCTTTTGCTATGCATTGTGTTGCATAGGTCCTTGATTGATGTTTGATGTGGGACCCTGTTTCTTATTCATTTTCATGATTCCTGCTTCATGTGATGCAGAATCATCTGTATGATGTACTTATTGTCATGATTTGTCATGTTATGTTTTGATATCCCTTTGTTGTATCTTGATGGGATACTCATGTTGTCGTCATGCATGTTTGCATTAAGATCCCTTTTATGCCATGTTGGCGGGATGCTCATCATGCATGGATTTTGTGTCATACTGATAGGAGTCTTCTTATTGAGAGTTCCTGTAGTGGAACATCTCTTAGAGCCACTCCTGCATGAGGGAATTTTCCTTGTATGATCGCAACATCATCTCTTGTGTACATCGTCACTATTGACAACACTTAATGTAGTGGCCCACACCATATTGACACTAGGGCCCGGAGACGTAGTCCCTCCTAGATGAACTCCATTATCAACGACTTATGTTTTTATGTTGCTTATGATTGTCATGTTCCTCTTCTTTACAACATGCACACGTATTCATTTATGTTTCTTTTAAAAATGAAATTTAACACATCACGAAAGTAAAAGGTCTTGGAGGGGTCCTTCATCACACTTGGACCTGGATAGTTTCAATAACCAAGCACATATTCATCAAACACGTCAAGATCCATAAACAATATACATCATATAACAAACATATAACCAACATATAACCCAACAATAGCTAACATATAAACCATGGAAACTCAATCATAATGTCACCATCATAATCAATAAATATGCTCATAGATCATAATAGAAAATACCTCTTATTAACATATGAAAATTCCAACCAAGTCAGGGACTTCCATGTACTACCCGACCATAGACTGAGCTTAACCAAATCTTTCTTTCAACCGGTCACCCCCATTCCATATTTCAAGCATGAATGTGGGATCTCATGGAATAACGAAAACAAAACCAAACTAGGCATTTTAGAGGAAAAACCACCTCAACCCTCAATTAGTGATTCAATCTCATAGTCAGAAATCACTAACCATCACCATATCGGTCTCCATCCAAGTTGTCCAAGGCTCGAGAGCGTTTGTTCCAACCCGGCTTTGAGGACTAGTAACTCAACCCACAGTTTCTGCCGAGCTCCAAAGCATTTGTCCAACCCAGGCTTCCAGGACTAGTAACTCAACCCACCAAGGGATCTAGAGCATTTTTCCAACCAAGCCTTCCAGGACTAGTAACTCAACCCAATCTATTATAGGGCTTCTATATCATTTATCCAACCAAGGCTCCAGGAACTAATAACCCAACCCACAACCATAAGGAACATGAGAACCAACCAAAAAACAAAGATAATCCCACAACACCATGGCTATCTAGGAAATGGAAAGGCTAGGAAAAACCATTGTCAATCAAGGCAATCCATATCATAACCAAAAAACTACATGCATTTTTTATTCATGCCAAAACTAGCAAGGAAATCATACATGCAATTTGGTACCTTCAAAGAAGTCCAATTGTAGTTGTTGGTCCCATTGTCCCCTTATGCTTTCTTGTTTTACCTTTTCCTTCTTGCTCCAAATCCCAAGTATGCCACACTCCTCCAAGAGTGCTTCAAGAAAAATCTTATTGTTCAAGAGTATGAGAGAGAGAGAGAGGGAATATAAAAGAGAGCTCCAAGCTAAAACGAACAATATGTCTAACTCACAAAAACCATGAACTGATCCTCATAAGCCTTTTTATAGTTGAGGCCTCTATTTTCTTCATTTTCCTCTATTTTCCCTTCAATTTCCATGCAAAATTTTTACCTTTCGTCTCCCTTTTCTGCTAATTTCCTTGATTTCCATAAATAAAATGTCAATTAATGCCTCTTTTCCTTTGCCAATGCCTTTGCCAATTTCATTAGCCATAAAAAACAGAAAGTGACACCCACTAGGATGTTTTTCTTTCCATTTACCCTGGAATACATGTTGGATGACCTTGGTCTTATTTTTCCTTTATTAACTTTATTACATGGATTTTTGACCAGGTTTGTTACAAAACACTCCCCCTTGGGGTGACATCATCCTCAGTTTTGAATGGCACCTATAAACCTGCAAGCCTTTTAAAATAAAAGATATTACCTATGGAGCTTTATAACACAACTCACTGTAGTATTTGTAGCAACCACAACTGAAAACATGACAATCATAATGTTTACTGGAGATTTATAACATAACTCATTACAAAAATTACAATGACAACCACATATATACTCACACACATTTTCTTCAACCAACAAATAATCATATTTTCTATGGAGATTTATAAATCCAACTTTATATAGTATTTACAATAATATACACATACATACATATGCACATTTTCTCAACCAGCAAATATAATGATACAATGCCCATATCAATCAACAAGGGAATCCAGAGGTTCACACCTCCACTGTCAAAAGTAGTACCAAGATTCACCTATTTCACAGGAAGTCCAAAATCCACTTCCAAAGTCAAACCTACATCTAATTTCTAGCATTACAATCTTATGCCACTTGTCCTCTTAGTGAACAGTTATCAACTCATCTTTCCAGGGTGTACTCCCAATGTGCTTTTGATTCCATCTGGAAATGCTAATTACCAAAACAAATTCATTCCCCAACCTTCCTGTCTCTTCTACAAATTCCCTCAAGAAATCCGATCACCCCCTTCCATGGAGTCACTGACCCTCCAAGTTCTGTGGGCATCCCCTTCTCTGCTACACAGTCCCTTGGGAGATCCCTCCCTTGGCAAGGTTTCGTCACATTGGAAAGTCCAAAATGTAAGGAATATCCTAGCCTTGAAACCATCATACTAGTTATAACATACTCATGGAAATCAATGGGCACTATTGGGTATGAGTGTCCCACAATGACGCTGCTCCTAAAGTGCTTTACGATCATGCTATTTCCTATTCCAGTTCATTTTGCGACTGCTGCTAATTCTTGCAATCAGTTTCAACCCCTCAAACCGGGCATCTTCCATAATTTCCTGTATCAAGCACATAATTTCCATTAGACTCAGAATGAATTGAAATAAATTTAAATCATACCTCATTGGTGGCCAATCAATAAGGCACACTATTTTTTTCACTTCTTGTCACCACATGCCAAACTAGATGTTTGATCAAATCATCATGTATAAAGTTATCACCTTTGGTTAGCTCAAAACTCAATCGTCATAAATCAAAACCATGAATCAAATGCAATCATCATAAACTAGAATCATAGATCACATGTAACCATCATAAATCAGAGTCATGGATCACATGCATAATTAAAATTGAAATAAAATGTGGATACTTATCCTTCAATCATGTCTTGCTTCTACCTTTGTTCTTTTTCCTTTCCGTGCACACAATGGATCAATATCCACATCCAGTAAGCACCCGATACTTCTCTTCTCTTCAAGCACGTACACATACATACAATGTACGTCATGTTATCACTACTCCAGATCTCCAAGGCTGAGGAAGAGTGCAGCTGAGGTAACCACAGACCAACCTTTTGACTTGGTATTTAGCCCTAAAGCTAGATAGGTCTCTCTCCACAAAATCACAGCCAAGAGGGCTAGATGAATTAGGGTTTTAGATTAGTTATGATGCGCAGAAGGGTTTGATTGTTTGAAATTGGGTTGCTCGATGAGGATTAGGTCAAAGAGACTAGGTAATGGAAAATAAGGGTATTATTGTAGACATCTTATGGAGCAAGGTAGGTAGACACTCAAAGACTTTAAGGTTCTTGAGTGAGATGGATCAGACTTGTGAGGTGCTAGAAAGAGCAAGACAAGCATCTATTCCTTCTAAACTGAAGAAAATAGACAACTTATGAATATTTCCCCAAAACAAAGCATGTAAGATGTATTCTGCTCATCAACTTGAAAATCAACATATCATAGAAGTGAAATGAAACATAAGAAAAAACTATGTCAAAATGGCATACTACAGGTATTGCATCAAAATAGTTGCAACTCATTCATTAAATTTCTGCCAAATACTTATTACACTAGTGCCTTTGAGAAATACAACAACATCCAACTGAGTCCCCCCCTTTGAAAATGAATGAAAAATACAAGATATAGACCTAATAAAAAACTCCTCCCAACCTCAGGGATCGAATCAATGAGAGGAGGAGAAGTTCCACCAAAATCGGAATTGATAGCTAGAGTATAGGGAGCTCTAAGTGACTCCTCCATAATTACATTGAAACTGATTCATTTGACTTGATGATAACTTTTACCTCATGAATATACCCCTAGGTAAATTATCCACATAATTATTACATTTACCATCCTAAATTACATAAGTGAAGACATCATTTTCTGAGATGAAAGTCAAAATTATAGTGAAAATTCAAAAATATCAGCAAAGGGTCAAGTGTGCCATTTTTCTGCCAAGTGCGCCCTCACAATGTCAAGTTCACACTCCCTATTGCAGGCTGATTTTGAATAAGTTGTAGGTGTCCAAATTAGGCTCAAGATGGATTGCTGGAAAGCCCTTCAGGAATAATTTTTGAATATGCCTCTAGTTTCCAAAATGAAGCTGATTTGACCCATCAAAATTTCATTCTCCCAAGACTGCTCACTACGTAGAGCCTAGGCCAAAATTGAGGCAGAAACATGATTGTTTGCTTGTTTTTTTCCATTTTTTCCTATTAGTTTTTCAAAATAAGGCCAGAAAAGTGGTTTTATTAGATATATTGGTCATTTGGCATCCATTGGTGGTCTTCATTTTCTCAAAAAGTGGCTCAAAGAAGTGCGCAGTGCCTTGACCATTTTGTTGATATAGCATTGTCTAGGAACACACAAAAAAAGACAAAACTTACAAAAATTGAGCCAAAATGCATCGAAATTGGTGAAGTGGTTGATGATGGTGTGTCTAGGCTTGGATTGAAGCCTCTACAAGTATATCAAGTTTCTTTTTCTTTTCCTCATTAGTTAGGGCTTCAATTTTTTCCTTCGCTGCCTTGACCTTTGCCCTTGCATTTATTTCTCTTTTGGAATAATGTTTTGCCATCTTTATTTGAATGTCATTTTCTTGATTGGCCTTGTATAGGAGCTTCTCTAAATGATAGCTTACCTTGTCAAGCCAATGCTCCCTGTTCTCATTAATCATGATGGAAATCTGTTCATTCCATGTGAGCTGATTTGCAAGCTCAACCTCCTTCTGTCTTTATATTTCTAGAGCTCTTTACAACCCTCTAATCCTAGGTCAACTTTTTATTTTTTGTTTACATTCACCATACCTATTACAGGCTTCATCAAGCAATGCTTTATCTTTCATTTCCTGTCTTTTTCCTTAATGAGCTGAATCTCGATGACATCATATTTGGCTTGAAGCTGCTAGTTTTCTTGATCATAATATGAAATAATATATTTGGACTTCTCTAAGTTGGTATGGAGCTTCCTGATGAGTGCATATTTTTCCTTGATGACAATGTTATTGTCCTCATTGTCGTCATGCTCATATAGGTCAACAAGGTCAAAATATTGCTCTGTCTCATGGAGTTCCACCTCCTCATGTTTGATCTCTGCTTGAACCTCTGCTTCTGTCATCTTTTATTTTCCTTTTTGTACCTTCTTTGTTGGTGGAAAAGGCAAGGCCCCTCCCACAATATGTGGGGAAAACACCTGCCTATGACCTCTATGATAAGTATGTGCCAATGTGCCCAAATCTTCCCTTTTAGGCTTGATGACGTCAACCTACTTAGTCTGCTCCATATCACTGATCTCATCTCTGCTAGGTGACTCAAGGTGCTCATGAAATGGTGATGGTGAAGGAGACTGATGTTATGATGATGCATGATCTATGGGCTAAGATGGAGGAATGGATGTGGAAGGATGAGATGATGAAGGCACATTTTGAACATTCTGAATAGATGGATCAGTGAATATGTGATTGGCTATGAAGGTACTCCATGCAATGTTCAATTCTTTGAGATGATAGAGGACTATGATTTTGATGAGGGAATGATGAAAAAGACTTCTCATTTGTTGTTCATACTCTCTTTTCTGGACAATAAATGCCATCTTGTCAATGATCTGGAAAAGGTAGTAGGGTATGTTGAGTATCTTTACTCTAGTGAAATGGATTAAGAGATGGATGTGATAGCTATAAAGTCTAGAAAATGTACCTTCACATGAAAAGTATTTTGTGATAATATTCATCATTGGGGCATATCTGTTCCGGAGGTAAGAAAAAGGAAAAAACCTCTTTTTATCATTCTTTTACCTTGGTTTTACGAAAGGCTCATAGTAATGTTCCTCCAATTCACTTTGCTTGAACCATTTCTCCCCAACATTTGGGATCCTAGTGGCAACTGATATAATGGCAATGGATATAGTAAAAGTGACACCAGCTAGAGTAACTTGGTTGTCATGGAGGTTAGATATGAAAAGTCTAGTCAACATGGCATGGTGTTAGACTATTTGAATTTTCTCACATAATTCATAACAACCAACTTTTGAAACATGTCACAACTATAATAGATGACAAGAGTTCCTTGGTATTGTTGGCTCAAATTTGAGTATTCTCCCCCTTTGTGTGGTCCCTTCACCTTTGTTTCTTCTCCCTCACTCTATGATTTATTTTATTCTTCTGGCATGGTGTGTTAATGTCAAAACCCTAGGGAGGTATGATGTTGGTGGAATGTGGTTTTTAGGAATAAGGAATGAGAGATAGAAATTGAGGGAGATGGTGCTAGGAATTTATGAAATGGGGGATGGGACAAGGAGTAGTAATGAGGGAAGGGTATGAAAGTGTAGGGGAATGTAATTTGGGAATTGAGAGTGCAATGGCGATTTGATGGAGATACTAGGGTTTGAAATGAGTAAAACACCAAATGTTTAATGAAACTTTCAAAATACTAGCAGGAATGACTATAGGAGGAAGAAGAATGATATATTTAACTATCACTCACTTGCTGAAGGTTGAAGACAACGTTGCCAAAGCTTTGGAGGTAATTTGGCAAAGTCTAGAAGCGTTTATGGCTTTTTTGGGCAAGTGGGCAGTGCCACAAGCAAACACGCCCTATCTTTTGAAGGTGCGTAGCACCAGAAGAAAGTGCACAACACCACAAGAAAACGCGCCCTCCCTTTGGAAACCATGCAGCGCTTGCTTTGTTTTTTGCAATTTCGCCCAGGAACTTGAAAAATGCTCTTTTGGAGTTTGCCTAATGATGGTAGGAGTCAAATGAAGTTGAATTTTATGTTATGAAGGCTCTTATACTTGAGTGAGTTTGATCTTTTGATTTTAAAACCCACTTTCTAATGTTTCAATTCACCTTTGAAAACTTTGCTAATTACCCTTTACACTTTGATTTTCTTCTTTGCAGATTGATGATGCTGGAGTTTGGAACTCTTTACATTTGACTTTGATTTGATGAAGTTGGCATATAGAGTCTGAGTTGGCAGCTTAGGAACAATACTTATTACATATAGTGAACATAAAATTACATTAAAAAAAATTAAAAAAAATACATCTCTTTTTTAATGAAATTACACTTTGGTATGAAAATCATACTTTGAAACCAAAATTACAAATTTCAAAAACCATTTTTACATACTAACAAATCTTCTTCAAATGATAAAGAAATATTATTTCAATCACTCTCACACTTTTGTTGACCTGATGAGATGAAATGGAGCATTATTGAACCTTGGAAAATGAAACCTAGTGACCTAATGGGACCTTGAATGACCAGACTCCTCTTGAGTTGTGTTATATTCTTTCCACAACTAGCCCACGTACTTAACCAGTGGGTTAGAGGGGGGTGGAACCCTCCCTTCGTTCTGCCGATTGCGCAGCAGGGGGGTCACAGGGGGTTTGAGGGGGGTGGGTAGCCCCCCTCTACGGGGTCCGAGGTGGCGCCCTGGGGAATTTTTTTTTGGACCCTATATTATGTTGGGAGGACCTATCTATGGTTTTGTGCATGGTTTTCGCACATGGTTTTGGACGCGATGGTTTTTGGTCCATAGTTTTGGACGTGATGGTTTTTCGGTCCATGGTATTGGATGCTTCGGCATGTATAAATATGTATTGTAACATTAAAAGGAACATAATGAAAAATCAAGCTGGTAGTCCTGGTTTTGGGATCCAGGGGAAAATCTTTGTGTATATGTGTTTTATTTGTTATTCTCGCATTGTTTATTTTCTATGTTTTAGAATTCGTATGCAGGTAATTTCTATAGGGGGTTAAAACCTACATTTGGTATTAGAGTGGTTTTGGCTTCAAGGGGATGCCTTTGTTGCTGAGTGGTTTTGTTGAGGCCTGTGGTAGACCCTGTTTAGTGGGAGATCTGCGGGATCAATTCTGGTGGTGAAAGAAGATGGCGAGCAGTGGAAAGATAGAGATCGAGAAATTTAATGGTCATATTTTTGAGTTGTGGAAACTCAAGATGGAGGATATGTTTGTGGATAAAGATCAGTGTATCATGGGAGATCTGGGTACTAAACCAACGCGGTGTCTGATGAATAATGGAAGAAGTTGGATTGGAAGGCAAAGAGCACAATATGATTATGTGTCTCAGATTTCGTATTGCTAAATGTATCAGGGGAAGCTACGATAAAGGCTTTGTGGGACAAGTTAGGGACTTTGTACCAATCTAAGTCTCTGGTGAATAAACTGTTCCTATGAAAAAGATGTATAACCTGAGGATGAAAGATGGAGACTCCGTGACAGAGCATCTGAATGCATTTAATACTATGGTAAGCCAGTTATTTTCTATTGATATTAAAATTTCAGATGAATATAAGTGCATCAGTTTGTTTTGTTCTCTACCAGATTCGTGTGATATTCTGGTTATTGCAATAGGTAGCAATGCAACTGCCTTGAAGTTTGATGAAATAGTCTCATCCTTGCTAACAGAGGATATGAGATCATGAGGCATGGTTGATTGACTCAGGTGGATCCTTTCACTTCACTCCCCATAGAGAGTGGTTATGCGAGTATGAGAAATATCATGGTGGCAATGTCTTCTTGGGGGATGATAGGAAGGCTAGAATCATTGTTCATGGAAAAGTAAAGTTGAAGTTGCAAGGTGGAAGGTTTAGAACACTTCTAGGTGTTCTGCATATTCTTGCATTAGCCAAAAAACTAATTTCCGTAAGCAAGATGGATGATGCAGGTGTAAAAACAGTGTTCGAGAAGGATACCTGCAAGATGGTTCAGGGATCACTGGTATTGATGCGGGGAGTTCGGATTGGAACTCTGTACAAGACGAAAGGTAGCACTGTTGTTGATGGGTGCAATAGTTCTGTGGTTCCTCAAAGTGGAGCAGAAAATTTAGTGGTCTCTGGAGAGAAGACCATGCTACGGCATCAAAGGTTTGGACATATTGGAGAGAAGGGCCTTCAAATACTTCATGGTAAAAGTATGGTAGAAAGTATGAATAAAAGCTCTTTGAATTTTTATTTCTATGAAAATTGTGTATATGGGAAGCAGAATCAGATGAGTTTCCTCTTTGGTGGTAAGATGGTGAAACATATATTAGAGCTTGTGCATATTGATGTGTTTGGACCTGTGAAGGTTCCATCACTGGGTAAGTCTATGTACTATGTATCATTTATAGATGACTTCTCAAGGAATACATGGATATATTTCCTTAAGAAGAAATCTGAAGTATTTGACAAGTTTAAAGATTTTAAGGCTCTGGTGGAAAACCAGACAGAGAAGAAGATAAAGATTTTGAGGTCAGATAACAGTGGAGAGTTTTGCAACAAGGAATTTGAAGAATTCTGTAAGAAATGTGGTATAGCACGACAGAAGACTACTCCATACACACCTGAGAAAAATGGAGTTGCAAAAAGAATGAACAAGATGTTGATGGAAAGGGCAAGAAGCATGCTCAGTGGTGCCGAGTTAGGACATGAATTCTGGGCAGAGGTAGTGGAGACAACATGTTACCTGGTCAATACATCACCTTCATCAATGTTAGAGGATAAGACTCCACAAGAGGTATGGACTAGTAAGAAACCCTCTCTTCCACATCTGAGGGTATTTGGATGTGATGCATATGTACATGTTCCAAAGGGGAAAAGAACCAAGTTGGATAGTAAATATGAAAAGTGCATCTTTATTGGGTATAAGGATGTTTTAAAGGGTTATAATCTTTGGAGCCGAGTAACAAGGAAGGTTGTGTACAATTGAGATGTGGTATTCAATGAGGTGAAATATTTTATTAAACATGAAGTCCCAAAAAAGGAACATGAGAAGATAGAGTTTGAGCTTAAGGAGGAAGAATCAGACTCTACAGTAGAAGAGGAATTAGAAGATGAAGAGCCACAAACTTTGGGTGTGAGAGGATCAGTTCTAGAAATAAGGCAACCAGAAAGGTATAGTCTATCTGCTTTCTATTCAAATTTTGCTTTATCTATTACTGGTGATGATCCCAGAACTGTGAAGGAAGCAGTAGATTCAGAGGATGGAAAACTATGGAAAGAGGCCATGGTTGACGAAATGGCATCTTTGCACAAAAATAAGGCATTGGATCTGGTGGAGTTTCCAGCTGGAAGGAAACCCATTGGTAGCAAATGGGTGTTCAAGAAGAAGAAAAATGCAAAAGGAAAGGTGAAGAAATACAAAGCTTAGTTGGTAGCAAAAGGTTATTCCTAAGTGCCGAGAATCGATTTTGGTGATTTTTTTTCTCCTGTTGCCAAGGTAGCTTCTATTAGATTAATTTTATCTGTTGTTTCTACTTTTGATTTTTAGGTAGAACAGATGGATGTGAAGACAACATTTCTTCACGGGGATCTGGAAGAGGAGATCTACATGAAGCAACCTGAAGGCTTTACGGTGAAGGGTAAGAAAGGATTGGTATGCAAGTTAAAGAAGTCTTTGTATGGGTTAAAACAGTCACCAAGGATGTGGTATCAGAAATTTGGTACATTTATATGGGGACTTGGCTTCACCAGAAGCAAAGCAGATCACTGTGTACTTTAAATTAATTGGTGACCATGTTATTTATTTGGTCTTATATGTGGATGATATGTTCCTGGTTGGAAATGACAAAGAAATTATCCAGGATTTTAAGACCTAATTGTCCTCCAAATTTGACATGAAATATCTTGGTGCTACAAACTATACTTTGGGCATGGAAATTAAAAGAGATCGGGAAAAGAGGAAGCTCTGGTTAAACCAGAGGAAGAATGTCGAGACAATACTGCAAAGGTTTAATATGCAGGATAATAAACTAGTGAAGGTTCCTATATCTGTAGGTGTGAATTTATCTGCTGAACAATTTCCCACAACACAAGAAGAGGAAGAGGACATGTCTCGTGTTCCATATGAAAGTGCAGTCGGTAGCCTGATGTATGCAATGGTCTGTACTAGACCATACATTGCACATGTAATGGGAGTATTGAGCAGGTTTATGTCAAAACCAGGAAAGGAGCATTGGACAGAAGTGAAGCGGGTTTTCAAGTATTTGCATGGCACTACTGATTATGGTTTGTGCTACCAAGGAAGACCAGGATTGGATAGAGTGTTGGATATTCGTGGCTTTGTTGATGTAGATTGGGCTAGAGATCTGGATCAAAGAAGATCTATAAGTGGGTATGTGTTTAACCTATTTGGAGGTGCAGTCAGTTGGATGAGTAAGAAACAATCTATAGTGGTACTATCAACTACAGAGGCAGAATACATGGCAGCCACTCATGCAAGCAAGGAAACAATTTGGTTGCAGAGATTTTGTTCAAGTATGGGGTCAATACAGGGAGCTATAAGGATAGACTATGATAGCCAAAGTGCAATTTTCTTGGCAAAGAACCCTACTTATCATTCAAAGACAAAACACATTGATGTTCAATATCACTTTGTGAGGGATATGATAGAAGACAAAAAGATGTTGCTAGTAAAGGTGGACACTTTGAAGAATACTACAGATGCATTGACAAAATCTCTGAGCTCTAAGAAGTTCTCTTGGTGTAGAGAAACAATGGGCATTACAGGGCTAGATAAATGACTAAGCTCTTCTGTGGCTCCTTGTGGAAATAAAACAACAAGTGGGAGAATGTTGGGTTGTGTTATATTCTTTCCACAACTAGCCCACGTAGTTAACCGGGGGGTTAGAGGGGGGGCGGAATCCCCCCGTGTCCAAGGAGTTTGAGGGGGACGGGTAGCCCCCTCTACGGGGTCCCTATATTAGGTTGGGCTGACCTACCTATGGTTTTGTGCATGGTTTTCACACATGGTTTTCGACACAATGGTTTTCGGTCCATGGTTTTGGACGCGATGGTTTTTCGATCCATGGTATTCGATACTTCGGCATGTATAAATATGTATTGTAACATTGAAAGGAACATAATGAAAAATCAAGCTAGTAGTCCCAGTTTTGGGATCCAGGGGAAAATCTTTGTGTATATGTGTTTTATGTGTTATTCTCTCGCATTGTTTATTTTCTATGTTTTAGAATTCGTATGCAAGTAATTTTTGTACGGGGTTAAAACGTAAAACTCCATGTTGACATGACTGACATAAATACATGATGAAATGAGTTTTTATTATTGATGTATTCTCAGTAATACATAAAGGTGGGCCAACAAGTATTGATTTTTGAGGGAGAGTGAGGTTTTTTTACTAGGGATACCATCAGTGAGTAAATTTTTGAATGAGGACCTAGCTAGAATGACACAAATTTTAGAATGCGACCTAATATCATATGAAAAGAAGAGTTTTTATCACTGATGGCAGTACGCAAATAATGACTCTAACACATCACAACACATATAGTTACACCTGGTATACACCACAACATAATACATACACCTACACTAGCTATACAACACAATACATATACATACACAGAGTACCACATAACAGATACACATGTCATGATACAACGGATACACAATCTATGTAATACAATACCACACCTACACAACATAACATGTATGACATGTACACAATACCACATGTACATAGTGCCACCTACACAATGTGTACACATCACCGCCTACACAATGTGTACAAAAACCACATACATGACATGTACACAACACCAAATGTATACAACAACATATGCACTACATGTACACATCACCACCTGCACACAACACCCCATGTACAACATGTACACAACATCAAATGAACACAACACCACATGAAGACAACACCACATGTACATAGCACCACATATACAACATGCATGCAATGACATATGTACACAACACCACATATGCAACATGCAAAAAGCACCATATGTACACAGCAATGCATAGCCAACATGCGCATAGAACCATCTGTACAAAATATCCCATATCCAACATGTTCACAACACCATTTGTACACAACACTGCATAAACGACATGTACACAACACCGAATGTATACAACATCACAGGTACAATATGTACAACATATACACAATAATAGTACTGCACATCCAAATACTACAATGTCTCTACCAGGCAACCTTGCTTCAAGTGTCTTTCTACCATTCATGCTTTCCCCAACATGTCAAATATCACACTGCTTTCATTCCACTGATGTACCCCTAAGAATTACCTGCCATAACATAAACATAGTATAATCACATAATATCAATTCATATCCATGTGATACTGACCTCATATATTTGTCAGGACTACTTTTCCCACTTGATTCCTTATAAACTAGGAACCTCTTCATGCCATTCACTTGCATAAGAAATCATTCCTCCACAAGAATTATCCCTGACAACCTTGTCAGACAATGACATACATACATACATGTATAAATATATAGACATCAGCATAATCATGATCAAAAAATAATTACCAGATATCATAAGATCAAGGTTAAGAGAACTCCATTTATCTGTGTACAACATCTACAACATTGATAACAATGGTTCCCAACATAGTCAAGGAATCTCACACTCAAATCCATTTACTTTACCTTTCATGCTACCTTTCTCTTGATTGTCTTGCCACCGTCCATTTATCCCAATGGACCCATTAAATCCAATCCACTATCATAATATTTCCTTCAACTACCCTTTACTCATGCATCGAGCTTCATCCGAGTCTTACATTACCTTTTGGACTTCATTTTGTTAGAAAATTATATATTATGGAGCAATGGAACACATAAAATATTGCCAAAATATAAACACAAAAAACGCATAAAACAAGAGAGACATAGATATACATGGTTCACCTAGTTTGGGCTACATCCACGGAGAAACAGCTAGTCCTTATTTTATTATATTATCCAGCAAATTGAAGAGATACAACCTACAGCAGATCCACTGTAACACCCTCTTCGCTCTCAATCTCCTCTCTCTTCCTCACTCAGAATCCAGATATCCATAGACACAATACAATTCCCTCATATATAGTGAGGGGTTGCCTTCTAGGGAAAAAACCCTAAGTTAAACATAACTTCTACCATCATATCATCCGCCTAATGAACGGGCTAGATTGACTAGAAATTATTAGACTTTTACAAGGCAATTTTACATCTATTTTTAGCTTCGCGGGTGCTACCCTCGAACCCCTGCTGGGGGACCGCTGGCCCCTGGACCCCCCAGCCGAGGGGGATTTACCCCCGCGGGGGGGACAAGTCCCCCCGCACCCCCCTGTGTGGAGGGGTGTATAGTCTTCTTGTGTTATACATTTGGCTGAAACCTTTGAATACAGAAGATAATCAGGCTCCACACCCAACACATTCAGCTCTCCCTGAGCTCCACTAACTTTCATCTTTTCCCAACCAATTCCCAAGTCCCTTAAAACATAAAAAGGCAGGAAAAAAGAAAACAAGAAGAAAAACATGAAAAAACAATAACAACATGACACCAAAAACAAAATGGCATGGCCATGCACCAGACATAGACAAAACTGCAAATCAAGAACAAGAAAATCACCAAAACATTGAAAGAACAAAACTAGCAAGAAACACCATGACTCAATACCCATGGGTTCCTAATGCTTCCAAGGGAAAGCTCAACTCGAGCCTTCTTAAAAATTTCATGGCAGTCACCTTTGCCATTCAATCTCCGCATCATACTTCCTTAAACACATAACTTTCAGTGTATAGATAAACATAACAATATATCGATTACTTTACCTTGATGTATTCAACATGCTGATCTGTAACTAAACACATACACTTCTCAAGGAACTCCAATTCCTTGACGAATCCAGTATAACTTGAAGCCAACTATTATTCTTATCAAATACGTGTTCATGAATCTAGAACATATCCATATAATCTCAAACAAAATAAAGGTTAAGAAGACTTCTTATATTCATTCAAGCACTCATTTGTTTGGGTTGTGGTCTCCAAACATAGCGAGAGAAAATCTCATCCAATTCCCATATTTTACATTTCACCTTGCTACAATCAAGTCTTACTATGTACTGTCACATCACCCAAGTGTTAATTAGATAAACCCATCAACTATTAGTTTGTCACACTAATACCAAGCATGTTTCCCTACAACTGTTCACACATGTCAGCCACACGTTCCAAGATCAATACAACATGTTTATTAATTATCTTTTACCAAGACTAACAATAATGCCAAAATCAATAGTCAACTCATAGTCATTAATTTTAATACTACAACTAGCACTTACACTCAAGTACATATCATTTGTCTTAGCACATAATGTGTTAGTACAACCATATTGAAACAATATCATTCCTTCAATCATTCTTATAGACACATACTCATATCATGCAATTAATAAAACATTCAAACAATAGATAGATGACATAATAGACACCAAACACTCAAACACCAAATAGACCACATAATCAAGCTCATACCTTAATGTTTCTCAGGGGAGGCTATCACATCTACATAATTTATTCCAGACTAGTATGGCATAATGTCACAAGTATACCAACTCAACTTGAGTATCATAATCATATCAATCTAAATAGGCTAATCTAGACTAACACAATACATATAACATCAAGATCTTAAGTAAAATGACTATAATCATCATATGTATGACCGCATTGCATATAACAATAAATCAAATACGATGCATGACTAACCAATGCATGTGGATGTGACTACATTGATTAACTAGCATCTATCATGCATTTAAACACAACAACAATAGAATGGCAGGCATGTACATAACAATAGCTCTTATAGCAACCATTAATCAACATACTTGCATGCCCAACATACAAACTTGTATGGCGATCTTCTCTTACCCTGAGGTCCAATGCTACAACCTTGCATTAATAATATGCATCTATTGGTCTATCTTAGCCAACAAATTAGCATCATGATGACACAGCTGCATACAATGACATCATGCACGACAACCTTCACCATGTAAATGCATGCATAACAACATATAGACACTGACATGCATAACAAACGCATATAAAACCGACACACATTCATGAAAAACACATCCCAACGACAACATCATCAACTTGAACTATAACAATAACTAATACCATGCATACATAACAAGCACATATACAACCTACATGCATGCAAGACAAGCACATTTCACCCATCCAATCCAATTGTTGAACCATGCTTTGATACCACACTGTAACACCCTCCTACCACACTTACCTAAGATAACCAGTCCACTAGGTTAAATATGTGATGAAGATTTACTATGATGTGACTCAACCTCCTAGATCACCTTAAGGAAGTGAAATCAACAAACTAAAACCTTACTGACCTTCCTCGGGAGCTATAGGACCCACAAGAGCTAAACCACCCCTCTAGGTTCCCAAACCCAGAGCTAACTTTATTTTTCACTGAAAATCTCCTAGTCACATGCACAATCTTGCATCTATGTGATTGTTGGCCTCCATTCACTCCCATAAGTCTGCAACGGAGAGACTAGTGTATTTTTTAGCAAGTTATGTGCCTGTTACCACGAGATTTGAGCCACTTTTTAGAGCTAGTCTCCAAACCACTTCCCAGAGCTTGATGATACTTTCCAAGACAATAAATGACACCAAGCAAAATCCTCTAACACAAAATTTGATCAATTACTTTACCTAAACAAGCCTAACCATGACATACATTTTTTCAAACACATGATGAACATGAAATCTACAGCTCATAAATATACATTTGAACATAGGGGTCTCATAGTTATATGAGAATTGTCAAGAATGTCTAATGCCCTCTCATATTAGCTGCAATAACATCTATTGGGTGATCCATCCAATAACCAATCACATATTCACCAAACATGCCAAGATACATAAATAATATACATCATATAACCAACATATAACTAGCTAATAACCAACATACAGCCCAACAATAACCAACATATAAGACATGGAAACTAAACCACAATGTCACCATCATAATCAATAAATATTCTCATATATCACAATTGAAAATACCTCTTGTTAAATATGAAAATGCAAACCAAGTTAGGGACTTCCATGTACCACCCGACCATAGAATAGGATGAACCAAATCTTTCTTTCAGCCAGTCACCCCCATGCCATATTCTAAGAATGAATGTGGGATCTCATGGAAAAACCAAATTAAAACCAAACCATGGCTTCTAGAGACCAAAACACATCAACCCTCAGCCAATGGTTCCATCACACAGTCGGACATCACTAACCATCGTCATATTTGTCTCCATCCAAGTTTTCTAGGGTTCCAAAGCATTTGTTCTAACCTAGCTTCTAGGACTAGTAACTCAACCCAAAAAAATTTCAGGATCCAGAGCGTTTGTCCAACCAAGGCTTCTAATACTAGTAGCTCAACCCACCAAGGTCTAAAGCATTTGTCCAACCAAGGCTTCCAGAACTAGTAACTAAAACCAAGTTGTTACAAGGCTTCCAGAGCGTTTGTTTAACCAAGGCTCCAAGGAGTAGTAACTCAACCCAAAAGGATAAGGAACATGAGCAACAACCAAAAAACAAAAATAAAACAACAACACCATGGCTATCCAGGAAATGGAAATGCTAGGAAAAGCCATTGTCAATCCAGGTAATCCTCCATGCAAATGACGAATCATAACCAAGAAACCACATGCAAGTGTCATGCATGCCAAAATTAGCAAGGAAATCATATATTAAATTTTGTACCTACAAAGCAATCCAACTGTAGTTATTGATCCCATTGTCCCCTTGTGCTTTCTGCTTTTCCTTTTCCTTCTTTCTCCAAATCCCAAGTATGCCACACTCCTCCATGATTTCTCCAAGAAAACTCTATGTGTCCAAGAGTATCAAAGGAGAGAGAGAATATAAGAGAGAACTCAAAGCTAAAATTGACAAAATTCTAACTGGAAAAAGACATGAACTGATCCTTAAAAGCCTTTTTATCATCAAGATCTATATTTTCTTCATTTTCCTCTATTTTTCCTTCGATTTCCTCATGAAAATTTGTGACCTTTCATCTCCCTTTTCTCCTAATTTCTTTTATTTTGATATATAAAATGTCAATTAATGTCTCTTTTCCTTTGCCAATGCTTTTATCAATTTATTTAGCCATACTAAATAGAAAGTGACACCCACTAGGATGTTTTTCCCACCATTCATTTTGGAATATGTGTCTCATGATCTAGGTCTTAATTTGCATTTATTAACTTTATTACATAGATTTTTTACCAAGGTCGTTATAATTATAATTCTCTCTATATAAAATATAACATAACATAGTTTTATAACTATTTAATCTAACATAAAATTATTATATATATATATATATATATATATATATATATATATATATATATATATATATATAGATATATATATATATATATATATATATATATATATAACATAGCATATTACAACATAATCATAACTATAGTTCATAACATAACTATATAACTACATACATTTAACTAAATTATAACTTAGTTATAATATCACATAGCTAGAAATATTATAGTTCTAGATATATTGTTTATAACATAACATAATTATAACTAGATAGTTCATAACATAATTATATAACTAGATATATAATTTAATCATTATAACTATAACATTATATATATATATATAATATTTATATAATATAAATAGTTATAGAATTATTATATATACTATATATATAATATAAATAGTTATAGAATATATATATATATATATATATATATATATGAACACGTATTGTGCATAACTATAATGTAATATAACTATAACATTTAACATAATATAATTATAAATATAAGATTAACATAACATAATTATTTAACATATAACTATATTTAATTATATAGCTATATATATAAGTTCATGTTTCAACAATGCATCACTAATAGATACATTAAATCCATCATGAAAAGTGAAGATGGTTTGGTGCATAAATGTGTTTAGACTCTTTTGTAATTTGTACCATATTGTTTCATTATGTAGTGTGTTGTACAAGAAACATTGTCTTCATTGTACATATATATTTACATATTTATGCGTTATGAATAGAATGCATTATTTAGAGATGAGAAAACATGTGAAGGTAGATTTTATCACTTCTTTCAATTGTGTTTACATGGAATTCAATAATTTGCTTGCTAAATTGTAAAAAAATGGACTATAAAGTTTAGTACTTCAAGCTAGATTATTGTGCTTGAGTTTAGAAATGATTTTTTTTGTCAACATTCTTTCTAAGTCAACATTTTATTCTTGGATTAGTTTATATGTATTATATGCAATACTTTAATCAACAATTTTTTCTTAGATTAGTTTATATATATTTTATGTAATATGTTGAGGCATCCCATATATGAACCCCAACTATAGGCCATCACCGTGCGAGTGGTTTTGTTATACGTGATGGGCTTATGATAGATCACGAAGCCCACTGAGAGTTCATGCTCCACTCATATATCCTTCCTTTGACGCTAGTAGGAGTGTCAGAGTCAGTGTTTCTATATCTGTTTATGATCATGCTACCTCTAGTGGACCTTCTTCACCTATTTCAGGTACACCTTCTACATTTTCAAATCCACTTTAAACATTATGCGTTTATATATTGAAATTGTCTTTAATTTTTAGTTTGTTTACAACAGATGTGTTTGAATTTAATGTATATGTTATAATGCTTCTAGTTTGTTAATTATATATATTTTTATAATTTTCAGGTCCTCAAAAGGCCGAAGTTGAGGCTTAGAGTGCAGCATCGATATCTCCATGGGATGATGCTACAACTCATATCACATTGGAGGATATTACGACCTGTCATATGTGGGTCACATAAAACATATGTAACATTCTTGTCAATTCATCGACTCGTCGTAGTCACATATTTGATGTTAGATAGAATCAATAGGTTGATCAAGACATATAGGATGTCACGCCCACAAAGCCACCTCCTACAACACATACAAAGGATTAGGAGGCATGACGTTAGAGGCACAGATACTTGGGAAGTGGTGAATGAGGCCACCAAGGAAATTTATGTTCATGGGAGTTGTTTGGCATCCCTCCAAATCGCCCTACTAGACATAGAGGTCCAATTCCACTGAAATATTTTAGGAATTTTGATGCAACCTCTTTTTTGTATGATAGATTCATTGGAGCTTGGGATCAGTTCCCATGGCATAAGAAGGTCACCATTTATTTTTCCAAGCATTTATATGCAGAGTTCGTGTTACATATGTGATCAGATTACACTGATACCAGATCTCATTATTATGGACCCAGCTTGGGATGTACTTATGAGCGTGAGGGGTCTCGTAGGGACACTAGGCATGTACCACAACCTCTGATATTCTTGTCTGTCTCAGAGCTTCGTATTACCGAAAGAGCTAGAGGAGTTATCACAACTCAGTGGTGAGACCACGGAGACTATTTCAGACAACATGCAGAGGACATTAGCTAGTCTATGTGTTGCATTGGATGGAGATATTAGGAGACAAAAACCATTGCCTCATGACCCGCCAATGACCTTATATGATGATGAATTTAGCCCTAGTTTACCCTTTGACTTGCTTTTGAGATATGCATGTATTCATCATGATGTCATTCGTGAGACTTGCAGGGTGCATGGCCTGCATGAAATAGACCAAGTACATATAGATATGACACTTTTGACTTTTATTGTCAAATTATGCATAATTATTTATATTAATTTTTAATTCATATCAGTTTGCATTTATATTAATAATTTCATGATAACCTGTAGACACATCCCAGGTACATGGATGAGCTTATGAGGTCATCCGAGGGGGCAGATGATCAACCAGGCCACCCTTGACCATAACGTGTTTCCATGGATTCTCCTCGACCTCCACCTCATATGTTAAATAATGTGGAGGAGAGTCACTATGTACAACCACATAGAACAAAAATTGAGGTAAACGTTTTTATTCCTAATTTCTCAACCATTTTTTTTAAGTTACACATGTATGTTAATTAATTTGTGGACTAATTATATTTTATCCTTGCCATTGTGTACAAAGGCCATATGGAGAGTGTTGTTGATGTCTTTGTTATGTGGAGACATGAGTGGGATGTTGGGTTTAGAGGCACTGATGATGCAGGTCCATCGATGCAAGCCCCAATCATTGATCCACAGGCAGGGGAACACCAAACGCAAATTCATTAGACCCCTTTTTATATTATAACATTTATTTTAACTATCAAAATGTTAAACTTGAATATACATGTAAACAAGTATGATTAATTGAATATAAATATCTTAAGGAATATCTTAGGGACTTAATTCATTCCCACTATTAAGATTGGAGGTTTTTTAAATTTTTATGATTGTAATTTATCATTCTTATAATACAAGTTTGTGTAATTGGTGATAGTAATATATTTGTAATTTTCTATGTGCTTACATGAATAATAAAGTGTATCCATGACTAATTCATGAATACTATACTCGTAATATCCTTTTATAAATGATTGTGAGTTGTTTATATCTCTATTATATGGTGTTTTGTAGACTTTAATCTTTCTTCTTTGTTATTTTATTTAATTAACATGTCTCTTATTAATCTTATATTTTGACTATTATGTAGTTTGCATTGAATTTTAAAGTAATTTTTTTAGTGGAAGACTAATTGATCAACTTGTATTTACTTATTTTAATTAATTAATAAATACTTGGTATTCAACCTTCATTTACAATTGAATAGTAAAAGCTCATTATAATATAAAAGAATATTACAATTCTCAATATATCCCTTTGCGATATATATCCATGTGCATGTATGTTACTATCCTCTCACTAAGAATTAAGGGTAGGAAAGGAGAACACATGACATTATTATACTAAGATTTATCCTACCATTCCATGCAAGACATTTTTAGATGAGTACTTATAATACCATTACATGCGCTAATGGATATATGGACACTTAACAAAAATATTTGCCTAAGTGACTAGTATTAGTCCTTTCTATTAGGGTCATAAGTTTTATCATCAAATGTTTTTTCCTTATCCTTTAATTTTCAGTTTTTAGTAATTGAGCCTATGACTACTTCCATTGCCATATCCTCCAGATCGTTGTCTGACATCTTTGAGTTTCTTGCATGAAGGGTTCATTCAAATTCTAAAAGGGTCTCAGTAAATGGGAGTCATAGTCGTGTATCTTTGTACAGTCAAGTCATGGTTCCTTTTATTTAACACCCTATTTTCCCCATTTCCCTTACATTTATACCCTTTCATATATAACTTACATCCTACTCCCTTTCCCACCTATCATTCATTTTACATTTATTTCACTCCCATTTCATTTTAAACCCATTCCCCCATAACACCACTACTTTCCCATACTCACACCATGTATGACCCTTATGCATAATACACAACCCCCCATACCTAAGAGATACCATATCCATAGTAATTCAGTGTCTCCCCATACTCCTATGCTCATTCCAAATCAAGTGGAGCACTCCAAGTCCTTAATACAAATTACTGTGCTATATGACAAAGACCAGGGGTAATTCAAATGGTTATGTCACCTTAACCTTATGCACTATACATTCACTGCGTTAATCACCATACATACCATCCACATAGACAACCATAGGTTGATATCTAGTTAGTAGTTGGAAAGAAACTAGGTCACACTCACTGTGGGAATCTGTTGCGCAGGCCCTGTTTTCTCTTCCCGAGTGTTGCACAAAGACTCTGTTTTAGCACCATTTTGTAGCATGGTTTTTTACGAGATGGAGGAGAATTTTTGGAAATAGAAAGAGGTTTTTCTCAAGGAAAATCTAGATAACAATAAACTCTTCCATTTTTTCCACAGTGTAACATATCAAGTGTTTTGAATGCATATTCAAATCTTAGTTTTCGCAATTCGTAAATTTCTTGTTTTAAGTCTTTTTTTTGCAGAGATGTTTCTGGGAAGATGGGAAAAAATTTGGAGAAACTGAGAGAAATTTATCTTCACAAAAATATCATCTACAATAACCTCCTTCAATTTTTATACATGTCTTACTGTTTGGGAGATATACCCAAAACATTGGCCCTCTTTACACGTGCTACGTGGCTACTGCAAATAGGTCTTCATGAATTTTTGGAAGGTGCCAGTTGTCAGAGACTGAGTGCAATGAGGTGCTTCTAAGTTGGGATCCAAGTCATAAAGCCATTCATCAGCCAGGTGTTTGATTTTGTGGAGATTTATGTTAACAAGGCATCATACCTAGTTGCTATGCAGCGCAAGGCTTTATTGTTGTTTCCACTTTTATTAAATGCAAAAAGTATCGTCAATGTTTTTGAAGACTAGACTTTGGATAACTATCATGAAAAGATAATATGATAAAAATTTGTCAAGTTTTTCTTTTTTTTCTACTAAAGAAAAAGTTGATAAGTATGTTAAATTTCCTGTTTTGTTTTCAATCCGATCCACTTCATGGATAAGATATGCTTTGCATCGGGACATAATGTTAAAATATTGTAGGTCTATCTAATGTCAAAGTTTGGAAGTTAGAAGGGGTTGGATAGTATTGCGAACTAGTTTTCAGAGACTTATGCATTGTGATCTAGTTTTTCATGAATAAAGGTGTCTTATGCTCATTGTTTCAGTGCATATTCACAGAGATACTTGTGATATTGTGCTTCAAATTCATTCTTTCTTATGATAATTCTATTGTAATATTTCTTTTATAATCTTTCATCCTCTGGGTATGTTGATTTAGCTGTATTGGAAGTCAGTCTTGAATTTCTGTAATTAAGTTGTGTCAAGTATTTAAGTTTCAAATGGAATATATTATACCCTTGTTTTTTATCCTTTCCTCTCAATTCTTAGTCTCAAATATGCAACATTAGAGCTTAATCTTTTTCTATTATGTGAGAATGAGTATTTTTCATGTTCATCTTCCACTATATGATAATTGGTTTCCTTTATGTGAAGTATATTCCAGACAAGCCTATGTGTGTGTTATTGGTTGTTAAATGCATAAACATCATTTGGCCAACAGTATTAGGATCACATATTTCCACTTCCCAATAATCTTCACCTACTTTCAACAAACAGTTTCTCAAATAATCCTTTCGAATCTGGTCTCTGTCTTGTATGTACTTGCAAAGTCCCCAATTTTAAGTTTTTTCTGAGTGAGGGAGCCCCCTCTAATTAGAAAAGACCAATTTCTAACCAAAAGAGGTCTATGGTCACCTTTGTGGCCCTTTTCCTTCAGCCTAAAAGAATCATGGAGTGCTAACATAGTGGTGTCATTGTCGAGGACCGAACGGTCACATTTTCCCCTAGTGTGAATGACAAGGATCACATCTAATTGTTGATAGTGAACAAAAGTTAGATATCAGAAGGTTGAACCTTTCACTTGGTGACTCCAATCAAGAAGAACCAACATTTTCAAGTGCCACTGGTGTATCCACATTTAAGATGAATTCAGTTGCAAGGTATGTGCCTATCAATCGTGCTCATATTCTAGGCTTTCCAAATTGCATGCCTTGTGTAGATTGACAAAATTGTTTGCCAAGATTCAAAGATGAGGATGGAGATGATGTTGCTCTGCATCTAGTTAAATTTCACATACATGTACGCAAGCTGAGGGTTCAATTTCCTAAAGATTGTCTCATGAATATGTTCATGGCCACTGTGGAAGGAAAAGTAAGTTCATGCTATGAAAAATTACCAGTTGCTAGTTTATGTTCTTTGAAGCATTTTCATACAATGGTTTTTAAAAATTATAAGGGATCTTACCCATCTCTGATATTAGTTCATAATTGTTGTGATAATTTTGAGAATCTCATTCAGTATATGGAATTTTTTTATGGAGATGATGAGATGGATGATGAGATCATAGAGGCCTTTCATGAGAATCCTTTTCAACATCGGGAAGAAATAGTAGAGGGCAATTGCCATGATATTCAGGTGGATTTACAAAAGGCTATAGCTTCATGCATTTCAATGATGTGCTTCCTCCTGAACTTGTTGATGACATTCAACAACCTTTAGACATCTCAAAAGAACAATCAACTCAATTACAATGAAGAATCAATTCTTACATATAGAATTCATGTTCCATCCTATGAATTTAATGAACATTTGCAGCGGTATTGTCAATATTTTTGTGACAAAAGGTATGAGGATAATCGTCCATATGTCTCTTTAGATTGTACATTTACTAAATCTTTCATTAAAGAACAAATTGATCTAGATCAATTTTCTAAATCAGAAAGTGTAGAAACTATAAACACTCAAACATCACATATCATAGAGCTGCAAGAAAGAAACAACCCGGTATCTAACACTATTCAAACATAATAAAATGAAGGGCTAACTTTTAATGTCACTGATGTATATGATGTGGCTTTCCTATTTCAATATATTCAAGAATATACAAAGTATCTCGTTTCTATTAATAATGAGGATGATAAACAAATTGTTT
The DNA here is from genome assembly GCA_031772625.1 of Pinus tabuliformis. Lineage (NCBI taxonomy): Eukaryota > Viridiplantae > Streptophyta > Pinopsida > Pinales > Pinaceae > Pinus > Pinus tabuliformis. The sequence goes on from CM062814.1 coordinate 718,361,610, forward strand.
CCATTTATTTTGAGAGTGGTCTTGAAACTGATGACATAGAACAAGAACAATCAACAGTTAGGAATGATATTTATTTTTCTCCTTTTACTGATCAACAAGAAGAAAACCTTCAAGATCCTTTGGTTAGTTTTTTGGAAGCATCAGAAAAGGTGGAGTTCATTTTGTTTGTCAGCACAGGTTTTGGACTTAGGGTTCATATTAAGTTGCCAGCATTTACAACTTTTTGACTTCTTACAGAGGGTGTTAGAAGAATTCAATTAAGTAGCCATTTTCTTGATTAGATACATTGGAGGGATCATCTTACATGAGTGTATATATATCTTTAGCAGGTGTGGGAAGTTATCGTTGGATTTTGAAGAGGAGAAGGCCCTAAGATTCCAAAGATTTGTTGCCATATGTAAGTTCTGTCATTTAGTGAGTTAGTTAATTTTAGTCAGTCACTTATATTTTTAGTGTCTATGTTGACTCCATTTCCCAATGGTCTGGTTAGGCTACTAATCTTCTTTTGCATTCTTGGCACCCCGTTGGGCGGCTACCATCCCCATTGGAGCCAATGTTAGGGTCATAAGTTTTATCGTCAATTTTTTTTTTCCTTATCCTTTAATTTTCAGTTTTGGTTAGTTGAGCCTATGACTACTACTGCTATCATAACCTCCAGATCATTGTCCAACATCTTCGACTTTCTTGCATGAAGGGTTCATTCAAATTCTAAAAGGCTCTCAGTAGAGGGGATTCATGGTCGTGCATGTTTGTATAGTCAAGTCATGCTTCCTTTTATTTCACACCCTATTTTCGCCATTTCCCTCATGTTTATACCCTTTCATATATAACTTACATCATACTCCCTTTCCCACCTATCATTCATTTTACATTTCTTTCACTCCCATTTCATTTAAACCCACCCCCCCATGACACCACTACTTTCCCATACTGACACCATGTATGACCCTTATTCATAATACACAACCCCCCATACCTAAGGGACACCATATCCATAATAATTCAATGTCTCCCCGTACTCTTATGCTCATGCCAAATCAAGTGGAGTGCTCTGTATCGCCAATACAAATTATTGTGCTACAAGACAAAGAACAAGGGGTAATTCAAATGGTTATGTCGCCTTAATCTTATGCACTGTACATTCACTGCATTAATCACTAGAAATACCATCCACACAGGCAACCATAGGTCAATCTCCAGTTATTAGTTAGAAAGAAATCAGGTCACACTCATTGTGGGGATCTATTGTGCAAGCCCTGTTTTATCTTCTCGAGTGCTGTACAAAGACTCTGTTTTAGTCGCCATTTTTAAGAACAGTTTCCGACCACATGGAGGAGAAATTTTGGAAACTGAAGAGGTTTCTCTCAAGGACAAGCCAAATAACTATAAAATAATCCATTTTTTGCGTAGTTTTAACAAATTAAGAGTTTCGAATGCATCTTCAAAAATCATTTTTCAGAATTCCTAAATTTCCTGTTTTAAGTCATTCTTTTGAAGAGCATTTTATGGGAAGTTGGGAAATAATGTGGAGAAACTGAGAGAGGTTTATCTTCAAAAAAATATTATCTACAATATCCTCCATTTTTTACACAGGTATTACTGTTTTGGAGATATACCCAAAGCATTGTCCCACTGTACAGGCGCTACGCAGTTGCTACGCAACTGCTACACATAGGTCTTCACGAGTTTTTGGAAGGTGCCAACTGTCACAAACTCAGCGAAATGAGGTGCTGCTAAGTTGGGATCTACGCTAGACAACCATTCATCATCTAGGTGTTCGATTTTGAGGAGACTTATGCCAACATGGTATCATACTTAGTTGCTACACGGTGGAGGGCTTTATTGTTGTTTCCTCTTTTATTTTGTACAAAAATTATGGTCAATGTTTTTGAAGATTAGACTTTGGATAACTATCATGAAAATATAATATGACAAAAGAAATTCAAGCTTTTCTTATTTTTTGTTTTCCTATTAAAGAAAAAGCAGATAAGTATGTTAAATTTCCTAATTTGTTTTCAATCTGATCCACTTCATGGATAAGATATGCTTTGCATCAGGACATAATGTTAAAATATTGTATGGCTATTTAATGCCAAAGTTTGGAAGTTAGAAGCGGTTGGATAGTATTGCGAACTAGTTTTCAGAGACTTGTGTATTATGATCTAGTTTTTCATGAATAAAGGTGTCTTATGCTTAGTGTTCCAGTGGATATTCACAGAGATACTTATGGTTCCACACTTCAGATTCGTTCTTTCTTTTTGTAATTCTATTGTAATATTTATTTTACAGACTTTCCTCCTATGGGTATGTTGATTCAGTTGTATTAGAACTTAGTCTTGAATTTCTCTATTAAGTTGTGTCTAGTATTTAGTCTCAAATGCTTAGTCTCCATTCCTATCCATACCTCTAAATACTTAGTCTCAAATATCCAGCATAAGAGCTTAATCTTTTTCTTTTATGTGTGAATGAGTATTTTTCATGTTCATCTTCCACTATGCGATAATTGGCTTCCTATATGTGAAGCATATGCCAGACAAGCCTATGTGTGTGTTATTGGTTGTTAAATGCATAAACATCATTTGGCCAGTAGTATTAGGATCACAAATTTTCACATCCAAATATTCTACTCTTAATTTCAACAAACATTTTATGAAAGAATCCTTTCAAATTTGGTCTCTGTCTTGTATGTACTTGCAATGTCCCCAGTTTCAAGTTTTTCTGAGTGAGGGAGCTCGCTTTGGTTAGAAAAGACCATTTTATAACAAAAACCGGTCTGTGGTTACATCTATGGCCCTCTTCCATCAACCTAAAAGGAACCATGGAGTGCTAACACTTACCCTTTCAAGATAGGGACTATAGTAATATTTTTTAGTCTAAATATTAGTTGCACAGAGATACTAATTCAAACTTCTTCATTTCAACCAAGGCTTCATTTCAATTTTTCTCTCCCATCCAATGAAAAAAATAGGCATCTTATTTGGCCATATATTGAGGCAATACTTAGAAAAAACATGAGAAAATTGATCGTATGTTATACTCAACTGAATTAATGCTTATCTCAGACTAGCATTAATCCTTGACCATTTAATTCTAATAATCCATAACTTATAATACGCTTCCTTTTCCTTGCTTTTGGCTCTTGAGTTGTCAAGAGCACCTTCATTAGGTGTCGCATACATCTTGTTCTTAGCTCTTGAGATGTCAAGAGCATAGCATAGCAATGTCACACACCTATTCCTCATGGTTGTACACACTATTCCTCAAGCGAGTTGCAATGGCCCCTTGGAGGTCTCTCATTTTTTTAGATGCACTTATTTCTTAGGTGACACTTTTTTCTCAGGTGAGCTACATTGGACCCTTGGAGGGCTCTCGGTGTTGAAGATTCCATTATCTATAAGATGGTAAGTATGCTAACAATAATTCTCATTTATTTTCCTACAATAACTCCAGATCCTTTGTGATTCTCTTCCCATGTGGAATAAAGTTATTCTTTCCCTTTGATAGCAGGGGTTTCTCCATCTTACAAAACACATTCGTTTCCTCATAAAAGGTTGTAAAGACAGAAGAGAAAAGGGAGAGGGAGTCAAATGGGAGGGTTAGTTGACTTACTTGGCAGATTCCCCTTCATCAGTGAGTGCTCATATTATCTCAATGCTCCTCTCAATGCTACTGACATCCATAAATTTTTGTGTTACTCATACCTGTGTCACTGCCATTCTTTCTTGGGTTCATTTAGCAAGAATAGAAGAGATACAAGGTTGTTATGGGATACCTTATTCATTTAATGTATCCCTCAACGTCTCGTACATCAATGATACTCTTAAGCCACTATGTACAATTTGACTCCCATCAAGTTTGATAACCCTAGTGAATGGCCATATTGGATTCAACCCAGATTTTCTCTGCTCATAATTCGGTACCCATCAAGCTTTCAATGGATGAATTTCTTCAAAAGAATGGCTTGGAGTCTACTTGTCATATCCCATTCGAACCTAAGCAAGCTAGGTCCCCATACCTTGAAGCGATGGAGACTCGGAAGATGGTTCTATAATTGTCTAAGATATGCCTTGATGCCTCTATTTCTATTACAAATGTTGGATCAATTGCACTTCTAACTTAGCTTGGTAAACAAGGTGGTGCTACCCTCATCTCTATCTTTGATGGTGAAGCAGGGTGCTACATGTATTACTAGTTTTGGATCAACAGATTCTTGCACTTGAATGATTGAGGATGTTGGGTCAAGATTTCATCTAGAAGGTGTGAATCACGAGGTACTGATAAAACTTGGTAAAATTATGGGTCGGATTTGGGACTGGATCCAATACATCTTTTTCACTTTGGGCATCCACTCTCCATAATCCTTTTAGACTGCACTAATTAATAAGAATTAAAACAAGCAAGATTTATCAAAATGCATAACCACATATTTCCGTTGTTGCTTTGTTATCAACAAGTGCCTATCTAGCTATTTCGAGAAGCTTGGGATGCTGTTGTCATTTTTATGAATGGCCATCACATGGGACAATTGCTACACACGAGACACAAAAGGTAATTAACATCATCTCCATGTTTAAATGCCCATTAATTTTAAATCTTCTATATAATACACTTGTAGTAGTATTGTATATCATGTTATTTTAAGTGTTTAAATTTATAAACATCATAATTATATTTGTAAATAATGAGTAGTCGTAATGATCATACCCCTTGACTACATTGCACGAGAGGTGCATGAAAAGCTTGGTTTTATATATTTTCTAAACATAGTTTGTTGGGTTTTTTTGGAAAACATTATTTTTGAGAACTTTCACAATCTCGATAAATTCTTATGGTATAATGTAGGCTACGTTCAAGTAGTTGTTAATAATTTTTTTTTCTTTGGAAAACAATTAAGTCATCAATCATGAACCCTTTATTGTTATATTCATGCTACATCTTGCAAGCATTGTTGTTTCATATCTCATTTCAACACACTGTTCAGTTGCTTAGGATTTGAAACTGTTATCATTGTTGATTAGATAAATGTCGATGTTAATGTTGAGATATCTACCACGAGGATAAAGACTAGGTTTACCCAACTTACATAAATGGCTCACTTATTAGAAGAAAAAGAGTGATATTAGTCATTTAAAGAACAAAGTCTCATACGCGCAACATGTTTGTAGTTACCTAGCTATTGCATGTTGTAAGTACTTTTCACACATCTACCCACTGTTCATACAACCTTAATTAATCCTTCGTGAAAGACTCTCAAGCTTGCATATTATGTTGCAAGGAATGTTAAAATATTTGGGAGAGATTCTTTGTGACATTACTAGGTTTGATTCATTCTCTGCAACTAAATGTGGCAAGGCTACCAGTTTGTGAGTGGGAGGGCAGTGTACTTGCCCTTACCTGACAAAACGAAGATCATGGTTTTCAATATTCCAATATTAGAGGTTTTGCGTAATGACTTTATTTTTTAGGAATGTGCATTTGTGGTAGTCTTTTCATATGCTTATTTGGATGTTTGTTCTCTCATCCTTCTCCATGCATCTGGATATGCCATGTCTTATCAACAATTGTGACTAGTCACTACGTATAAGTACGCCATCACATTGCATTATATCAATCATAATTTATCTCATATACATATATTATTTATATTCTTTGTCTAAAATTTATATCAATCTATTATCCTTATGTTGAATATTTGTCGGGAAATGAACTCTTATTCATTGCAAAATAGATTGGTATCATAATACCTTATTTTGTCACGAAACTGTGTTTTGAGCACACTGCGTGCTTTGTAAACATGGTTACAACACTATAAAGATTGTATAGGATTTTCTTTTGGGTTGCTTGGTTAATTACTAGCATAATGAGATCACTAATATTCCTTTCCTATGTTAAATAATGTGCAAACCACATGCTACAAGCATACAACATTTTTTGTGTGTTTTAGTTTGCTTTGACCTTTTTGGTTGATATAAGTTAATAAAATAGAAGGAATTCTTGGTAATATCACCTATAGCCATATGCTCCATGCTTGTGTCATTAGGGTGACCCTGTAGCACTCAATGAATAGGTAGAAGAATGGGCATTGACAATGCCCTGTCCAAGCTTACCTTTAATCCTTTCCAATTTTACTAATTCATTGGTGGATGTGATGAATGTCAAATCAAACCCCCCACATCCTATCATTGTTGTGATTGTTGAGTTTAATTAAAAGGAAGTATATTCCTTAAACTATAGTTCACACTTCCCTTTGTTAGTTTGTTGTGTGATGGAATAGCATTGTAACTACATTGATTTTTTTTGTGATGGCATAGCACAGAAACTACATTGAGACCAAATGTGGGAAGAAAAACGTAGCAAGTGTTGTGACCCCACATTCATTAAAAACAACATAGTATATTGCTTTTTTTCATTCACTTTGTATTTGGTTTAACATCTACACTACAGAGTGTGCACTATAATTGGCCTAACAGAGTGATCCTTTTTTTCCTTGTATATTAAAGTAGAGAAAATTGGTTTAGGAGTATTATGTATGCACAATCACATTTTAGGATATATACTCTACTAAAATAGAGTTCCATTCATTTTATTTTTTTATTGTTTTATGTTGGGCGTGTGTGTATTTGAATAAAGTGAACCAGATTTACACAAAAATGATATTTTGGACCTCATGGACTATGGGGAGGAGATCCCTAGTCCAAATTCCATTTTCAAATAAACACAACATATTTTAGAAATTTGGCACAATGTTAGGGCTTTCAAGACCTTCTGTATGACTGAGCCATCGGAGGTTAGGGCTAAACTCATAGGCACCTAGTCCTTGAGCTGTGGAATGAACAATTTTCCTTCTTCTTTATTCCACCCTTGAGCTCATTGAGATGTCCTAAAACTAAAACAATCATCAATGAGTGTAAATCCTAAGACATTTTTTCATTCTAAAAAGGAAAATTTGATAATATTCATATAAAATCATGATCTCAATTGATAAATAAGCTTCAATAGAGCACATTGAAAGGATAATGTTCACTCAAGTAATACAGCAAATAAAAGTTGATTGTATCAATATGGAGATCAACCATGGTCAACGATGGTCAGCCATTATCCAACATTGCATTGTGAGAAACATTGCCTAAATATGAAAATCAATCTTGGTCAACCATCTTCCAACATCGCATTGTGACAAATAATTATCTTAGGGTTTATAATATTTAACTTAGGATTTATATTCATTTTGATTATAATATTTATCCCTTGGGTTTAATATTATTCCCTTGGGCTTATAATATTTAATATTAGGGTTTATATACATTAGGTATATAATATTAATCCCTTGGGTATAATGCTATTCCCTTAGGTTCATATTATCAATATGTTGGGTTTTCATCCCCTTGGTTTTTAGTATTAATCCCTTGGGTTTATAATATCAATCCATTGATGGTTTATATAACTTGATTGTCTCAATATGGAGATCAACCATTGTCCATGATGGTCAACCATTATCCAACGTCACATCATAACAAACATTGTCTCAATATGAAAACCAATCATGCTTAACCATATTCCAATGTCTCATTGTGACAAATATTTATCCTAGGGTTTATAATATTTATCTTAGGGTTTATATTCCTTGGGTTTATAATATTTATCCCTAGGTTAAATATTATTCCCTTGGGTTTATAAACCCTTGGGATTATTATTTCCTTAGGTTTATAATCCCTTGGGTGTATTATTCCCTTGGGTTTATAATATTTATCTTAGGGTTTATATACCTTGGGTTTATAATATTAATCTCTTGGTTTAATATTATTCCATTGGGCTTATATTATCAATCCTTCCATTTTTTAATCCCTTGGGTCTTTAGTATTAATCTCTTGGGTCTATTATTCCATTGGGTTTATAATATCAATCCCTTTAGGGTTTATATACCTTCCATTTATAATATTAATCCCTTGGGTTTATTTGGTTCATATTCCTAGGGTATAATATTATTCACAGGGTTTATAATATTAATCCTAGGGTTTAATATAAATCTCCTGGGTTTACAATCATGGTCAACGATGGTCCAATGTCATAATGTGTCAAAGATTGTCTCAATATGAAAACCAACCATGGTCTAATGTCACATTGTGACAAACATCATCTCAGTATGAAAATCAATAATGGTAAATCATGGTCAACCATGTTTATTTTAGGGTTTATAATATTTATCTTAGGGTTTTTATACCCTGGGTTTATAATATTTAATCCTTGGGCTTGATATTGTTCCCTTGCAACAAGCCACTGTAGATATTGGTGACAAAGACATGCAGGGTTTGACATTTACAGTTATATCAAGAGTGAAATCAATAGATAGTTTGCAGATTTCAACGCCTTTTTCATTTCAACGTTGTGCAAAAATGCAAGACAGTGCGAGAATGGATTGGTTGGAAAGCGTGAATGGTCGTGATCATTATCTTGTTGATTTCAATTGGTGCAAATTTTGTCATCAGTCTCGGTCTATTTTGGAAAAGGCTAGCGTTTAATCACTGTGTTGTGGTGGAGTGTTTAAAGTTGAGATTCATATCAACCGCATTTAAATTGTTGTTTGATTTTTATTAAATGTTTATTTCATAATCACTTCATTATTATTTATTAAATGATTATTAATATAATTATTATTATTATTGTAGTTACTTTTAATTATTATTATTTAATATAATAGTAATAATATAATAATTATTCTTATTTTATATAATAGTAATAATATAATATTAGTTATTATTAATATGATTCTTATATTTATATTATTGATAATAGCATTAATAACACTAATTCTTAATATTACTGATAATTGATATATGTGCTTGATATGGGCCTATCGACGTTTATCAACTACATCTTCTAATGTGGTTGTGCTAGTATATAAATTGTATTGCAGCGTTAATAATTTCTTGCTATGAAATGTCTAAATGATGATGAGCACATCCTTAATTTTAATCGCTCAAGGAGAACCTGACCTGCGCGAAAGGGAGAACCTTCTTCACTTTCTTTAAGGAGTATGGGTGGAGAAATGCGGGTCGCTGCTGGGAGGTCCAACCCTAAGCTTATCTCTGCGACCATAATGAATAGAATATCTAATGGTGCTTATTAAACTAAGCTTCACATTTTTCATTTAATGCTCACTCTCACGAAGCACCACAACAGAAGGTCGAAATGTCATTTAAAAAGGTATCTAAAGCCTCAAAAAGAGCACAACGCAAGAATTCATGCATCTAATCATATATATGCGCATTGAAATGCAAGAATTTGTGAGAGTGGCATAAGTTGCATAGCAAATTAGCATCTATAGAGAGATGGCTTCCATTGGATTCCATTTTTCCATCAATATCTATTGAGTTTTAAATGCTTGAGAATGCTAGATTCCCATGAAAATGTGATGGGCTAGACTTGATCAACAATATCAATGTCAAACTGAGGATGTACATGAAACAATGAAACCTATTCTAAAACTCTAAATTCACAATGAAGCTCTAATGTTCAAAATTTCTTCATGATTGATTATGACATTTAGACAAAGCTTTGGTATTCATTGCCATGGGTAACACCTCCATTAATCTTTGACCAAAAATTACCATTAATATAATCTGTCTAATTCATTCAAAGGTTTTGACATGGAAAACCTCTACAGTGGCATGTTATTGATGAATTCACTTTTTGTAGTTGCACAAATTCTGTTGTGGTCGTGCAACAGAAATTCTTGCACCCCATGCCTCTAATGGCTCTTAATCCTAACGAAGTATAGAACGCGATGGTGTTGTCCAGAGTTGAATTCGACGATATATGGGCGTTGTCTTGTAATTCCTTTAAAACCTCTAATTGTGCAAACACGGAATTTTAGAGGGAAAGAGACTTGCACTGTAAATATTTTGTGACATCCTTGCCCTGATTTATCAAATCATCTATTGCTCACAGAAAGAAAATCAAAATTTATGGATTTTTTGAAAAAGGCAGCAATATTAAACATTTAATGGACTGCTAAACAAAACACTATAGAAAGGTGACCTTATTTTGCATATGGAGCCAACATCCTTGAGATGGATAACGGAGTCTCACAATCAGATGATCTTGATAAAGTGCAAATTCACTTAGAGGGAGAGTTGTGAAGCCACATCCCTTCAAATTTCCATTGAGTGATCAAATTTTTGATGGTGTTCGTTCTTGCCAAGTCCTTCTAGGACTATGATGATGGTAATATATAGAACTACTCAACCTCACGATGGTATGAAGGTGAATGAATCAAACCCATAATAAATCGGACGAATATTTGAATTTTTGAAATTCACACATCTTGAAATGTAATGCACAGTAATATAATACACACAATAAAACACATTTCAATGTAACTCAGAATAATATAATGCAAACAATAAAACACATTTTTATTTTATCTAATCCTCCTACCTTGTAATAAACAAAAGGCATAATTATAATCTGGTGAAATAATATTCGAAGGGTTTAAAATATAAATATGGAAGAAATTATTTCCATCCATTTCATTCATTGATGCATCAATGTAGTGAGCATAACTATATGCTACAACAAATTAGCATTTTTCAATTTACACCAAATCAGAATTTTTAATTAGCAAAACAGGGAAAGCCTTTACGCGAATGAATTTTGAACATCATGCAACTATAATGAGCCAAAGCACGCATGTTTAATAAAGGGACGGAATAACTCATAATTTTTTAACCAAACAGAAAGAAAGAGAAAGAATTGGCGAGTTGAGTGGTGATATCAATTGTAAAACAAAAGGCAGAGGGAAGAAGTATATTCTAATTAACCTGGGCAGGTTGCGGCGACACGACACGCCGGAGGATAGCCGCATCGCACGCGACAGAATTCTTCTGCATCGCTGAGCCCATGTGTCTCTGCGTTGGAACCATAGCCTTAATGATATCGCCTTCAGCATATGCTATAAGAAGAGCACTTCATACTCACAACTATACAAGCAACAGCGACTGGATTGAGTAAAAGCAAGCAGCAGTCCGTCGAGCAAAACCGTTGGTTCCGAAATGGAGCGAAAGATGAGAGTGGGATCAGCGCTTCTGATGCTCTACTTTTCATTTCTCCTTATTTCCCTATCCTCTGTCACTGCCCAGCGAAGAAGAGGCTTTCGTTATGGACGGGAGGAGGAATACCGGCATGATGAAAGATCATCAGCATGTCGGAGGCTGCAGCGGCTAAGCACCCACGAACCGTCTGAATCGGAATCGTTAAGATCGGAAGGTGGCACTTTCGAGTTGTCGAACCCAGAAGACAATGAGGAATTGGAGTGCGCAGGCGTTGCCTTCTTCAGAAAGACGATCGAAAGGGGCGCCATGTCGCTGCCTCAATATCCCAACGCCCCTCTGCTGCTTTATGTTCACCGAGGTACTCTAATAATACAACTTGTAAGTTCTTTCTGTATGTCGCATGATTCCCTAAATTTGTTATTATTATTGTAATTGCTTCTATATGTGCATGTGCAGGTGAGGGCAGACTGGGCATTGTGTTCCCGGGGTGTCCGGAGACTTACAGAGAAGACGAATATTCCCTTCAAGGGCGATCAAGACGCAGGTCAGAGAGACGAGGGGAAGAAGAGGACGAGGAAGAAGAAGACTCAAGTCAGAAAGTGAGGCGAGTGAGGAGAGGAGACGTAATAGCCATATTTGCAGGCGCAGCCTACTGGTGTTACAACGATGGCAACGAGCCTCTCCAAATCGTAGCCATTGCCGACGTATCCAACCCTCAAAATCAGGGCCGCAGGAGTTACCGAGTAAGTATCCCACCCAATTAACTAACAATCATCCTTAACTATGTTATAAATTCTTTCATGGCTGACTGACGGGGTAAAAATGTATACATGTACAGCCCCACCCTCTGGCTGGGCAAGGGTCATCATCTGGTCGCCGTGGTCATGAAGAGGGAGAGGAAGAAGGAAGAGGAAGTGGGGGCAATGTGTTTGCAGGGTTTAGCACGCGCTCTTTGGCTGAAACGTTGGGCGTGGATGATGAAACTGCAAGGAGGCTTCAACAGAATCAGCGATCACGACGCTTTGCGAGGGTTGAACCCGGCCGACGACTCAGGTTACCCGCCCCTCGATCTCGCTCTCTCTCTCCTTACGGGAGACAGAGGCAGTGGGGGAGAGACGATGATGTTGCTGCTGGATTGGTTCAAAATCAAAATAATTCATCTGTAAAGGAGAATGGCGTGGAAGACCTTGTGTGTGCAATGCGTGTAAGGCACAATGCTGACAACCCGCAGGATGCCGATGTTTACGTAAGAGAGGGGGGACGGATGAATATGGTCAACCGCTTCAAACTTCCTGTACTCAAGTATTTGAGATTAGGAGCCGAGAGGGTTGTTCTGCGCCCGGTAAGCAATAACCTTTATTGATCCGCTTCACTTATATATATATAATAATGTTAATGTTTCCAAATCAAATGAATGAAATTTGAATGCAGAGAGCAATGTCTGTTCCATGGTGGAGGATGAACGCGCACGCAATAATGTACGTGACTAGAGGGGAGGGGAGAATGGAGGTGGTGGGAGACGAAGGGAGGAATGTGTTTAATGGGCGCGTGAGAGAGGGTCAGTTCATCGTCATTCCCCAGTTCTACGCAGTCATGAGGGAAGCAGGAGACGAAGGGTTGGAGTGGATAACGTTCACAACATCAGACCTGTAAGTATAACCTAATTATTACCACTGCTGCTAATATGATGTACTGTTCAGCAATTATACTCATCGGGTAAATTGGTATCATGCGTTGTTGCAGTTCTTTGCGGTCGTCTCTGGCAGGAAGGCAATCGGTTTTGAAGGCAATGCCGGAGGAAGTGGTGAGAGCCGCTTACAGGATCGACCAAAACGAAGTTGAACAAGTGATGAGGAACAGAGAACGCGACACCTTTATTTTGCCTCCATCATCTACCCGCTCATCCCGTCGATATCAGGCGGACATCATACCAGGTGTCCAGGTGGAATAGAATATTAATATTACCCATGCATTTCACGCACATTCACTGCAACCCTTAATGTGCATAGACATGCAGTGTCGTCCGAATATAGACCTCCTCACCTCTGCAAATTAAATGTAATCGAAAGAATAATTATAATAACGGATTTACCATTCCTTTTTGTTCACCGCGTTCTGGCCATGTTCCTTTGGTTTAATGTCGTCCACAACATTACATTACGTTGTATATCATATCACTTTGCACTCCGTGATGTCATAAACCTTCAAAGTAACATTACTGAAAAGTTTACTCATCAACTACCATCTCTGACATCACGATGAAATATATATATACATATATCGTAGTCGTCGCCTCGACAATCATTTTGTATACTTCAAAGTTCAAACGATGCAATCTCTCTTTAAAAGATATCAGACATATAAAACAAAATTATACCTATAAAACAGAGAGTTCAGTTGTGTATGCCAATGCCACTAAAACGTAAAACTTACACTAGGGGAGATTTGGAGAAAGGTTAAAAAGGAATTACACAACATAAATTACACATTGAATTATTTACTATGTTAGATTCCGAGAAAGATTAGAAAGGAATTATACACAACATAAATCACAGGCTAAATTACACTATGGTAGATTTGGAAAAAGATTAGAAAGGAATTACACACAACATAAATCACACACTAAATTACACTATGGTAGATTTGGAAAAAGATAAGAAAAAGATTACACACAACATAAATCACATACTAAATTACAGTATGGTAAATAAATCACACACTAAATTACACAATGATAGATTTGGAAGCAGATTAGAAACAAATTACACACAACATAAATCACACACTAAATTATACATAGTTATAGATCACTAATTTCTAGATGATAAAATTAGAAAAACCGAATTTATGACCCATAAACAACTCACACACATAAAAATAACTATTTCTAAAATCACACTTATAAACTCACAATAAAAACTCACAACCTCAAACACATAAAAACAATCACTTCTCATATACACATATATCAAAAATCACTTCTAATATACACATGCGAAAAATATACATCATCTTTTGTATATTTAATATGCCAAATTTTTAATACAATTTTACGTAAATTATTGAAATTATGTGTTATTTTAACCTAATTTAAACCATATATAAAGTGCTGGAATATTATCTGTATTTATGATATTATCAAAGTGATACCTTACTTACATTTTAAGGAAATAAGGAATTTTATTTTACCTTTTCAATTTTATTACTTTTCCAAAATACAATCTAGGGGATCTTTCTTCCTTACAAATATATAAACATTGAATATATTGATAATCGTTAAAACAATGCGTTTCTCTCCCACCACCATGATTTTATCACGACAGTTTGGTGTCCTTTCAATGTCCCTCCCTCGTATCGATGGTTTCCATTCAAATTTCTGTTCATCCTTCCACATTTTGTGTAAACATTCTTTTGTACATTTCTCAAAAAAGGACGAGGAGGATACACATCTCACAAACCATGGTTATTGATGAAATCAATTCGAATTATAAAATCAATTCAAATTTCTATTTATGCTTGCACTTTCGGTATACACATTTTTTTACATTTCTCAAAAGGAGAAGGAAACGGATGAGTATATCTTAACGAAACAAAGGTTAATCATAAATTAATAATTAATCATTAATTTAAATTAAATTAATAAATTAGTAATTAATTTGAAGCATTTGATTTTTCGGAGTGAACTTTTTTAATTTTTGAATTCTTTATTAATTTTAAGTTTCTTATTAAGAAAATAAATGGGAAAATATTAATTATTTTTATAAGATTTTTAGATTAAAGGTATTTACAAGATTTTGGGATTAAAGGGAAAAATGTGATCATTACTTCTCGTTAATGTGACATCAAGGTTTTTTTAACAGATATGACATGTCAAAATATTTCAACTTGTCTCTATTTATGATACATTACATTTTCATTATTGGATGGGTTCTCCATCTACCATCAGGGAGTTAAATTTAATCAATTAAAAACTACCTCCCATGAAGTGGGGGGGCACAAACATACCATACAATTCCTTTTAGACTAATAAATGAAAGTGAAATATTGAAATGTGTTATGGACACTCCGTTCAAAGAAGAATCATCATAATGTCATGGTATACCTAGATGACATCACATTTTATTCCAAGAAGAGGTCAAAATATTTTGAAAATATGGTATATGAATATCTTTGGACCCTAAGAAATTAATTTTTGTTGTTTCAAAGAGTAAATTTCTTAAACACGCTGTCTCCAAGGATGGAAATTCAATAGATCCAAAAGGAATCAAATTTATTATACAGATCCCAGTGCCCAATAGCAAGAAGAGTATGTAATTTTTCATTCAAAATATTAATTTTTGTGCCAGGGGTCATCCTTAACTTCATTGATATCATCAAGCCTCTTCAATGAATGATAAAAAAATATTTATAGTTCAAATGGACCTATGTTCCAGAGGATGGTTTTGACAAAGTTAAGGCTTCCATAGCTATAACACTTGCACTGCATAGCCTAGACTTTAATAAGGACTTCTCATTGTATACATCTTCCTCTAATCCTTCCCTTGTAGTCATGGTTGCCTAGAAATAAGTGCAAGGGAAGGAGTGCCCAATTTCACTTACGAGCACTAGTCTACAAGAAGATGAATTGAATTATCCAACCATAGATAAATAATACTTTAATATTTATAAAGCACTCAAACAGTTTAGAATTGACATTATGAAAAAACATATCAGGATAATAGTGTCCCACCTAGATATGAGGTCACTATTCATGCAAAAAGAAATCGGTGAAAGAAGGGGGAAATGGATAACAAAAATCTGAGAGTACAATTTAAATATCAAACCCAAATCCATATTTAGTGGTCAATGTATGTGTATATTATTAGAAAAGAATTAAGCCTAATTGATTAATTAGAGAAAGGCTTTGATGATGAATTGTTACTCTACATGTAAGAATTTCTATATGTCCATGTTGAAACAAATTACCAGTACAATAATTGAAGCAATATATTCATCATGATACTTACCTATTCATTTGAATCCAAGTAGAAAGAAGCCTTACTTTTGGTCTTCTTACTACCAACATAGAAATTATGGTGTAGATTTGCAATTGCTCATGAAGTATTAATCAAAATCACAAGACACAAACCTACTCTATTACTCTGCGGAAGTTAATTCACATTCTAGAATAATAATTCCAGTCATGCAATAAGAAATAACATACATGCACACATTATTTTTCTTGGGGAGAGAAATGTGCTAAAATCCCCAATACCTACATTAATATGATGAATAGAGATGTATTACATTTACTTTTCTCAATCGAGCACAACCTGTGAATGCATCACCTATCTCTCAACTCATTGAGAAGCTCTGACCCAGACTTAGTCAATTTTTGCCTCTGCTTGAGCCCCTATTTCCTTGCACAATTACTTGAGAAATTAGGCCCCTATTATTTAGGAATTTCTCCAAAATGGATTGCAAAATTCCTAAGGTTGATCATCAAACTGCATGCAACACATGTACACTCAAGACTAGTCTACAACTGATGTTACACTACCTACAATCTCCACCATAGTTGGGGAACTCGAATTCTCTTTATGAACTAGATATTTTGGGCTGATTAATTAGTTCACTGGATGATCATTGAGTTTGACTGAAGTCCCACTACAAAACTGACCTTCCACTAGTTCCTCCAACAGTTGGAACTAGTTTAACTAGAAGCAACTTGAGATAGCTTAATTTGATTGCTACAAATTAGAAATCACACATTGTTAACTTAACTCTAACATGTCCAACTCAAATTTACTGAGTAAACTGGGTGATACAATCCATGTCACGCAAGTTAACTGCATCCAAGTTGTCTATTGATATGGAAATTCAAATTTTCTCAATTTAATCAAGGAAAAATCAAATTGAGAATTTCTTACTCCATATTTCAACATTCCCTCTCAACATGAAAGGGATTATCAACCGCCCCTATCTTGTATCTGTCGAACTCGAACATCCCTCTTGACAAGGCCTTTTTCAAAATGTCAGCATCTTGTTCCTATCCCAGAATGTATTGCAGGGAAAATTTTAAGGATGAAAATTTGTCTTAAAGTTTAGAAACCTTGCCAAAGCTTAATAGTCTCCAAATTGCAAATTATGAAATGTTTGTTGATATCTTTGTAAAACATTCAAATTTCTAATAGTTTTATATATAGTTTTTATACAATTTTGGCAATTTTTATGGTAAAAGAGTTTTATACTATAAAATTTGGGCGAATCATTTTTAGAAAAAATGGAAATTGGCGAATCTTTTTTTCTAAAAAATAATGGAATATTAGCCCACTTGAAAATATTAGCCCCTAAAATTTTCCATGATGTATTATAGTAACATTATCTGCCTCTGCACACAGTTCCATAAATGGTGATGCCAAATATCTATATGCTTGGATCGATTGTGAAAAATAGGATCCTTAGAGAGCTTGATGCAACTCTGATTACCACAGTAGATTAGAATTGGATCCATCATCCGACCAAACAGTCCAACAAGTATCTTTCTCATCTAGATCACCTCACATGTTTCTTGACTTGCAATCATGGATTCTTCTTTTGTCGAGCTGAGTTCCATAGGTCTTTACTTCATACTGTACCAAGAAATAGTTGTGGACCCAACACAATTCCACTTGATGTACTCTTTCAGTTTGATTCACTCCCCAACCAATTTGCATCTATGAAGCCACACAACTTCACTCCCTTTATCTATTTGTACCATAGTCCAAACTCAGTAGTGCCTCGAAGGTATAGTAAAACATGCTTAACTGTCTTCCAAAATAATTTTGTTGGCCTAACCATAGCTCGACTCAATTGGTTGACTGCATAACACATATATGGTCGTGTTTTCACAAGATACATTAATGAACCCACTAGTTTTCGATAAATGGTAGCATCCACTTCCTCACCTAATGTGGCATCCTCCTTTCTCCAGTTAGTCGCTAGAGGTGTCTCCATGGGTTTACGACTCTCCATGTGGAATCTCTATAGTATCTCATTTTCATACTTGCATTGAGACAGATATAGTTCCTCGTCGCCTTGCCATACTTCCAACCCAAGTAAGTAGTGCACGAGACCCATGTCCTACATTTCCAATTCCCTTGCAAGGTCCTCCTCATAAGATCTGATCAACTTCTCATGAACAGTTAAAATTAAATCATCAACATATAAGAAAATAATAAAAAGTTATCTTCTACCAAGATATGATAGAGGTTTTCATCCACTTCACTTTTGGTGAAGCCAAAACCAATTAGATAGTTATTGATCCCGGTGTACCAAGCACGAGGTGCTTTTTTGAGACCGTACAATGCTCACTTGAGTCTACACACATGAGACTCTTGATAAAACATATCAAAACCTTCTAGTTTCTCAATGTACACCTCCTTCTCAATAACCACATTGAGAAATGTTGTTTTTACATCCATCTGGTGGATCTTCCACCCCATCTGCATAACTAGAGCAAGAATTGATCTAATGGATGAGTAAAAGGTATCCTCATAGTCAATTCCCTCAATTGATAGTACCTTTTGGCCACAAATATGGCCTTATACTTCTCTATGCTCTTGTCTACTACCTACTTCACCTATTGAAAATGCAACAAGATGATGGAGCTTAGTGAAAAGAAGTCGCCTTCACTAAGTGGGCCCGCAGGCTATTTTTGGTGCAAAGTCTATTTTTAGACTATCTCTATTTTTAGACATATGGATCATGGTCTATGAGTTGCAAGATGCTATTTATGGATGATTGGTCATGTTGGTAAAAATAGATGGAATTCTATTTTTAGACATATGGGCGAAGTCTATTTTTAGACTGCCAGGCTAAAAATAGAACAGTCGAATATTATTATCTCTTAATAATATTTGGACTATAAACATTATCTTATCCACTTGTAGCACTTCAGTTTGAGCTACGGATGTGGCACATGCAACTCTCAGAAGGAAATACACTTTTCTTATGGGTCAGTTGAGCTATTGCATGATGGACTTCAGTTAGAACTCAAGTGATTGAGTTTGGTGGAGTTGATTGAGGAGTTGATGGAGTTGTGTTCAGTTTGACTTGGTTGAACTAGTTGTATTTAGTCTAACTACAGAATACACTAGTGATGAGTGATGTGAATTAATTATTAATTAATTCACTAATTATTAACTCATAAAGAAACTAAATAATACATCAGTTAACTCAGTGCATGGACAGTTCAGTGGAGACAAGTGTTAGAGGTGGAGACTACTATCAGTTGTGACTATAGTTGTGCATGAGATTTGCACAATCAGTGACTGAGATTGCCAATGAGGATTGCGTAGTACAAGCCAAGGAAAATGAGCTTGGATCATTCCTATGCTCACATTGGATTGCGCAGTAGAGGCACGTAGACATCGGAGGAGATTTGAAGCTGTGACTTGATTCAGATCTGAGCTAGTTTGTGTGTAACAGGTGGAGATAGTATTGAGTACTTGTGAGGAGTATTGTACTATGTATTGTTACATGTTCTCTATCATTATAATATACAGATAGTTGGGGGTTTTCAGCTGTATGCTTTCCCCAGTTACATACTGTGTTGATATGTGTGATTGATGTTTCAATGTGCGCACGCGATTGTTTATTAATTCTGCAAAATTGTTGATCAACGTAGAGGAGGTTATGTATTATGCATGCATTCCGCAAATAGTGTATAATCAGTATAATCTCTGTGAATAAGTGTCATATTATTCAAAATTTCTACATGGTATCAGAGCAGAGTTGATCATCAGATCTATTATTCAGAAAATGATTACATTTTATTTCTTCAGGTAGAGTCTATAATCGGGCCAGGTAGCCTCTGGATTCATCCTTCCTTTGGAAGGTGAGATATTCGTTAAAAGCCCATACAGTCAATCTCTGTACGAGAAATAATTTGTTCTCATGAATTTTAGATCAGAAGCAGTTGAGTTTTGAGCTGGTGGAATTTGAATTTGCAGCAGTGTTTTCTTGGTGTCAAAGTTGAAATGTCTTTCAATGGATTGCGATTAGAGTATGCTCTTGAGGGCAGCTTGAATTATATTGCATGGAAAGACAGGATGGAGGCGGTGTTAGATGAAAATGGGCTGAAGGAGTTCATAGAGGCTGAGGTCCCAAAGCCTACTAATGCTACTCACGTTGAGGTTTGGCAAAAGAAGACAGCAAAGTGTCGAAGAATTCTATTGGAGGGCATGAAGGATCACATTGTATCCAGCCTGCATGGAAAGGCTTCTCCATACTTGATGTGGAAAGCGTTGACAGATTTATTCCAAAGTAAGAGTGACCAGAGGAAGTTGGCGCTCAAGGATAAACTCAAAAACATTAAGTATGAGAAATGACATAGTATGCCCAAGTATCTCACGAAGTTCACTCAATGCCGGGATGAGCTGGGTAGTGTGGGGGTGACTATCGATGATGAGTACTTAGTGAGCTTAGCTCTCCCTGGTCTTCCAAAGAGTTGGCATTCCTATCAGGACTCTGTCAATGGTCGGGAGAAATTGCCAAGATGGGATAGACTTTGGTCAGATCTTGTGCAGGAGGAGATTAGGCAGAATACCAGGGACTGATCTTCATCAAAGGCATCTGATGAAGAAAATTGTGCTTTGGCTGCCAAAGCAAAGAAGGGGAAGAACAAGAAAGCTTCTCATTCTGGTGCGAAAAGAAAGAAGCAGGACATGTCCAAGGTGAAGTGCTTTCACTGTCACCAGCACAGACATTATGCCACAAATTGTCTACAGAAGAAGAAAAATAAGCAAGTTGTTGGATCTGCAGTGGGAGAGGCCTTAGCCTCGCAGTTTGAGCTGGATTTTTTGTTGATCACATGCTTGGTATCAAGTGTGATGGGATCAGTATGGTTCTTGGACAGTGGTGCATCTTTTCACATGAAAGGAGATCGAGATTTGTTTTCTGATCTGGATGAGAAAGATCTTGGAGTGCACATCGAGATGGGCGATGATGGTAGATACAGTGCGACTGGTATCGGTCCCATTTCCTTTGAGAGGGAGTCTGGTAAACCTTTCATATTGAAGGAAGTGATGTATGTTCCAGGATTGAAGAAGAATCTTATCTCTGTGGCGATGTTATAAGACAAGGGATATGATGTTGTTTTCAATGAGGGAAAGGCCTTCCTACGTAGTAAGACAACTGGAGAAACCCGGAAGATAGGGGTTCGAGTCAAGAACCTTTATCAATTGCATGTAGATGGCTGCGCAGCAATGGCATGCAAGGCAGAAGGATTGGTGAGCCGGGATGATGGCGAGCTGTGGCACAGGAGATTGGGCAACCTTCACCATGGAGCCTTGAAGATACTGCAGGAGATTTCTACCGGGCTTCCTAAAGGCACTCTTGTGCAGTCAAATCAGTGCAAGGGGTGTACTTTGGGAAAATTTGTGAAAGCGACCTTTCACGAGAAGGATAGTCGCGCCACGATGATCCCTAAGAGAATTCACATAGACGTGTGTGGACCTTTCTCAGTAGCTTCGACAGCAAAGCACATGTACTATGTGATCTTTGTTGATGATTTCTCTCGAAAGTGCTAGATCTTCTTCACGCAGAAGAAGAGCGAGACATACTCAAAGTTCTGTGAGTTCAAAGCACTGGTCGAGAAGGAATTGGGGAAGAAGGTGAAGGCTCTTAGGAGTGAAAATGGTGGTGAATTCATCTCTGGTGAGTTCAAGGACTTCTACAGTGCAGAAGGGATTCGAAGAGAGCTCATAGCTCCCCATAACCCACAGCAGAATGGGGTTGCTGAGCGGAAGAACAGAACGATCATGGGTGCTGCATGGGCGATGTTGCATGATCAGGTCCTATGCCTTCACTTGTGGGTGGAGGCATGTAATACTGCAATATATGTGCAGAACGTTGTCCTCACACGATACTTGGCATGAGTACACGTGAGGAGGCTTATTCTGGTAAGAGGCCTGATATTTCCCATTTGAGGATTTTTGGTTCTAACGTTTATATGCATGTGACGAAGGATGCCAGGAAGAGGCTGGAGCCGACCGCAGAGGTTGGGATATTTGTGGGGTACACTGATATGCCCCACAACTATCATGTGTATTTTCCAGACAGTCGCAAGACTGTTGTGCGACGGGATATCAAATTTCAGGAGGAGAAAGCCATGAAGTGTTCGCTTGAGAGGGAGCCACACTTGCATGCAGATGAGGAGCTATTAGTTCCTAAGGATGAGCTTCAGGACGTGGATCAGCCACAAGATGAAGTTCATGGAGTGGAAGAGACCACTCATGCAGCGCTAACCATCAAAGGGTGAAAGCACACTATAGAAGTTAAGCGACTGGCTCAAGATGCAGAGAAGGTTGTAGGACCACCTACAGGACAATGTAGACAGAGACAGTCACCTAATCGGTACACTGGATACATGGCTCTTGTGAGCAAATGTGTCGTGACTGAACCATCCTCTTTCAAGGAAGTTGTGGAGGATCTCGCATGGGTAGATGCCATGGTGGAAGAGTATGATTCGATTGTCAGAAAAAGTGCATGGGAGATTGTCCCAAGACCAGAGGGGAAATCAGTGGTGGGTTCGAGATGGATCTACAAAATGAAGCAAGAAGCTGACGAGAGTGTGGAGAAGTACAAGGCAAGATTTGTTGCCCAAGGCTTCTCACAGATAGAGGGGATCGATTATGAGGAGACCTTTGCACCTGTCGCAAGGTATTCTTCCATATGGACGATTCTTTCTCTCTCATCGCAGATGGGGTGGCACATTCATCAGATGGATGTGAAGACTACATTCCTCAACGGAGTCATTGAGGAGGAGGTGTACATAGAGCAGCTCGAAGGTTTCGAGATCTTCAGCAACGAGTCGCATGTGTGCAGGCTCAAGAGAGCGTTGTATGGGTTGAAACAAGCACCACGTGCTTGGTACACACGGATAGACAGTTATTTCACCAGACTTGGATTCTCCAAGAGTGAGGCGGATCCTAACCTATACCAGATTGTGGTGGAGGGTAAGTTGCTTATCATTGTACTTTATGTAGATAATTTGATTTTGACAGGAGATGAGCTGTTGATACTTTCATGCAAGGATGATCTTGCTAGAGAGTTTGAGATGAAGGACTTGGGCCTCCTTCATTATTTCCTGGGATTGGAAATTTGGCAGCACAATGATGGACTATTTGTTTCTCAGGGTAAGTATGCTTGGGAGATACTGGAGAAGTTCAATATGCATGAGTGCAAGCCTATTGATACTCCTCTTCCTGGAGGTTGGAGGAAGGAGGATGCTACTTCAGCGGAGGTAGTGAATGCCACTATTTATCGACAGTTGGTGGGGTCGCTTATGTAATTGGTCAATACACGACCCGATATATGCTATGCTGTTAACCATCTTTCACAAGCTATGGTTAAGACAACCAAGCTCTTCTAGAAGGCAGGAAAGCATGTATTGTGTTATCTTAGAGGTGCATCGGGATATGGATTGTGGTACAGATAGGAGGATCAGGTGAAGCTACGTGGCTCCATGGATGTAGATTGGGCAGGGAGCCCAACGGACAGAAAGAGAACATGTAGAGGGGTCTTCAGTATTGGGTCGACATCAGTTTCTTGGTACAACAGGAAGCAGAGATCCGTGGCACTCAGTTCAATAGAGGCCGAGTATATGGCAGCAAGTTTGGCTGCATGTGAGGCTATATGGATGAGGAAGATCTTGGTCGGGTTGTTCGGGTCACACTTGGAGCTTACTGTGATTTATTGTGATAACTAGAGTTGCATTAAACTCTCGGCTAATCTAGTATTTCATGATAGATCCAAGAACATCTACATCAGGTACCATCATATCAAAGATTGTGTGCAGCGGAGAATCATGTTACTTTCATACATTCCCACGGAGGATCAGGATGCTGATATCTTGATGAAGGCGCTCACCAGGAACAGATTCGAATACCACCGAGGCAGGATAGGGGTTGCTGATAATCCATATCTTGTTGAGAGGGAGTGTTGAAAATGCAACAAGATGATGGAGCTTAGTGAAAAGAAGTCGCCTTCACTAAGTGGGCCCGCAGGCTATTTTTGGTGCAAAGTCTATTTTTAGACTATCTCTATTTTTAGACATATGGATCATGGTCTATGAGTTGCAGGATCCTATTTATGGATGATTGGTCATGTTGGTAAAAATAGATGGAATTCTATTTTTAGACATATGGGCGAAGTCTATTTTTAGACTGCCAGGCTAAAAATAGAACAGTCGAATATTATTAGCTCTTAATAATATTTGGACTATAAACATTATCTTATCCACTTGTAGCACTTCAGTTCGAGCTACGGATGTGGCACATGCAACTCTCAGAAAGAAATACGCTTTTCTTATGGGTCAGTTGAGCTATTGCATGATGGACTTCAGTTAGAACTCAAGTGATTGAGTTTGGTGGAGTTGATTGAGGAGTTGATTGAGGAGTTGATGGAGTTGTGTTCAGTTTGACTTGGTTGAACTAGTTGTATTTAGTCTAACTGCAGAATACACTAGTGATGAGTGATGTGAATTAATTATTAATTAATTCACTAATTATTAACTCATAAAGCAACTAAAGAATACATCAGTTAACTCAGTGCATGGATAGTTAAATGGAGACAAGTGTTAGAGGTGGAGACTACTATCAGTTGTGACTATAGTTGTGCATAAGATTTGCACAATCAGTGATTGAGATTGCCAATGAGGATTGCGTAGTACAAGCCAAGGAAAATGAGCTTGGATCATTCCTATGCTCACATTAGATTGTGCAGTAGAGGTAGGCAAACAACGGAGGAGATTTGAACCTGTGACTTGATTCAGATCTGAGCTAGTTTGTGTGTAACAGGTGGAGATAGTATGGAGTACTTTTGAGGAGTATTGTACTATGTATTGTTACATGTTCTCTATCATTATAATATACAGATAGTTGGGGGTTTTCAGCTATATGCTTTCCCCGGTTACATACTGTGTTGATATGCGTGATTGATGTTTCAATGTGCACATGCGACTATTTCTTAATTCTGCAAAATTGATGATCAACGTAGAGGAGGTTATGTATTATGCATGAATTCTACAAATAGTGTATAATCAGGATAATCTCTGTGAATAAGTGTCACATTATTCAAAATTTCTACATCACCTTGCAGATCCATCTCGAACCCACTACTGATTTATCTACTGCTCTTAGGACCACTTCCCAAACACTGTTCTTTACTATGTATTTTTATTACTCCACCATTGCATCAACCCATACAGGTTTCTCTATTGCTTCCTCGAAAGAGGATGGCTCAATCTCTACAAGCTCAATCATTGGAGCCATTTAGCTAGTGTACTGATTAGCTGACCTTCTTTGCATGCACTTATTTGAAGGAACACCCACACTCTCCCTCGCATCCTACACAAGTCTCTCATCTTCCCTATTTATTTTTCTTCCTTCTTTGGATGTTTCTTCTTGAGTGGTTGTCTCCACTCTTTGCTCCTCAATTTGTGGCTGCTCCACACTGCTTTCTCCTCATCAAATTTTACACCCCTTCTCACAAATTTCATTCTAAGGGATGACAATTACACACGGTATTTGTGTGGAGTTTCTATGTAACCCACAAATACCACCAATTCTACGATTGACTCAAGCTTCTACCTTGATTCTTTGGAGATATGGTAGTAAACAAATGCTCCAAAAATCATGAAGTGCGAGACATCGAACTTCCTACCTAAGAAAGCCTCCTCTAATGTAATCATGCCCAGAATTGGATAAGGACTATGGTTCTATGAATAGACTATTGTGTTGTATGCTTCAGACCACAAATGCAGAGATAGGCCTTGGTCATGCAACATCGCCCTTTCTTCTCCCACAATACTATGGTTCTTTCCCTCATCCACCCCATTATTCTATGGGTTGTGGGTTCTTGTAAACTCTTTTCGAATGCATTTTGTTTCAAATAAGTTTTTAAATTCATTCGACACATACTCACCTACATTATCACTCCTGAGAGCCTTCACTTTATTGTCAATTTATTTCTCAACCAGTGCCTTGAATTCTATGAGCTTGGATAATGTGTCATATTTATTCTACATGAAGAATATCCAGCAATTCCATGAGAAATTATCAATAAAAATGAAAAAATATGTGTGTCTGGCAATGGAGGTCATTGAGAAAGGCCCATAGACATCAAAGTGGATACTTTCTGGGATTTCATGTGCTTTGTTGTCCCTATAATGGAATGTGGATTTTGTGTACTTCCCCAAAGTACAACATTTGCATGCATCCTGCTGCTCAATTGCTCCTTTGGGGAGGCCAGTGGTTATTTGTTATAATCTTCAAGATTTTGTGATGTAAATGGTCATGTCCTTTGTGCCAATTTTCATCAACATCACGCCTATGTACCTTCTCCGCCTTTGTGCCTAATGGAGCACAATCTTCGACATCTATATTATTCAGGGTCTTCACACAAACCTCAATCTTCTTCAGGTGTCCCGTGGCTACGTGTCTCAAGAATTCCTTTCCTTTGCTGAAGATTACATCATAACCACGGTCTTACAAAAATGCAACAAAGATGATATTTTTCTTTAGGCCTGGGACAAACATGACATCCTTCATCCTGAGAGAGGATCCTAACTCCCTTTGAAAGGTCATTGTACCAAGCCCAGTCACATTGTACCTTCTACAATACCCCAAAACAATGTGCATCTACATATATTTGTTCTCCAGGTCACTCAAAAACTCTACACCCTGTCATGTGGGATGATGCACCTAAGTCCAAGTACCACACGCTCCCTATCATTGTGTTTTCCATGCATGTGATAAGGGTGAAGTCAATATCAAACTATGAATCCAAGGCTTCACCTATTGCTTCTCCTGAGGTCTTATTGCTTGCCTTTTTGTGTGGACACTTCATGGAATTGTGCCTGAATTCATGACAATGGAACATTTAATTTTGGACAAATTTTTCTTCTTGCCCCTTTGGCTGGACTCTAGTTTGGATTGAGATTTCTTCCCTTTTCCCTTCTTTCCCTTTCTAACCAATGAAAATTTTTCTTCATTCTCACCCTTCGATGAAGTCCCATCTCTATTATTTTTCCTTATTTCCTCTTGTACTAAATGAGAACATAAGCATTCACAATTCGGTAGTTTCTCTCTCCTATTCACCAAAACTTGGTAGCTATGCCAGCTCTTGGGAAGGCCTAGAAGGGCTAGGTTTAGCAAGTCATCTTTTGGAACATTAACACCAACCTCACTAAGTACATCATGAAAATGAGTGAACCTACTTAGATACTGCAGAATAGTGTCATTCTTCTAGATATTGATACTTTGAAGTTTATCTGTGAGTGTCAGCTTCCTCTAGTCACTATTATTCTCGAATAATTATGTTAGTGCTTTCAGCATTGCGAACCAAGTTTCTTTTCTATGGATAATTAAGACAATGTGATCCCGTACTCCCTCCAATATTATTCTCCTCGCCTTGGCTACATTTTTCTTCCACTAAGTAAGGTTCCATGCAATATATTCTGCTAGTTTTTCAACACCTGTCTTGATGTATTCTAGAAATCCGTTTTCATCTAATACTGCATCCATGTGATCCTTTCATGCGATGAAATTAGAGCTTCCTTCCAAGGCATACTCTAGCCTCAGTCCATTGAAGGCCATCTTCTCAGCTCCGAAGAGATCTTGTTGACCTCTTGAGAGACAACTTCAAAAATTTTTCTCTAGTATGAATCCTTCTTTGATACCATGTAGAAATTATGGTGTATATTTTCAAATGCTCATGAATTTTTAATCAAAATCAGAGGACACAAGCCTACTTCACTGCTCTGTGGAATTTAATTCATAATCTAGAGAAACAAATCGAGACATTCAATAAGAATAACACACGTGCACACAATATTTTTCTTGGGGAAAGTAATTTTCGAGAAACCCTACTGCTTTCTTTCATTAATATGATGAATATAGATGTATTGCAATTAGTTTTCTCAATTGAGAACAACGTACAAGTGCATAACATATCTTTCTACTCATTGATAAGCTCTGACCTAGACTTAGTCAATTTCCACCTCTGCTTGAGCCCTTATTTCCTTGCGCAATTCCTTGAGAAATTATGCCCCTATTATTTAGGAATTTATCTAAAATGGATTGTGTAATTCCAAAGGTTGATCATCATACTACATGCAACATTTATATACTCAAGACTAGTCTGCAACTGATGCTACACTTCCTTGGAATCTCCATCATAGCTAGGGAACTTGAATTCTATGCATGCACTAGCAATTTTGGGTTGATTGATCAGTTAACTGGATTATCACTAAGTTTGATTAAATTCCCATTGCACAATTGACCTTCCATTGGTTCCTCCAATAGTTGGAACTACTTTAATTGAAAACAACTTGAGATAACTAACTTTGATTGCTACAAATTAGCAATCACATATGCTTAATTGAACTATTACCCCTCCAGATCGAATTTACTAGGTAAAATGGGTGACATAAGCCATGTAACACAAGTGAACTATGTCCAGTTTGTCTACTGATGTGGAAATTCAAATGTTCTCAATTTAATCATAGAAAAATCAAATTGAGAATATCTTGCTGCATTTTTCAACAACCAGCTCATGAATTACATCATGTTTCGAGAGAACTATCATGGTGTATTTTTTAGGTGCCTTGAGAAGTAGGATATTGATGAAACCATTTAATCCATAAGGTCCTAAGAGCTAGATATTATCAGCCGATGGTTTTCAAATTTATAAGTGAAAAACATGCCAAAAGTGTGTAATAATCCATTTACAACCTATATTCGTTAGATATCCCTTTGAACAATGAGGCATGGAAGTTATTAATGAGAAAAATCTACATTCCTCTAGATAGCATAAATATATCCTTACCACAATTGAATACTTCACATGATGGACTAAAGTTGTACACTTAATCAAGGTAAATAAAAATTACACATTATAAGCTTGTGTAGCTTTCATAGCAAACTATAGATGCTACAAAGTGCACAACCCTGACCATTTGTTTTTTGGGTACTATATTAATTAATTCAAATGACTAAATCACAAAGCAAAATCAAAGAGTAATTCGAGTATGCTCACGAGAACAATGAGAGGATTTCAAATATTTTTACTCATTCAAAATGTGTTGTTACATACAAGAATTCAAATCTAAGAGTGGATTCCTTAGAGTTCTTGCAATTCCTATGTTGTTACATGGAACCTCCACACAACCACCAAAATACCCTCGCTAACTCATACAATAACAAATGGTGCTATTTCCAAATCACAACAACTAAAATATCATCTACCAGCTCATGTGGTATTTCCTTCAAAGAGTGAAGTCCCTTGTAGGCATGTTATCTCGTATTCAATCACCGATGACACATCTTAATATGCCCTAATTTTCCTTTTGACCAAATACTCAAGATATTACCTTAGGTGAGTCCCCTCTCCAATCCTTGTGGCCAAGATTTCTTCCACCTCTTCAACAGGTTTAACTAATAATTGTTCCTTCCACTCAATAGGTGTACCTATCTCTTCACTTCTTTCTCCTTCATGGAAATCATATAGATCAACCACATTGAATATTGGAGAGATATCCAAGTCTCTCAGTAGTTCTAGCTTATAGGCAATTTCAGAAATTTTAAGAAGAATTCTGCATGGGCCTATTTTCTTTTATTTCAAATTTTTGTAGGTACATCTGGGAAATATTTATTTCTATAGATGCACCATTACCAATTCTCCTTTAGTGAAAAACTTTGTTCTTCTTTTCAAAAATTACTTCTCCTTGTACATATCATTACTTTGTTGCAATCTCTTCTTCACATGTATGTGTCTCTGTTACATGATATCTATAAAATCACTTGCACCAACACTCTTCCTTTCCTCCAAATTTGGTAACTATATCAATTCCACAACACCCTTTGGTGACCACCCATAAAAAATCTGAAATGGCCTCTTACGAGTCAATTTGTTCACCAAATTATTGTATACAAACTCTCCCTGTGCTAAGACCATATCTTATTGGTTGGAATTTTCACCACTTAAGCTTCTCAACAAATTTCCAAGGCTCTTGTCAACTACTACAGTCTGTCCATATCTTTGTAGGTGATAAGATTAATTGCATAATAGTTTAGATTCCATATTCTTCCATAGAATCCTGTGAAAGTGACATAGAAATATTGTATCCCCATTGAAACTAATGGTTCTTGGAAAACCATGAAGTCTGACTATTTCCTTGAAGAATAAAACAACCACTTCAGTAGCATCACTTTTCCTTTTGCATGCTATGAAATGTGCCATATTTGAAAACCTATCTATAACAACTGTCACTTAATCATGCTTCTTTTGTGTCCTTGGCAGTTCCAAGACAAATGTCATACATACATCTTCCCATGGTCTTTTTGTTACCGACAATGGAGTATACAACCTCATACTTGACTTCTACCCTTTGCTAGCTGGAAAAATTTACAACACTCAACGAACATTCAAACATCCTTATTGATGTTAGTAAAAACAAAACTCTCTTTTACCAACATTGTGGTCTTATCCATGCCAAAATGTCCACCTAATCCTCCACTGGGTGGTCCCTTAATAAGATCTAGCCTCATTAACCCTCGAGGAATGCATACTTCCTGATCTCTAAATAAAAAATATTATTGGATATGGTAGTCCAATAACATGGTTTTTTTTAATACTCTGAGGTGCTTTAAGTTATCCAAGCTTCTCCAAAATCAACATCTCCTACATACAAGTTGTTCATGCTTTCTAAACTCACCACTTCCATTGACAAGATGTTCAGTAGCAACACTTTCCTACTAAAAGCATCTACAAATTGTTTTGAATTTATAGATTTATGCTTCAGAACAAATATATAAATTTGCAAGAATTCAACCCATTTATAACGCATCTCATTCAACTTACCATGACTATTGATATATTATAATTCCTTGTGATCAGTAAACAAGACAAATTCCTTGGGTAACAAATAGTGTCTCCACTTCTTCAAAGACTACACAATAGCATCAAAATTCCTAGTCATATATAAAATAATTCTTCTTAGATTCATTCAAATTTTCACTAAATAATTCTATTGGTCTACCTTCTTGACTTAAAACTACTCAAATTGCTATCCCACTGCCATCATAGTGAACTTGGATTACCTTATCAAAATTTGGAAGTGACAAAACAGGTTTATCTAACAACTTCTTTTTTAGATCTGCGAATTCATTCCCTACTGCTATTGTCCATTTAAAGTTATTATCAACATCAACTTTAAATTTAAAAGTAATAAAAGAATTTAATCTTTTAAAATTACTTAATTTTAGATTGATATATTCTTTAAATTTATCATAACTAATATTTATGCATTTATATATAATATCATTAATAAATCCAAAAATTGAATTCACCCTTGATTCAATTTATCACTAAATAATAAGAAATTAATCATTTAAAAAGCCGACATTAAACATTTCTCTCAATTAACTATTAACTATTAATTTCTCCATGCTTTCATGCTCTCACTTCTCAAAATGCAGATCACGTTGCCCTGATGATGGACTCACTTAGTTAGTCTAAAACGTTGGTTATAAAAATGATAACAGGTTTTTTCCACAAATATTTTAAATTCTACCAACCTATATGGATTCAATATTTAACAAACATATCTTTGTTTGAAATTTCATTTCCCTAGTTCAAAAACTTTATTTCATCACATTTAAGAGTTATTTTTTAGAAATAAATGTTTTTGAGTTTGTAATTTTTTCTACATACTGTAATTGTGTGTTGAATACTATATAGATCTGGCTCCTAAAATAATTCATACTAGAGGTCATCCAGATCCGAATCCTCTCAATATCCTAGATAATCCTGAGAAATTGATAAGGAAGAAAAACTTGACCAAAAGTCAAAGGAGTAATAGTCCTCTGTCGAGAGCCAATTCTTTTCCAGAGAGTTTTGTTACCATACAAGACGTTCAATTTGATCTACCCTTTGAACTCAGTCTGTTTAGAACCAAGTCTGAAAGCTTTGTAGCTGAAATTGTCATTGATGAGTTAGTATTAAAGTCATACATATCTTAACATCAGTTTATAGACTAGGATATTGACAAACAAGCTCTCTAGCAGTTTGAAAAATTAGAAAACCTAGTGACAGATCTAGATCAAGCTATCCACAAATCCTACATCCAGCAGTCAGCTGAACTTTCATCCCTATCATTCTCTATTTCTTCTCCCATCGCACAATCTTTACATCTTATTTCCACTATTTCCACCTCCTCAAAAATTTCCACTACCTCTCCATTAATATCACCAAGTATAATACAAAATGTTATAATCCCTTCCACATCTACACCTCACATAGTTTCATCTACTGCTCCTCCCCATATACCAGTCATGGAAGCTTGATATGCTCACTTGGTTTTACCTGCTCAATTACATAACATGCCTCAAGACTATCAAAATAGGATTCCTCAATTTGATGGCATTGGGGCCCTCACTGCACAAAAACATATAGATAAAATTAATGACTACTTTGACCTTCAAGAGGTTGATGAAGATGATCTCAATATGAGGTTGTTTTCCCAAAGCGTTAATGGAGAGGTAAGAAAATGGTTAAATCTTTACCAGTAGATACCATTAATGATCTTTCTGCCTTCCATCTGTCTTTCCTCAACAGATGGGAAAGTAAAAAGAATCCCCTCCAAGTTTTAAATGAATATAAAAATCTAAAAAGAGGCCCTAATGAAACTATTGAAGAATATTGTGATAGATTTAATTGAGTTTATAATGTCATTCCAAGTGTTATAAATCCCCCACCAGGGTTGGATATTATTCATTTCCCTAAAGGGTTTGATGTTGACATGGCATACCAATTAAGAGAAAGAGACCCTACACCACTTGAAGAAATGCAAAGTAACCCTGTCAAAGTAGAGGCTAATTTATTAGCTAAAAAAGACAAGCTCAAAACTGAAAGAAGGGTTACCATTAAGGAGGAACCTTCCTCCTCTTCATCAGACTTAAAAATAGACAACTAGTCAAAACCATGGAAAGAATGATGGAGAGGATGAAAGTAGCTAATAGAACCCCTCCTAGGGATAACCAAACAAATTCTCAAAACAGAAATCAGAACCTCAGAAGAAATCCAACTCTGATAAAACAAAGGGAATAGAGGGGCCTAATGATCAACAACACAAGCTTCCTTTTCAAGAACTCTATCAAAGAAGAAGTGGAAATAGAACAAATTTTAGAGGAAAACCAAATCAATTTGTTTAGGGAGACAAAAATTGATCATATCTTTTTTACTAAAGAAGAGAAAGATCAATTTCTGCTTTCACAACTAGAAACAATTCCTTTAGATTCTGGAGAATACAAACAAGGATATCAGAATGCCATAATGGAAGTGCATAGGTAGTATAACGTCAGGAGTATAAAAATTGTTGATGCTCCTCCTATGAAAATCTATGATATTCCTTCCAAAAAGACTACTGAGAATCAACCAAAGAAAACTCAAACTGATATCCCTTCTTCTAGTCAAACTAAAGATCTTCCTTCCTCTAGTCAATCCAAAGAACACACTCAAGGATAAAACCTTAAGAAAAAAGACGAGAACATCAAGGAATAAAGAAGCCACAAACCACTTTTACCATAGAAAATGAATTGGATAAATTTAAAATTTCAATCCCCGTCACTGAATTGACGAATAAGAATGCATACAAGACACAAGTAATGAAATCCTTAAAGGTAGGAGAAGGAACAGACACTATAAACCTTGCTGATGACAAGCCTGAATTTTTGTTTGGTACAGAGGTAGAAGGTAAACCCCAAGATGGAAATGTTCCCCCTTTCTATGTCAGTCTCAATATCCTTGATAAAATTCTTCAATATTCCATGCTCAACTCTAATGCCTCACACAATTTAGTGCCCCGAGCCATAATGGAGAAATTGAATCTTGGCATTACTAGGCCATATAAAGACTTATATTATTTTGATTCAAGCAAGGTAAGGTGCCTTGGTATCATTAAAGACCTTTGTGTCGCCCTAGATCAAATTCCTACCAAAAGCATAGTCATGGATATTGTAGTGGTAGACATGCCCCCAAAATATGGAATGATACTTTCTATATCATGGGGGGAAAAGTTGCAAGGCACACTGCAAATGGATATGAGTTATGCTGCCATACCTGTTTTTGGTTAGCCTAGGAGACTTTACAGAGAAAACCTAATGAAATACATGGTTAGTAGTCAGGATAGACCAAACAACCATCCTTTATATTATGCTCATTCAGACCTAGACTCTTTTATCTTGTATAACGATGGAGGTATAGAAGGAAAACTCCCTAACCTAGAAATTTATTTGTGTGAGATAGAAGAAAACAAAACAGACATGGTAAAAATGGATGATGATAATAAGCATTTATGGAACATGAATTTTGATGGAGCTGTAAGAAAATAAGGATCAGGATCAGGTGTGTGGGTTTTCAATTCACAAACTAGAAAAATTGAAGGACATTCATATAAACTGAACTTCCAATGTAGCAATAATATAATTTATTATGAAGCCTTAATCCTCGAATTGTAGCTTTTGAAAAAATTAGGTGCTAAAATAATTTCAGTTCATGGATATTCTCAACTCATAATTAAACAAATCAAAAGGAAATATTTAGCTAAACATCCAAGGTTAAGGGCTTATAGGAATGTTGTTCTATATTTCCTTGAATATTTTGTTGAGTATGAGTTATGTGTAGTTCCAAGAGGTCAAAACATTATATCTGATGGTTTGGCTACTTCAGCTAATACTTGCAAAATACCTTATCGCCCTAGTCACCAATACACTATCGAAGTTAAAAACAGACCAGTTGTCCCATATAACATCAGGTACTTGCAAGTTTTTGGTAATGATGAAAAGATTGACAAAATTTTGCAGCCAAAGGATGAATTTCAGTGGGACAATATAGACATAAATTGTGATGTCGGTAATAATGTACATAAAATAATGAATAAAGTAGAATTGAATGAATTGGATAAGATCAAGAAGAGTCAGGAATTTTTTAGTTGAATGACAATGTTTTTCCTAGAGGGTTAGTTCCCTTGGAAGAATTATTTGATTTTAATGATGTGGCTAGAAAACCTAAAATAGAACCTACTAGAGCCGATGTTGAAGAATGTAACATAGGAACCAAAGAAAAGCCTAAAATAGTTAAGTTGCCCAAATCTTTTCCCTCAGCTGGAAAGAAGAAGTATATAGAGCTTTTCAAATAATTCATAGATGTATTTTCCCAGAGTTATGAGGATTTAAAGTCATATGACACCAGAATTATACAACATAAAATTCCTATAAAGGAGGACCACAAACATTTTAAATAAAAACTCAGAAGGATCAACGCAATGCTTTTTCCCCTAGTTGAGAAAGAAGTTAAGAAACTGTATGATGCCAAAATCATTGTACCCCTGTGGTTTTCAAAGTGGGTATCAAACTTAGTTCCCACTACGAAAAAAGACTAGGGAGATTAGACTATATTTTGATTTTATAAATCTCAATAAAGCTTCCCTGAAAGACAACTATCCTCTGCCCAAAATGGACCACATCCTGCAGAAGGTAATTGGATCAATAAGAATTTCCTTACTAGATGGATTTTTTGGTTATAACTAGGTTCTAGTACATCTCGATGACCAAGAGAAAACAACATTTACAACACCCTGGGGCACTTTCATGTATGTGAAAATGCCTTTCGGTCTGATGAATGTTGGGGCTACATTCCAAAGAGAAATGGATTTTTCCTTTGTAGATGAATTAGGTAGGTTTATAGCCATTTATTTAGATGATATCATTGTCTTCTCAAAGACAGATGATGAACATTTTCTCCATTTAAGAAGAGTTTTCAAAAAATGTAGAAAATTTGGCATCTCTCTTAACCTTAAGAAAGCATTATTTGGTTTAGAATAGGGGAAACTGCTAGGAAACATCATTTCAGAGGATGGCATAAAAATTGACCCTAGCAAAGTGGAAGAAATATTGAAAATAGATTCCCCTAGGAACAAGAAATAGTACCAATTCTTTATTGGTAAATTAAAATTCCTTCAAAGATTTATACCAAATTTGGTTAAAACCCTAAAAACAATAACAAACATGTTAAAGAAGGATACTAAAATTAAATGGCATAATGATGCAAAGGATTCTTTCACTAAGGCCAAGAAATATCTAACAACTACACCCATTTTAATAAGTCTTGATTTTACTAAAGATTTCATGCTATTCTCTTTTGCATCTGATCATATAATAGCAGTTGTGTTGTTGGAAAAGAATGTTGAAGGACATGAACAACCAATTTCCTTTTTCAATAGAACATTGAGAGATGCATCGTTGAAATACAACATCATGGAAAAATAGGCATTTCCATTGGTTAAGGCAATCAAGGATTTCAGGGTTTATATTTTGCACTCACATATTATTGCTTTGGTCCCCAATGCAGTTTTCAAGGACATACTAACTCAAACAGATCCATATGGTAGATGCGGCAAATGGATTTCCACCATTCTAGAATACGATATTGAAATCCAACCAAAAAAACTTATCAAGGATCAAGGGTTAGAAAAACTCATGGCAAAGTCCAAATGTAATGTGTTAGACATCAATTTTATTATAGAATTAGATGAATAGGAAGAGCAGCTGACTCCACTGACCTCATAAGTTTTCAGCACATCATCGTGGTATGTTGACATAATTTTTGTTTTACAAAACTTATATGCTCCTCATAGTTTAACTAAAACCAAGGCAAGGTTACTTAAAATGAAATCTTTGAAATTCTGCATTATTGACAATAATTTATTTTGGAAAGATGTTGGAGGAATGTTACTAAAGTGTTTGTTGAAAGATGAATCATACAGGTTTCTGGAAGAATTTCATCAGGGAGACTGTGGTGGCCATCTATATTCGAAATATACATCCAATAAAATCCTTAGAGCTAGTTTTTATTGGCAAACCCTGTTCTTTGATGTACATAAAAAGGTCAACTCCTGCCATCAATTCCAAATATTTGAAAGTAAAATAAATTTGCTACCTCTACCTTTGAAACCAATTTCAGTAGAATGCCCTTTTCAATAATGGGGTTTAGACTTCATTGCTGAAATTCACCCCAATTCTTGGGCCAAAACAAATGGATTTTGACAGAAAAATACCACTTTACTAAGTGGATAGAAGTCATTCCCACTAGACTAGTTGTTGACTCTATTATCATTGAATTTCTAGAAGGAAATATATTGTCTAGGTTTGGCTACCCTCATAAAATCATAACTGAGAATGTTGTTTCTCTCAAGTCCAAAAAGATCATAGATTTAGGTAAAAAATATCATATCAGGTAAGGGCACTCTACTGCTTATTACCCTCAGGGGAATGGGTTAGCTGAGCCCTCAAACAAGAATTTCATTAACATTATTAAGAAATTATTGTCGGAGAAAAAAAGTCATGTCACAAAAAATTAATCAATTCACTATGGGTAGACAACATTACTTCCAAGAAATCCATTGGAATGTCATCATTCTAGATAGTGTATGGGAAAGATGTTTATTTCCGAACTTCTTTGGGAATTATAGTGTTAAAACATCTGCAAGAAGCTCAAGTGGAGATCAATGACATGAAAAGAAGGATAAACCAAACTATTTGGTTACAACAGTCAAGGGAAGAAGTTTATCATAAAACCCAAGTCACCCAAGAAAATATCAAAAGGATTTATGATAGAAGGACTAAGGTAGATGATTTTCAACTCAATGATCTTGTTTTGAAATGGGATTCCGGAAATCAAGATAAAGGAAAACATGGTAAATTTGAAAACTTATGGAAAGGGTCTTTTAAGGTTGAAGCGTTTAGGGGCAACAATGCATTTTTTTTAATCAATTTGAATGGAGAAGAGTTTCCAGGTGGACTAATGAATGGCATGCATCTTAATAATTATTTCCCATCATAGTAAGACAATTCATTCATCACCATTGTAAAATACCATTTTACTTTTATATTGCAAGAGTGCAGGTGGCTATCAGCAGAAGTTGAAGACCTTAATGAAGGCCCTGAGCTTCTATTTGACGTGTTACCGTAGGTATGAATGAAAGATAGTTGAAACAGTTCAGTTAGAAGATCTTTGCATCATGCCCAATGGACCAAGGTTGGTGAATCTATGGTGTTCTTGGCACCTCATAAGAAGGATGCCACTACCATTGGAGCCACTATTAGGGTCCTATATTTCATAGGAGGAGTTGTTTTTACGTGATGATTTTATATTTGAACATGTAAATAATGTTTCATGTTTGAAATTTATTTCCAAAAGAATAAAAAAAATATATGCATAGAAAAAATAAGAAGAAAATAAATTGTAGGGGACAAAGAAACAATAGAATAAAGAAATGAAAGGAAAAGAATAAATAAATAAAAAACAAATAAAGAAATTAAAAATACATTTGAAAATGTTCCCCTAGGTGAGAAAATCTAAATGCCACCAAGAAAAATCAGTATTTCATAAGTTTACATTTAGAAATTTTGAATAAAGTGTGCAACTTGTTTAAATTCCACTTGGTAAATAGGAAAATTAGAAATGATTTTGGCTAACCACATTGTTTAATCGTGATTAGGCTAGGAATACAATAGGTTAGGTTAGTGAATAAATTAATCATTTGGTTTAATCATGATTAATTGATAGGAAAAATCAGTAAAAGTGTGCTCTACTAGTTCAAATGCAACATGGAATTGTTTCTCAACAATTTTTAGGGAAAGTTAGTTTTTTATTAACCTTACCTTAAGTAAGGGTTAATCACACTTTAATGTGTTTATAATAAAGTTGGAATTATTTATTTTAGCCTAATATAGCACTTTATAAGAAAACGAACTGCTAAGAACGTCCCCGGCCTAGATCAATGGCGGGGGAAGGTTTTCGAGCCCCCCCGAGCTCAACTCCACTTTTTCCATGGGGGTGTCTGAAACTCTTGCTATGTGG
Organism: Pinus tabuliformis; assembly: GCA_031772625.1. Taxonomy (NCBI): domain Eukaryota; kingdom Viridiplantae; phylum Streptophyta; class Pinopsida; order Pinales; family Pinaceae; genus Pinus; species Pinus tabuliformis. Next base: position 718,400,603 of record CM062814.1, read on the forward strand.
AACCCTCTTGATGTTTCACACCCCCCCCCCACTTTCATCTCATAGTTCCCCCACCCTCTGAAAAGTCTCCCATTGTTGACTTTTCGCCAGTTCCTCTCATCACCCGCCACATCAACCTCCTGTCCCCACCTTCCCTACATGCACTCTCTGCCACCTCACCCTCGTAGAACCCACTCTCGTGACTACTCCCTACCATTAAAATTCATTCCAATGACTTACTTCCTCCCAATCCTACGCTGCCACATGACACCCCTCTCGCCATGTTAGCAAGTCGTTGCGACATTAACTACCTTCAACTCATGTGTAATGGACCGGCTCCTCGTTAATGGTAACTTGATTAACAATAATTGTGAAATTACTCTATATAATGATCAAAAAACATAAAAAAAAAATTCCTTCATCGTGTCGTATGATCAGTAGCCTGTTACAGATTCTTAAGCCACACAACAATCGTTTGAATTACCAGCCACTATTATTTTAGACTATCATCAGGGACTGAGTTCAACATCTTTCCATCGTTTTCCTTTTCCAAGTAATCTATGACATTTCCTCATTTCAGCAATTCATCATGCCTCCCAAAATGAGACTCCCCAAAGAAAAGGGAAAGAAGCCAGAAGAAAACCCTATGTTTCACTCACTTGTAGACTTAGATCATGTACATTTGTTAGACCTTAAATATAGAATTGTTGAGACCAACTTTGAATTCAACTTGTTCAAACATCATAGTTGGTCAAATCAAAAATTCCTTGACCAAAGCGATGAAATCAACCTGTGGGAATATGCCCTACATCAATTTATGTTCCCACAGACCCATTTCTTCCCTGAGTTTGTTTCCTGGTGCTAATTGCGTTATGTCCGCTCTCATATATCTATCATAAGTTGCAATGGTGAAGTTTTGATCAGTATCATCGCTGAAGCCATCGCTCAAATGCTCCTCATAACTATTCCAGAGTCAGCTAATCCATTGTCAGTAGACTCTCTCACAGAGTTCTACAATAATTTAACTTTTCTCGATAGAGCCAAGATATTTGAAAATTTTCTTCCTGAAGATGCCCAATTACCGAAAACCAATCCTCCCTATTCATCTTCCATCTTCCCTAAGGGAACTAAGCAGATTATTTCCATCATTTATTACATTCTTAGTTATCACTCTAACCAGTGGGTTGATAAGGCCATGGTTGGCTTCTTATCAATTTTCACCACTGGTGAGCAACCAATTATTTTTAATTATAGCCAATTTATTGTAGAGGATATGCATGATCAGTTTGTCATGTTTTCTATAGAGGGAGCTTTCAAATACTCCTCTATTTTAGTGTACATGTTTATTCATCAACAAGTAGACATATTCCCTTTCACCTTGGAAAAGATGGATGAGCAGGGAAATTCTCAGTCAGTCATACAAAGTACATCCTTGGTGAGAAGAAATTCCACAGAATTCTCTTTCAGTGACTTTGTGGACCAATTCTTATATACAGTGGTATGTCTCCTACATAGTGATGTGGAGCACAGCATAGGTGAATACATTCAAAATATTCTGCATCTCAGTGATCAACTAAAGACAGGGGACTGGTATCTTTACCAGACATGCACAGAAATTCGAATATATGTGTGTGAGTTTCCACCTTACAAACTACCAAAATTTGTTCCTATGATACTTTTCTCATTGGCGTACATTCGGCAGATGATTCACATGGATGATCTACATTTCGTGGTAGCCAAGAAGAATGCCTAGTTTAAGATTAAATCTAAAGTGGGACCTTTTATTTGCAATACCAGATCAGCTGGTAAGGAAGTCAATTTGCTGTTGAAGCAAATGAATTTTAAATTGAGTTTCACCTGGTCTTACGACCCTTTTGGCTTGATCTCAAAGCTAAGGGTGGAGCAAAAGAACACAACTTATTCACATACTCATCGACCATAAATGGAGCAGTACATGAAACAGACTTAATGGATGAAAAAAACACTGTAGGATGTAGAGGAGTAGGTTCTCTCTACTACAACCACTCAAACACCCATACCTAAAGAGAAAAAGGAGAAGAGAGAAAGAGAAGAAGAGTATTGTGATGGAAATAGGAGCAAAGGATTTCCTAGTTTATACTAAGAAGCAGAAAACCAACTCTATAAATGTTTTTCAGCAAGACACAGAAGAGAAATAACTATTATAAAGATAGGTCCTCATGTGTCTAGAAGAGAGGAGGATATCTTCATAGGATCATCGTCTTCATCCACTTCTAGACATCCTCCAGAGACACCAAAGACAGTCGATTTGGCTAAATAGACTGTTGAGCCCAACATTTTTTCCAAATACAAGGAAATTAATCAAAGGAATGAAATGCTAAAAGCCTCCACTTATACACAGTTCTTGAAAGAAATGACTATCTCTCAGGACAGATTACTATCAACATTTCACTTAGAGAAGTAAAAAATGTAAAGAGCATTTCTCAAAGCCAAAGTATCAACTCCCAGGTCATATGCATATTACAAGGAATCTGTGTTCACTTTTCATGCACACCATATTCATCCCATAGACCAGATGGACCTACACAAACAAACAAGTGAGATTATTTATTCCATACTCACTAACATTTTTATGCCTTCTTCTAAATTACAGGTATCACTAAATAATGTACAATCCCATCTCAAATTAGAGAAGATTTCATCCTTAACCAAGGATGCTAGAATCAAGTCACTAGAGTACTTGGTGATAAAGTTGGGATATAATCCAAAATATATCAAGGTAGTTGAAGAACTTCTGAAGAAGAAATATGTTGATATAGCAGCCTTGAGAAAACAATTGAAGCTACCTACTATGGAGGATCCACAAGCCAAGGAGCTAGGAGAGAGTGAGAAGCAGAAAGAGGATATGTTCGGGAAAATCATCGAGCTAAATAGCCATATCAGAGACATGGAGATAGAGTTAGAGAAACTGCTAAAATAAAAGAGGAGGCGCAGCAGCTGGCCATAGTTCCTCTTACTGCAGTTCCAATTGTAGTGGCCACATCTACAAGAGCTTCTACTTCTGCATCAACAACTACAACAGATTCAGCAAGTGAATTGGTCAGAGCCATGGACAGTCTCACTATCCAAGAGCAAGAAATTTCAAAGCTAAAAGCTCAAACTAAGACACTATCAATACAAAAGTTAAAGATTGATAATCTTTATGTGGCAGAGTTACAAAAAACCCATAAATTAAATCTAAAAATTGAGTAGTTACATAGTGAAACGGTGATGGTTCATAGTATGGCCCAAGCCAGAGAACATATATGGACTAAAATTGGTGAATCCATCACAAATATATGCCCTTCTATACAGATCATTTTTTAATAGTAGAAGTTATTGCAGAAATCCAAAGAAGTAGTCAGGAAAACTAGAATAGAAATGGGGTAGAAACCTAGGGAAGCTACAACCCTCATCAAATTTCTAAATTCCAAGAACATATAAGAAATACAGGAGCTCGGAATTGAGGAAAAAATAGAGACCATCCTAGAGGTGAAAATGATGCATACCAAAAGGACTCTTATGAATTAGCTAGATCAAAAATTCCATATTTAGAAATTAGCATAGGCAGATTCCACACGAAGTTGGAGGTACTTGACAGGAAAAGTCTACCAAAGTTGACAAATATTGAAAATTAGCACATGAGCCTAACAGATTACTATGAATGATTAATCAAGACTTCCCAAAACAAATCAAAGTTTGTAAGGATCAAAGGGCATATCACAGGGAAGACATTCATGGAGGCATTATATTTTGATTTATTTATCAATCATGAGGTCAAGCACCTATTTGTAATCAAACCAACTTTTCATAAATACACAGATGTGGATGACAACTACAATAAGTTAATTAAGTTTTCGATCCCAAGTGAAGATAAGTGGGATAAATTGTTTGAATTACTGGAGTAATTCGTAATTGGATAGAAATGCAAACAACATAGCAAATTTTGAGGCCTAGACACCAACATTCTTCCTAAAAAACAAGGCCATCATTCAACAGTTTAAAGATTCCTATTTTGTTCTAATTTTGTAATCAGTTTTAGACATTAATATGATTCCATATTGATCTTTTGAATCAAGATATTTTGTAAATATTTTTGTACAAATACTACAAAAATCAAATTATTAGTGTTGGGATTAGTTTTGAAGAAAGAACTTATGTTATAAATAATCTCACAGAGCTACCTTTGATCATATCTCAATAATACAGCTTAAGCATTACAGGATTCTTGTGTCAATTTCATTGGTGAAGTGCATCTTTCTATGTTAAATGGTTTCTTTTTTTTTCATATATGTCTCTGAAATCTAAATTATTCTAAGAAGAGTACGAACAAAATTTGTTTAAAAGTACACTATGTATCTGACTTATTAATAATTTCTATGTTTTCTACTGAAAATTAAAAACATAAATTTTAATTCCTCTGCTTTTAATTGGATTGTTGAATCCATTTCTTCTCCTCCACAACATAGATTTTAAAGGATCCAGTGAACTTGCCTACCCTACCCTATAATTTTAGTCAGTAAACTATGTGTTCGATCAACCTAAACCTGTGACTCCATTCCCCAATGGCCTAATTCCACTATCTAAGCCCAACAATACAAAAGCCCAAACCTGAACATGATAACTACCCTAATATCATCAGTAAAACAAAGCTAAATCATAAAGAGAGATCCCTCTTTGAAACTGGAAGGGCTGGATTCCCAATTTCCAAAGTGGTTCTAAGGTTACCTATGTGATTTACTCTACAACTTCAAAATTTACGGAGTGATAACACTTCCCAGATAATACCCAATGCCCAAAAAAAACATTGTTAGGGCGAGTGGGATCCTTTAGGAGTAGGTGATGAATTCCCTAGATCCAATACAATTGATTAAGTGTGATGTTCATTTCCACTATGAATCTAACATACACATATATCATAAAATTATTTTTGCAATTTGGGACTGATAAATGGCCTTGTTGATTTTGCAGGTGGATATGACAAGGAAGAGAAGGCAGCTAGAGAATACGATATCACAACTCTCAAATATTGGGATCCAACAACCACCATCAATTTCCCCATATGAACACATTTTAAATCCCACACTTTGATTTGTTTCCTTCAATATAAGTTCTGATATTATGCAGTATTCTTACATACTACATTGAGTTTTGATTTATGAAGATATACCACAATGTATTAGATGTATAGATCAAACATTATGAGAAAGAACTCGAGGAAATGAAACACATGACAAAGAAAGAATATGTTGCATCTCAGAGAAGGCACACACATTTCTTATCTTTATCTCCAGAGAATTAGTCTTTGATTCATGAATTTGGATTCTGATCAATATCATTATTTTTGGTGCAAAAAGAGTAGTGGATTCTCTAGAGGTGCATCAATGTATCATGGAGAAATAAGGTTGGTCTCTACATTTCAATAATCTTTTAGCACAAACTTTCAAAAAAAATTGACATGATTTTCAAACTATCAGAACTCTTCTTTGATTTCAATACATATTTTGGCTTATCACAAGTTTTAGTTGATAAAAGTGTTTTGGTCAATGATATTACAAACACCATTAGCATGGAAGGTGGCTGGCTAGAATTGGAAAAGTTACTAGCAACAAAGATATGTATATAGGAATGTTCAGTGAGAACCATAAATTTCTCACAAATTAAATGCAATGATAAACCCAATGTTGTACCAATTGATCTTCTCACAATTTTGTAGTTTTCCATGCCCCTATTTTCAGTATATGGAATGATTCCTAATGAATGTGAGGTATGCAGTGTAGTTAACTAGTTAGATTGGACTTTTCATCCCATGGTCATCAAATCAATCAGATTAATGTATTGTATGCTTCTTATACTTCTTCTACTTCTATAAGTATAGTGCCTTGACCCCTTTTTGATAATTTTTGAGCCGGTCTAAGTTCTTCTTAGGATTTACTTATTCTTGAACTTAAAAACATTATACAAATTTCACAATCAGTGGTCAGAAGTGAATTTTTGTGAGTTTTTATCACTTCTTCAATTATGGAGATGGATAACAAGACCCTGAAATGTTGCTACTTTGGGTGGAAATCATTTGTATATTTAGCACTTTTTGTATATGCATATTAATACTCATGTATTTTCTCAAATGTGGATAAAATCATTGCTGATTTGTTTCAACTAACAAATAAACAAGAAAATTTATATGATTTTAGTTAGATTGGTGTCAGATATATATTCATATCACTGTACAATCACTCTTTCTAACCAAAACGCATGATACACATTCATTTCAAATTGAGGGTCATATGGTTTTGGTTATAACACATTCATTTCAAATTCCAACTCATATGGTTTTGGTTATAACTTAAACTCATCATAGGCATTCATTTCAAATTGTGCTTCTCTGGTTCATGTTCTTTTACATTGATGATAAAGTAACTAGCTAGAAGTCTCTCATTTTCATGTCTTCAAGGGATTCTCTACAATCTCCTTTTGCGTACGTTTGTAGTCTCCTCTTCAAAGAGTTGAACTATATGACAATTATTCAAACCTCAGCATTGAAGATCCTTATGAAAAGATAGTTTAAATTATCCCCAATCATATATGATGTCGATCATCATGTATATATAGTCGGAAATATTCCATATTCTATATTGTTTCATTATGGTTATATTATACTATCATGATTCTCCTTGTCATTTTTTATTTTTTTTGAAGTCTCGATTTTATGCAGCACTATTTTAACAATGATTCTCTCTTCGAAATAACTCTTTCTTTCCCTTCCTTTCTCTCTTATTCCATGTCTTTCATTGTCTAATACCATGATGTTTTATGAATAATTTATAGGTGTAGCTTAAGAATGTTTTGATTCTTAATATGGGAGTGATATTTTAAGTTTTGTTGTGTGAATTGTATTCTTCTTGTATAAATAGATGTATTGCAAAAAATTTAAAATAATTTGGATTAGATTTATATATAACATTTTAGTAGGCTTAATAATTAAGAGTATGTGTTTCTTTATAAAAAGTCGTAATTTCAATTCTAATAGCACATGTAGGACAAACTTGCAAGTCTACAAAGGGGGACAATGGCGTCTTCAGGAAAATTTGGACCATTTGGAAGTTAGATTAGCACATATGGAAAAGCATGTTCGTTAAGAGTTTTGACGTCCACCATCACCTGGTTTAGAACTGTACAGTCAAACTTTGGTAACATCTAATGCATAATGTCTCTTTATTGCATTCTGACTTTGCTAGTTTCTTGGTCTTATGTCTCGTTTTGTTTTTGGATGGAAAAGCACCCCTACTGGTGTGATATTTTTTTTCGTAATTACCTACTACCCAACAAAGATGGTAAGAGTGAGGTCGATAGGTTATTGGTAAAATGTGATCAACAATTTAATATTTCTATTGGAATGAAAAAAATTGGTTTAAAAAAAGGATAATGTTATCAACATAGATCCATATGAAACCCATATCTATTAAGAGTCCAAATGGATCAAATATTTTGAGTTGCAAACCTCTTCGATAGCACAAAACTTAAAAATTTCATCTCCAAAGATCTGATCCTTCTTGGTGCTTAATAGATGCAACCTAATATGCATTTATGCTTATTAGATATGAGCTTGTGTATGTGTATGTGTTCAGAAAGGAAGTGATTACACATTTATTTCATTTTATGTTTTTTTTTCTTTTCTTGTCTATAGGAATCAATAACTAGGGTAGTCTTATACTCATGTGATATGATGTCTATTCTTATCGCTACCACCCAACACATGACCATGGGTAAGAAACTAGGAATTTGAACATGGAACCTTGTCATCACATTTACTTTACATTTTTAAGGGCTTTCCAAGTAAGCCCCTGGGAGGGCTCACACCAATAAAATGTTTTAACCATAAGAATTTTTTTATTTTTAATTAATTTATTATATATATATATATATATATATATATATATATATATATATATATTCACAACATTATGTTATAGAAATATATATCTATAAATCATGTCATATTTCGAAACAGTGATGAGCTCTAGCCCACTGGAGCGAACACTAGGTATAGAAGGTTGGTTTGGAATTGTGTTGTTTAGTCCAAAAGAGTCATATATTGAGGTGGTGCTAGCCATGCTCATTACATAGGATGAAAAATTGATGTAAAATCCATGATAGGAACAAAATAAAGAAACTAAAAACACATGTGAAAGTTATATATTGTAACACAAACTAAGCATAATAATAATGGAAATGAACCACACGAAGTCCCTATTATCATCCAACAGGTGCAGGCCTCGTCGAAGATGGTTGTTCACTATCCCTGAGCAGAGTCACTTCCAGATGTTGCGGTTGACCATACATGATTTTATAGAGCAGGTGAAGCTCCTCCATGTGGAGGAGATCATCCTTGCTCTCATTTTGGTCGAAAAATACTCTTCCCAGCAAATGCTTAAGATGCCAACACATGTCCACCATGTCGAGGTATTGGTTTCATCTAGCTTGTGGTGGTCCCAAGTTGGAGACCTAATCATCCTCCTCAACAAGACAATTGAATCTGATAATTCTACTCGTTCATCCACCAACTCCTATTCAATATTAAATTATTCATGTTGCCTAACCATTTCAACATTTTCATGATAGCATGTTGTTGCTAATATTAATACAATTTTTAAAGTTAAAAACTATGACTCCTTTGAAACATATAGAATTGAAAATCACTACTATTACAACTAAAGCATTGAAACTAGTCCTAAAATTGATTCCCAACTTTGAAAGTGATTGATGTAATAGTAGCTCCATAATTTTCTATGGATAAAATTAATTTTTATTTTTAAATAATGGCTTTCACAACTAACACCTTTTAAATAAAAAATTTAAATAACACCTTTTAAATCAAAATATTAAAAACAAAAATAGAATCAAACAAAAATATTATCATTAATGCTGCTTTCTTAAATTAAAAATCGTAACATTTTAAAAACTATGACTTACACTTCTCACATGATGCTAAAATTGTAAATAGATTAATAAATCTAAATACCCTATAAATTTTATACTTAGTAATCAATTATCACCCTTAAACACTTTCCACAAATTATCAAATTCACAATTAAGTAAACCATCTTAAAATTATTTTAATTCTTATTCTTCCTTACAAGCACCATAACATTTAATTCCAATCAATTATATCAACAACCACGAAATTTAACTCTAATCAATTCTTACAACCACCTTGACACTTATGAGGCAGAGGTGCCTTGTTGGAGAAGAGCCACTCAATCTATATTTTCTTTTTTGACATATTTACGTTCTTGGTAGATATACCCACCCTGGTGTGGCCATTGCCAAGTATTAGAACCTAAATATAATAAAATTTTAAAGCAGCTTCGTGGGGTTGACTCTCTTGTCTTAGCTAAGATGGATCCCCATGTAGCATGGTGCAAAAGCATAACTTTTCCAAAGAATGTGGATTGAACAATGTGAAGAAAAAATTGAAAATTATTTTCTTCAAGCATAGAAGGTACAAAAATGCACATGTAGAGTTTTGTTTTTTTTCTCTTTTTCATGTATCAGGCATTCGGTTTGAGTAACTTAATGATGATTATGGAATTTATGTATCACACCAATCCTTCTCCTCCATTGTAGCTTGACATACAATAATGCAAAAGTCAACACATTCAAAATCAAATTATGTGCAAGTAGAATGTAAAAGAGTGCAAGCTTTTGATCAAGTGAAACAGTTCAATATTGAAAAATGGAAGAAACAATTGTGAGAGGAGAAATAAATATGTAGCAAACCTGTGTGGAAGGAAACAATCTCAACATCAAATGTACACTTTACATCCTTTTTCCACGTTTTAGGAATAAAGTCTTCTTTTTGAGGCATAAAAAGCATTTTCATTTATTTATAGGACCCCACTTGGTCAAGTACATAACCAAGTCTCACATAATATTGGTGAGCACTAGTTTTGTAGCAATAATTTTGCAACTCTTGGGGCTTCCTACTTTACTTTTATCAACCCAGTAGTTCGTAACAAACTTGGAAGCGATGGTGTTGTATGCACAAGTACTAGCTCTTACTGCACGCTGTCACTTGGTCAGCTGGCGCAAGTGCGCTAGGAGCTTAAGCTAACTTCTATGAATTCTCAGAAGAAGCTTTTAACTATGATGAAAGAAAAATAACTCTACAGAGGCTATTCTATTTGCAGAAAGAGAAGGAAAACTGAAATGTAATGCAAACCCTAGAAAACCCTAATTTACCTATCAACCATACTTTTGCAAGAAAATAGATGAAAACTGATGGAATGAGTGCCATTGACTACTGAAAAGGTAAATTTCATTTATTCAAGCTACTTCTAAAAGGAAATGAGAAGAAAACATATTTTTGTGCTTTTGAGGGTTCTTATGTGGAATTATTATGCTTGTGATTTATCTGGTTGTGATTGTGCAGAGGTTTGGTGGCAAAGGAAGATGGAGTTGGCTTTTGCAGAGGGTGAGGAAGGTGTGGAGAGGTCCTAAGAAGCCCCTAGTACCATTCTGAATACTTTCATAGCGATCAGACTTCGAAAAATCACTCACAGGAAATTCTACAGGAGGCTGTAGGGGATTTACAGGAGGATCTACAGGAGGAGGCTGAGAGCTATTTTTGGAGTTTTGAAGGTGGAAAAATGATGGGAAATAGTAACTGAAGGCTAGATGAAGGTTTTGAGGTGTCTAGAGCTGGTCAAGGAAGATCAAGAAAGAACATGATGGTTGGATTTGTTCAAATGGCAAAAAAGAAGCTTGTGGAGAAAAACACAGAAATTAGGGCAGATTGGCGAAATGTTGCGAATGACTTGGGGAATCTATGAGGAGTGAGATGGTGCTGGTTGTTTTATGGATGTATGGTGAGCTGAGGTGTCCTGCAAGAGATCTGCACATCTACTTACAAAAATTGTTTAAAGAAAGGACTAAAAACTGAAATTTCTCTAGCTTGACCTAATTTCTGACCTACAAACAGAAAATGCTGAAGAGTAACTTGTGAATACAAAATAATGCAGAGGGATCTATTGTAAAAGAACAAGAAATGATCTAGGCAACTGAATCTGAATCAATATCAATCTTTCCAAATCATGGTATCACACTAGCAGTTACACGGAAGAGCAAAAATTGTGTTTTTGGTGGCAGCAGTAGTTCCTTGACCTCAAATCTTAGTCCTAGGAAGGGAGAAAGGAGATCGGGGCCTATTGTTGGCATTTTTGAATCTTATTCTATCACTGCAGTAACATACTTGAGCAACTTGAAACAAAAACAACTATGCTAACCATCAAAAGCAACCTAATCTAACAAAGCAAAATGAATTTATGCAACAGAAATTAACTCATGAACTGAAGCAAAAACATATAAGTACAAAGTAGGAGGTGTTGGGTAGCTTGGGTTGGACCCTAACCCAAGAGCTTTAGCCCTCTGAAAGAGATCAGTGCTGGCTCAAAAATTGTTTCATCTTCATTATCAAAAATAGCAGTCACATTACATAAACTATTCTAAAAAATAAGCTCAAAAATGAGATGAACAAGAGCTGCACAAAAGTGCGAAAATTTGACTAATAACTGGCTAAAATCCAACTAACCTACTGAGGCTCTAAGCCCCCCTATTTATACAAATGGATTCCTCCAACAATCCTCCTAAAATCAAGGGGCTCGGCTTGTGGAACTAGAGATAGACAACAGTTCTTCTTGACTTGCTCGGCTGCCCCCTTGGATGCATCAATGTGGCTATTTGTGCTCTGAGTTTCTGATGGAGGATTCAAGGTAGGGAGTCATAAATGAGGGGGACACCCTCCTACAAATCCTCTCCCTTGTTTCCCTCGAATATTGGCTGCCAAATGCTCATTAATCCTTTGAATTTGTCCAAAAATTGACCAAAAATCTACATAAAGCACACATTAGACTTCATGGCATAATGACTAACCCAATTCACTTTATTATCATAAATATAATAAAAAACATGCAATAAAATAATGAGAATGGTGGATTAAGCTGAGTTAGGAGGCTAAATGAGCCCATATAATTACCCATTTCTGGGGCTCATCAAATATCAGGTTGAATAAAACAAGGATCTTGGCCACTACTGTAAGAGATCACCATGGTACCTTTGAATAATGAATTAAATTTGTTATGTCAGCTAAAATGATTATTAAATCAATGTTCAATAAAATACCTGCTTCTCTCCCATCAAACAATGTAAAGTTGTTACGCGAGTGACTAGCTTTATTGATATATCTATTTCTTAGCTCTACTTTAAACTAGTTCCTCAAATGGTAAATTTTGAATTTGTCATTTTGGAAAAAAAATTGAATATAAACCTCCTGTGTCACAACGCAATCCAATTCCCAAAAGAAGTTAAGAAAGGACAAGCAAAGGCTAATCCAATCACCTTAATAGAAAGTGGTAAAACATTGTAAGTTTTTGATCAAGTGAGAGAATTCAATATTGAAATGGAGCATTTTTTTATCAAATATTTGCTATTGGAACTTGAAACAACATCTTTGAAGATTGAGAGGAAATCTACGTTGGAAAGGTTATAAAATCTGTAAATTTGACATAATGTAAGTGATTTATTTCTATCTTCTAGCTTTGAATGACATTTTGTTTACTAATTTTTACATTAAATGTTTTTCTATATGTCACTATTCTTGTTAAATTTATGCCTTATAGTGTTTCATTTGTAACATCTAGTACAATTTCTAATTTTATTTTTCCAAAATATAATCTAGGATGTGAATCTTTTCTTCCTTAAAAATATATAAACATTAAATATAATTATAAGGGTTAAAACAATGGTCTTTCCTGCCAACATGATTTTATCATGAGTGTTTGGTGTCCGATTTTATCATAAAGGTTTGGTGTCCTTTCCATGTCCCCCATATCGTTGGTTTCCATTCAAATTTCTATTCATCTTTTCACATTTTGCACAAAAAAAATATTTGTACATTTCTCAAAAAGGAAAAGGACGAGGAGGATACACATCTCACTAAACAATGGTTATTCAATAAATGATTTCGAATTATAAAATCAATTCAAATTTCTATTTATCCTCTGAGCTTTCGTATAAACATTTTTTTTACATTTCTCTCGAAAAAGGATGAGGAGGATATGTTACCTAAAAAATGGTTAATGACAAATTAAACTAAATTAATAATTAATAATTAATTTAAATTACATTAATAAATTAGTGATTAATTTTAAGTAGTTGATTTTTTTATCATTGAATTTATTTATATTTTTAGTTTCTCATTAATTTTTTATTTTTTCATTAGGAAAATCAATAAGAAAATATTGATCATTTTTATAAGATTTTGAGATTGAAATTACTTATAAGATTTTGGGATTGAATGGAAAAAAGTGATCATTACTCTCTTTTAATGTAAAGCAAAAAGGGATGTATGACTCCTTGTTAATTCATAACAAAATTTGATGCAATACTCTTTATCAATGACTAATGAGCCTACTAACCTTTATTTCCTAGGGAAAAAATTGGTGCTTTAGCAATATGACATTAAGGTCCTTTTATGATGTAGGAGCATCTAGCTCAGAAATTTCATTGTAATTTAGCAGCCATAGGGGATCTTGTATTTCAAGGAAGTTGGTTTCCTAAGTATTGAATTAATGTAATTATTTAATGTTTTGAGCGAATTTAATGAGAATAGGAATTAATTGAATATTGTGAGGCATGATTGTAAATATTCTCGAATGTAGAAGAATATGAGAGATTTAGGAGAGTTGAGAGAACTGAGGGATTTGGGAATTGATTGTAAAATCCAGATTAGGAGTTAGTTCATGATTTTGTAAATTAAAGAGAATCCTTAGGAATGAGGAAGAGAGCTAGGAATTTTGTTGAGGAGTTTACGGGTCTAAACCAGAAATTGGTTTTAGGATCCCTTTGTATAAATGTAAGTGTCGAACAGTAAAAAGGGTCTTTTTCACCACTATTTACCCTACATTAATTATCAATACTAGTACGATTTTTTATCTCAAAGAGTGTACTCAGTTTGAGGCAGTCGTTTGTCAGAGTAATGCTAGTAGTATAGTGCTTTAAATACAAGAGTAAACAGATGCTTGGAATAAAATCTACCTTCAAAAAAAAACTTAACACTCTGAGACTTAAATCATTTACTCAGAAAACTACAACAATTTATCAGTGAAGCGTGTAGTAATAATAACTCCTCCCTTTGTAAACTTATGTAATTTAGAATCAATTTAAGGAAAAGATCATCACCTGGCAATTGGACAACAACTGTCAATGTTCACTACAGTTTCAGATTGTTTTATGCACATCAAAGCAATGATAATTCAAATAACATGAAATGGAACAACGACTGATCGATTTAACTCGATTGAACAACAAAGCTTTAACCTACGAAAATGAAGCAGTAACTGCAATCTTCACTCAGAAATGATTTGAAAATTAAACGGAAATGGGACAAAAAACTAAAGGAAGCTATGAAATATTGAACAACAACCTGAATCAAATGTAAATACACAGCAAACCAAATCGAATATTACACAAAACACTTCTCTGTTGAAGAACCAATAATCTGAGTTTCGGCATAACAATTATTAATCATGGTTAGGAAGAAACAGCAATTGCGATCATGGTGGAACAACAGTCCCAATGAACAACAAATCACACTTGGGAGTAAACTGTAGATAAATAGACAATAATACCGATTTATAAATACACAACACTATTACTCTATAATCGAACAGTAACAGTAATCTGTAAGGAACAACAATGTTATACAATAATATCAATTTGTTAAAGGAACAACAATACAATATAACTTTAGAACGAGTAGCATAACATTCCTATGCAGAGAATAACCTTACTATTCAAATAGGAACGAAATAGAACAGAGCTAATACATCAAATAATAAGGAACAATAGATTACTGAACAAAGCAAATAAAATAAATCAAACCACCCATGACTTGGAATCGAGAATTAATGGTAAAGGAAGCAAATGATCCACCAGGTCCGAGCCCTTAGCCTCCAGGGATGCACTGCTTATGATTACTCCAGAACCAAAGATGGAACGGCAACAGAGTTTATATATTAAGCATCAAAATAGAGTTACAGTATTCGCTCTTTTAAAGAGATTGGATGATCAAAGTTTCAGTTCCAATAGTCAATTTCATAAAAACAACAATAGTCCCCCTTTGGGCTAGCAATGTCGCCCTTTATTATAAAAATCGAGCAGAGATATCAACGATACAAAGAATCATTAAGATAGCGATCCCTCAGGATCAAAGGATCCTAAGGCATTCACCATATTGTTAGCTCTCAGTTATGTTCTTGTTCTCTTGCACCTATTTGGTATCTCCTCTTCCTTTTCTTGGCTTGTACGCTCCAATCTGGATTGCCTCGTTTGGATGCGGTTCCCTGTCAAAGGGACAACAATTGATTTCGTCTTGTCGTTTCCTTTGGAATGGCGATTTTTTGTTTTCCTCTTTTTCTGCATAGGAAAGGGGTAATTATTAGTCATTTTACATTGCACACAAATCTTCTAAACTTTATCATAATCTTTCACCATATACCTATTTCATAATGTAAAGAAGTTATGAATTTAAGGAAAGGATGACAAAATAAGTGGTAATTACATACCTTCTCTAGTGCTCAACACACCCCCCTGCTTACCCTTTTTCATGCCCTCATGAAAACATTGTAATTGACATGCAAGGTAGTTAGGGAATAGGCTGGAGAATGGATCTCATTAGGTGGTCTACAGCCATGATGCCTAGCTAGGAATTCAAAAAGATGTCTTGTTTAACCTTCGGGCATTTCATATAAGGCTTGATATCCTGGTGCAGGGTGCCAAATGACTGGACTTCAGAACCTATAACCTAACCAAGGTGGGCCTTCTCTCAAAATGAGGTCACCATAAATACCCAAGCGGTCAGCAGCTAGCTTAAAGTTCTCATAATTGAATGGTTCCCTATTTTGGATGTTCCGATTAGAAGTCTAGTATCGGAATCTGGTTGTTGCTATGGCAAGGTCTTTGATGGTAAAGAAGTATTCTACCCCTTTCTAGATGACTGCTGTGTGAATAGGTCCTGATGCTTCGATCACTCCTTAAGTTCTCATTAGGCTCCTATGTTTATTCCATAATTGCAGTGGGTCTCTAGGTTCACCCCTCACCCATAAATCTAATCCATTCTCTTGTCTTTGAAAGACATTGTAGGCTTTAAGCCACTTTATTTTATTAACACCAAAAGAAATAAATTCCTGTAGTTGGACATCACCCACAAAAGAGCTAGGGTTCTACTTTGTTTCTCCATCTAATACAAGATTGTTTAAATAAAATTTGCATAACAATCGCTGAACTTTCACCCCGTAATGCTTACGACAGTTTATGAAGTCATCAATGGTTTTTATCTCTATAGGTACTCCTGCTTTAACATCTTTAACTTTCAATTGTAAATATCTTTCCATTAAAAACAAAGCATAGTTCCTAGCAGGTGCCCTACATGCTAGCACGTCAGTATATGGAGAGCATAAGGTATCCATTTGTTTGATGACTATGTCTAGTCTATGGGTTACCTTTTTGACTCTTTCTTGTGCTTTTCGCCATCCTTCAAAGGCCTAGCTTTCTGATGCCTTAATGTTCTTCATCTTTTGTTGTAATTTCTCATATTTTCCTCGACGGATATTCTACTCTGTAAGTTTCTCTATTGTTTTTTGGGCTTGTGCCAAATCCTTTCACAAAGTTACTGTCCTTGGGTCATTATCCAACATAATAGTTGTAGGTAGGAGATCTGCTTGGATCTCCTTATCACAGCATCCCATCTTTATCGTCTGAGTTTCCTTAGAGGAAAATGCCTCTGTCTGAATTTCCTTATCACAGGCCGATACGTTCTCTATTTGTACTTCGACATGGGAAACAACAAGATGATGTTCCTTTCGGTTTTGAATGGCAGGTTGGACTTGAGTCCTCTTGATCTTTTTCTTAAGGGGTTTTTCCTAGGTGGTTGCATGCTTTACCACAGAGGTTCCTTTTGATTTCTTCCCCATTTTCAAAACCCTTATCTGTTGTCGAAGTTGCTTGATCATGTTAAGCAGTCTCTGTTGTTCCTTTCGTAATCTTTTAATTTCCTCTATTTTCTTGGAAGGAACAGTCATTCGTTTACTCGGGCCTGGGCTTTGTACCTCCAGTATTGTACCTTCACCTTGGCCAATTTCCTTATTTTCTTCTTGGGGTGCTTCTTCAGTGTTCTGCTGATCGGGTTGTTCAGGGGTAGAAACCCTAGCTTGCTCTATTGTTTCCTAGGTAACTTCTTCTTCTACCCCTTCTTCATCATGGAATTCTTTTGGTGTATTCTGACTAGGAACAAATTGTTCCTCTTCCTCATTCTCGTCACTCTTCTCTCTAGATACACTCTCATCATGGGTAGATTTATCCTCTTCTTCTTCTTCTTCTTCGTCACACAGTTCTTCAGATGCACTTTTATCATGAACAAAGTGCTCCTGCAGTCCTTCTTCGATGTGGGGGTTAAGTGGGCTGTGAGGTTGGACATATTCACCCATATTGGCCAGAATCTGGACCAATTCATCTTCTTGCAACGGGTTTTTCAATGGACTTCCACTGCATTGTTCTATTCCCTCTTCCTCCTGACCAGCTTTCTCAGTCTCTTCCTCTGGTTCTCCTTCATCATTTTCCTCCAATTCTTTTTCGTTCTCCCCTCCTTCCAATTATGACGGTTGCTCATCTCCTGAATCATGTATTTCCACCGGTTGACTAATGTTCCCCTGGGAATTTCCTAGCATTCCTCTGATCCATGCCAATCTAACATATTTTCTTCGTTTCAGTGGCCTGCTTGATGTACTAGCAACATATTTTCGTTTTGGGGCTGGCAAAGCCAGTCCCCCGTATATCGTGAAAATCAGTTCTTCCCAACTGCTCTGTTGTTGAGTAGACTGTAGCTGACTATCGGTCGTATTAGCCCATGGTGATTTACTCCTGACTCTACATGGTGATATTTCTTCATGATTCGAGCAACAACGTGTAATAAAAAATTTAAAAACACAGGAAAATTCACAACACATTTTTGCTTTAACACAGCTAAAAGTTTAATATGGCATGGTCTTACCACATCTTTCCTGTTGTCACAGGTGATGTAGCTTTGGATAATTCTCGCCAACTCTACCTACGGCTCTCCCAAGGATGCCGGTAAAACTCCTTTCCCTTTTACAGTCAGGTTCTGCCCTTCATCCTGGAAGATTTTCATGGTGTCTCACAGTCTCACCCTTTTCAAAGTCCACACAAGTTCGGTGGCTGGTAGTCCCAAAACCTCTGGAATTATGTTGTCAGTGACTGCTATCTGTCTCCCCCTCACCATGGAATGATGTTCTTGCAACTTTCGTAAAAACTCAATTGCCACCATCTCGCTGGATTGTTGTAGACGATTAAGATAAACTATCCATCCTGCCCTTGCTAGGATCTCTCATGCAGCATCAGAGACCATCAACACCTGTGGCTCACTGTGAATTGATCTTCCTCTCATGCTTAGCACACTGTAAAAAAACACAGATACGGCAATGGAACAACATGTTGTTCAAATTTTTGCTCATTGTTAGCAAACACAGAGAAGATGACGAAACAGCACGTTGTTCGAATTTTGAACCTACTGCTAATTTTTGCAAAGCAAAACACGAAAATAGCTTCAGAACAACAAGCCATGCATATTAGGAAACAAAATACCATTAAGCTTTGCTATTCCTGAGTCATAATTCTCCGAATAATAAGCTAACACGCATGCCAGTGAATTATGGGGATCACCTGCCCCCCTGCAATGTGATAGGCCATCCTCAGCCATCAAATGAAGGAGTAGCATGTTGAACTGCCATAGTACAGAGTCATAAAGGAACAACATATACAGAAATTCCATGTTTACAATGACGAGCAGATTTTCGAAATCGAGGCGTATAATAGAATCACTTAATAAATAAGGAAATGCCATGATATGATGCGAGAATTGGAGGACAGGACAACTGATATTCATAAAAGGTCTTATGCGATCATTATCGACTTTTACCATCATAATTGATTTGTAATTGATTTTCATGTACCAAAGGTTCGAAAGGGTTATATACATAATCTCATTTGAACCATTTATAAAGATACAAGAAGAAGGGTTTTATAATTTCTATTGGTGTATAAGAAATACAACTTCAATACCATCGACAGAGCTCTGTTGACCACAGGTGTCCATAACCTTGACAGAGTTGTTTATTTCACCCTTAGAACCATAATCCTTTGTGTATGCCTAGGAAAGTGTTGTGCAATGTCAGAATGGAGGCCATTATGCTGGATTGGTAACCAGATAAATCATAATGCCATTCACCAGGAAGGAGTGAAAGGTGGGCGAGCTGGCTTGTGATGAGACTTCCTGTTCCAAGGACTTTTTATTTTTTTTTATGTGCCTCTTAGATCATATCCCTGGTGTGGTGGCCATAGTAGGAATGCCACTTCACTTTCTTCCTTATGATCATGGTAGGCTGGCTCTTGATGAGACCCCCTATCCCTCATTTGAAAAACCATGTTAGAAATCATATAAACATTTTTTCTTCTTTTTTCTTTTATATAGAACTTTTCCTATTCCTATTTATATACAAAGGGTGTTTCAACACTCCTTAAGAGTAGGGATGGTGGAAGAAGTATGAACATCTCAATAGAAAAATATGCCCTTATTCTTATTCAATAATAATGATCAAAGAGAATTATGGGGATTTAGGAATAACCATCATGATAAAAATAATCAGTCATATCAGTATTAGTAGAATAATGCCAGCAAGGTGATCAATAGTTGTGTCATTTCCTCTTTTCTCTTAACAATTCATAGCAATTTCTTCTAAAGATAATGATTTTTATGTAATTTGTTGATTTCAGTATCCTCTAGTTTTTGTATTCGTTGCATAAATGTATAGTTGTTCTTTAAATGAGCATGACTCACAAAAATGATCTAAATGGTAAAACACACAAAGAAGAAAATGCACTCTAAAAATGTTGTTCTCAAGATAGAACAGCTACTATACAAAAAGCATAAGCAAAAGGAAAAATATACTCAAAACTGTTGTTCATTGAAAGGAACAACAACTTCCCTTAATTGGAACAGCAAAGAAAACAAGTGCAAACAAAAAAATGCAAAAACGTTGTTCCTTCGAAAAGGAACAGCAGAAAACTGAAGGTGTTGTTCCTTCGGAAAGGAACAATAGAAAAATGAAAGTGTTGTTCCTTTGGAAAGGAACAACAGAAAATGAAAGTGTTGTTCCTTCGGAAAGGAAAATAAAAAAATGAAAGTGTTGTTCCTTTGGAAAGGAACAGCAGAAAACGAAAGTGATGTTCCTTCGGAAAGGAACAGCAAAATTGCAAAAGTGTTGTTCCTTCGAAAAGGAATAGCAAAACGTAAAAGTGTTGTTCCTTCATAAAGGAATAACAAAAAGGCGGAAGTGTTGTTCCTTCGGAAAGGAACAGTAGGACGTGAAAGTGTTGTTCCTTCATTGTTCGAAAGGAACAACAGAATGCAAAACAAAGGAATCAGCAAATGTTGTTCCTTTGCAAAAGTGTTGTTCCTTCAAAAAGGAAACAAAGCAAAATGCAGGAAAATGAGAAGTGTTGTTCCTTCGAAAAGGAACAGCAAAATGGTGAAAATTTTGTTCCATCCGAAAGGAATAGAAAAATGCAAAAGTTGCAAAAATGCATAAATCTGTTCAGAAAATAATTTACACAAACAAAACAAAAGAATTATGTACAAAATTTAAAAGCAATCAAATCACTTAATGAACCAAAGGTGAGGAAGAGTTCTCTTCCTCAACCAGAATCTGCATGTCAGAGTCTTCCCGGAGTTGCGGATAGAAGGATTCCTGTGTAAGGGTTTGCGATACAATCGAACTCGGTGTCTGTTTGCCTTAAAGGTATGTCTAGATCCATCGATGGTGGTTAAAGCAATGGTGTCATTATCATGTACCTTCTGGATTTCGTATGGTCGCAACCAGCGAGTCTGAAATTTCCCCAGAAAATCCTGAAACCTCGAATCATATAGGAGCTCCCAATCTCCTTCGTGAAAGACTTTCTTTTTGATGAGGGCGTTGTGCCATTTGGTTCTCTGTTGTTGGATTAATGCATTATGTTGAAGAGAGGAGAGCCTGATTTCATCCAACTCGTTGATCTACTATAGTCTATTAATCTGGGCCTTGTTTAAATCTAGACCGACTTCTTCTACTGTTCTCAAGGTCTGTATTTCGAATTCTATTGGAAATATGGGTTCCTTGCCAAATACTAGCTGATATGGTGAATAACCAGTAGTGCTTCTCCATGTTGTTTTGTATGCCCACAAGGCTTCCAGCAATCTTGTAGCCCAATCGCGTCTGTGTGACACAATGGTTTTTGTCAGTATTGCTTCTATTACTTCATTCATGCTTTCTACTTGGCCATTCCCCTGTGGGTGGTATGTAATAGTAATTTTATGCTGAATATGATAGTTTTTTAGTGTTGCAGCAATTTTATTACCAGAAAACTGTGGTTCTCCATCCGTGATTATGTCTCTTGGGAGGCCATATCGCAAAAATATGTGGAATAGGAACTAAATGACGAAATCCTCTGTATCTCTTGGCAATGGCTCTGCTTTAACCCATTTGGTGACATATTATGTTGCTACCAAAATATATGTTTTTTTGTTTGATGATGGATTGATCGGACCAACAAAATCAAGCGCCCAACGTTTGAATGGTTCAATGACTAGCTGTGGGTTCAGAGGCATTTCATCGGACTGTCTAGGGTGTTCTGCTCTTTGGCAACTACCACAAGCTTGAACAAATTTCTTTGCATATTTGAAGATTGTGGGCCAATAATACCCTGTTTGTAGAACTTTGTGACCAGTTCTTTGATCTGCGAAATGTCTGCCACACGTTCATCGTGACAGGATTTCAAAATGTCAAAAATTTCATCTTCATGGATGCATCTTATAATGTGCATATCTACTCCTGTATGAAATAGGTAGCCCCCAATCCAAGAAAATCAGGTACTACGCTGGAGAATCTGCTTTCATTCATTGGGAGTTAGATGTTTTGGTAATTTTCCAACTACTAAATAATTTGCAACATCAACATACCAGGGTGTTTCGACAGTAACAACGAACAAATGTTCATCTGGAAATTGATCTTCGGCTGCTGTTGCATCCACTAGTTTTGGAATTTGTGAGAGAAAGTCAACAACAGGATTTTCTTTTCCAGGTCGGTATTTTATTGTGATGTCGAATTCCTACAATAAAATCAGCCGTCTTGTTACTCTACCATTTGTGATTGGCTTATTTGCCAAATATTTAATGGAAAAGTGATCTGTATATAAAACAATAGGATATCCAGTGATATAATGCCCAAATTTATCTACAGCATGTATTACAGCTAAAAATTCTTTATTAGTAATGGTATAGTTCAACTTAGAAGGAGAAAAATTCTTGCTAATATAATAAATTGCATATGGTTTATTGTCTTATTCCTGCCCAAGGACTGCTCCAATAGCTGTGTCCGAGGCATTTGATGAAATTTGGAATGGCAGGTCCCAATTTGGACCTTTGAGTACTGGGGCTGTTGACACAAGCTCTTTCAGATCCTCAAAAGCACGGTCACATTTATCTATCCAAACAAAGTCAACATTTCCTATCAGTGCATATAGAAGTGAGCAATGTGAGAAAACTGTTCTATAAATCTCCTATAATAACCAGAAAATCCAAGAAAACTGCGTACCTCTGTCTGTGTGGTAGGAGTAGGTATTAACAAAATTATTTGAATTTTGGCCGGATCTACCTGTATTCTAGCTTCTGAGATATAATGGCCTAGGATGAGTCCTTCAGTCATCATCACATAGCATTTTTCATGGCTCAGGCAGAGCCTGGTAGCGATACATCGTTGCAGCACCTTTTCCAATGTGTCTAATGCTGGGTCGAAATCATCTCCTTATGGTGTGAAATCATCCATGTATACTTCGAGTCCTTCATTTATTAAATCTGAAAATATGCTGAGTGTTATCACTCAGGTTTTTCCCAAAAGTTGTAAGAAAGGGAATAATGCCAAGGTAACCACATACCAATCTTTTAGATACAGAATCTAGCCAATTTGTATCCAGAGGGGGCTCTCACTTTATGATTTAGCTTTGTTTTTAAAGGTATTAGGATAGTTATGAAGTTCAAGGGTTTTATTTTGAGTTTGGGTGGTGAGATTCGATAGAACGGTGAGGTAAAAAATAATAGTTCAGTCCATTGGGCATGATGGAGTCAAAGAAGATGGTTTTTGGATTTGGTTTCTTAACAGAAGATGGCTTCACAGAGCAAGGTAGTCAAAAAGGGAACAAATAAAAGAGTTGAAGCAGATGGAATGGGCTTAAATGGTGAAGGGAAGTTAAGAATCCTTCAACATATTGAAAGAGGGAAAATGGATGATTATTGATAAGGAGCAGTTAAGAATTCCTTAGCAAATAAACAACATGAAAGAATCAGGAAACATGAGCAATTAAGAGTTCAATGTTTATTCTAATTCTAAAGAAAACACAAAGAATAATAAAGACTGAAAACAGAGTGCAGTCAAGCAAATTTTGAAATTAACCTTTTTCTTTATCATTCAGTTTATGAAACACAAATTATATAATAAACAAGAAAACTTTAAAACACGAGATCAAGAGGACTTATTGATCCGGAGGTTGATTCAAGAATTCTGTGACAAGTCCTCTGCTTCAATTCTTCATCCAGTATGGCCAGACAATAGATGTTTCCAATAGCTCTTTATTCCAAAAATTCAGTGCTACAGCAGAGTCTAGGAAATCCACACACCATTAGACCCCTTCACTACTCTAATGGAGGGAGTATATATACAACAAAAATATGTACAAAAAATATCTCATCACTGCTCTGAGATAATATCTATTTCTAACCTTATAGTCTATAAGACAAGATAGAAACAGCTAGAGAAAGATAATTGATGTTGTGTTGGAGGCAAGCCTTTAGGGTTCGACTTGCAGCTATCTTCTGTAGTAGCTCTGCGCCGACTCCTTGTCTTAAATGTGTTCTTTAATTCTGATCTACTACTTTTAATTTTGCTCTGACACTCTTTATTGCTGATCTGATACACTTTAATGCTTGAACTGATACTCTTGACTTGTTTGATGCTCTTTAATGCTGAACTGACCCCTACTCACCGCTGTCTGGTATTTCGCCCAAAATTTTCTTTCTCCAAGGGTAACGGTGTAACTATGAAAAAACACCTGTTTTTGGGGCACTGGAGGTTGTTCTCCGCCTTCTGATTCATAACACTTAGCTCTTTCTATGGCTGGTATGCTAACTTCCTACGGAGATTGTTGAGAAGCCTTGGCAATTGATGTACTGATAGCCATCTATTGAGAAAATTCACAAGTACCTGTTTTTACAGAGGAAAACCACATGTTTTAGTTTTTGAATGGTCGTGAGCTCGTCGATGGAGCCTTTTCTGGTCTGGAGGTGGTCGAGAATGAACTGGGAACACGGTAGAAATCATGCCTGGAGCACTGTTCGCAGAGAAACATATCAAAAATGACCCTTTTCCCTTTTATTCAACAAAAATGAAGCTTGGCGGGAATTTTTGTCTTGGAGGACGGATGACGTCCGTGGAAGTACGAGATAGATGATGCAACGGGTGACGTCAACTAAGGGTGATGTGGCGGTGACATCAGAAAAGGGCAGGTGACATCAGCGGATGATGTCAGCAAAGGGTGGTGGTAAGCGGTTTTTCCCACACCACTTTTGGGGCTGGGCAGTTTCAGGCGGAGGGCTGGCGAGCACAGCAGAAGCACGACGTGTGGCAGGGTACGGGCACCAAAACCGTCGTTTCCCCATGACTTAAACATCAGCGATTAGGGGTGTTGCAAAATGGATGCGGACCATTGGATGCATGGGCAGAGATCTGACAGCGGATGCACTGTGGAGATGGAGGAGAGTAAAGCAGTGGGCCCAGCACAATAAACCAAGGTTTTTAATGGTATCGGGGTTGCTTTGATTGGTCTGCGAGCCTTGGTTTTAATTAACCTGAGCAACTAATTAACCCATGATTGCGTGTGGTGGGGAGGTTATTAATAGGTTTCAGATAAACCATTAATCCCTCGTTTATATAGTGATATGATCGTAATCGACCGGGGTGGGATATTAATATTTGGGGGGTTTTATTATTTTTATATACAATACGGGATTGAGAAATAAAGCGGGATTTAAATAATATATGTTAAAGTTAATATGGATTTTGAAAAATAAAAAGCGCTAAGCCAATGTTTGAAGTCTTTACATTAAAACTTAGGCTAGAAGGGGGAAAACGGGTTTATACAAGAGATATGGCCAACTTCCTAAGTAAAATAGGGTTTTACTTAGGGAATGTTTATGGAATGAGATGAGTGATTTTAGTGATATCAAACAGATCTTAATAACTTTGGGGGAGTTAGTGAATGATTTTATTAAGGAAAAGTATGAAGGGGAGTTAGTCATGAAACCTTGCCTCGCTTGAGCTGCATCAAGAGTAATGTCCGCCATGGCACTTGTGACAAAAGTAAAAAGTTAACACATTGAAAGACATGATCCATCACAGGCATCATTCTGCAACACCATCTACCTACCAAGCCTACTTTGCCTAGCATTTTTTCTTCTTTCTTTGGGTGCATTTGGACTAGCAAACCCTCATCAATTTTTCTTTTCTTTGCATGGTAAGTGTTGGCATTATGGCTAAAGTGTTGTCCTTGATGGCAACCCATTCAGGTGATAGATCACAGTACTTCAAGTCAGCAGCAGAGATTGATGATCAGCTATCAAATATTGAAGAAAATAAGGGGTACGCAGGTACACCTTACATAAGGTGCGTACACGCAGGTCATTGTTACATAAAGTGCGTACATACCCGCAGTTATCTCGTTCAGGAGGTGCGTACCCCCAGTGCACACATTTCAAGGCAAAGAAATTCACATGTGGGGTTTTCTTATGTTTTACTCTTGGTATTTAGCCGACGGTATTGAGTTATTATGGTGTCGGCTCGTGGTATTGATCCATGTTTTAAGGAAGAGCTTTCCTATATAAAGCAAAGGAGATCATTTGGCTTGAGTATGCTTTTGTGTTGAATATCTTATGAGGGCTAGATCTGGTCTAGATCTAAATAAGGCGAATCTATTGATGGACTGAGATCTCTTCGGTGCATGTTCAGATCAGTAGATCTGACTGTCTGGGTTATTTCTGAAGTCTTGAAATCATCTATGCCCGAAGGTACGTAGGTACAGTGAAAGAAAAGTGCGTACATACGCAGGAACGAAGCGTTTCAGGTGCACCGGTACGCAGGCACAGAAGGGTTTCAGGTGTGCCGGTACGCAGGCACAGAAGGGTTTCAGGTGCGCCGGTACGCAGGCACAGAAGGATTTCAGGTGCGCCGGTACGCATGCACAGAAGGGTTTCAGGTGCGCCGGTACGCAGGCACAGAAGGGTTGCAGGTGCGGAGGTCCACAGGCAGTTCAATGGACTCAGAGCGAGGTACGCAGGCGAACAGTTGAGCAGGGTGCGTACTGTAAGCAGGCAAGCAGTTGAGCAGGGTGCGTACTGTAAGCAGGCAAGCAGTTGAGCAGGGTGCTTACTGTAAGCAGGCAAGCAGTTGAGCAGGGTGCTTACGTAAGCAGGCGAGCAGTTGAACAGGGTGCTTACTTCTCTTAAAATCTTTGTTTATCATTGTTGTGTTCTGGGTTTGGTCCTATTATTGTTGATCTGGTTACTACAGTTGATTGGGTGATTCTCTTATACTTGATGATCATTTGATGCTTATGGATCCAGTTTGAAAATTTATGAAAAGTGGTCCTTGTAAGAAAAGAAGTAGGGGGTTGTAGCTCCCTTCCAGGAGAGATTGGAAAACGAGAGAGAGTTGTAGCTCTCTGCAGGTTGCAGCCTACGTACTGGTAAAGGACAGCACCAGTACAAAACCATTATAAAAGGAGTTTCTAATTTGAAAGAAGATAGAGACATATTGCAGCAGGTGGTTTTCACCCACATTGGGTTTCCACCTTACATCTTGTGTTCTTTGGTGTGACTATCTGTTTTCTTTGTTCATGCTCATTATTTTATGGTACTGACATGCAAAACTAATTCAAAGAACAAATAAGGAAGATTGATTAAAAGAATTAGATAATACTGATTCACCCCCCCCTCTCAGTATTATTTCCAACAGTAAGCCTACCTAAGTATGCACTTATTACTTTCAAGGGCTTAGATTAAACTATTGAGCTCCTTTGCTTCTCTACCTATCTACTTATCTGCCAAGATTAAACAGTTTGGCCAGATTTTATTCTCTATCTCTAAAACAGGAAATTCAAACATGAACTAGCCAAGATTAAGCCGTTTGGCCATTCACCCATTGTGGCATAAATTAACAAGTTGCACACAATGCTTATTTGTAGAAAATGGAAAGGTAGTGGCATTTTGGACTTGCACACTTTCCTAGTCTTTCTTTGTTTGGGGTTCATTTTTTCTCTTTTTGACCATTTTATTCTTTTTACCCTTTGATTTTTCTTTTAGGGCATACCCTCTTTACATTTTTTAAATTTTTTGATTTTTTTCATAATATGGAAAACCTTTACAACAAGGAAAGGCTGAACATATTACGGAGCTCATCAAGTCAATCATGAAATATGACACCTATTGGTATAGGAGTATAACAGTGGCTCCACTTGGGGATGGCTTTCCCTGGTCGAAAGTCAAGAACAGCAGGTCAGATGGCCTTCTGAATAACTTTTACTGTGTTCTGAAATTTTCCTTTGCTGGTTGCTTTATTGTATATATGATAGCACACTTGTGAAGCTTAGGGCCTTCTCTTCGGGCTTCAACTGCAGCAAGTTACTACCCAATTAAAACTGTGACATTGTTAAGGATATATTATGTACATGTTAGAGTCAAAATTCATCAAAAAACTGGATCAAGGTAATGTTTCAGCATTTGACCATTCACTGGTCCTTTTTCTGATTCTGTACCATCCAGGCTCTTCAGAAAGTAAGTATTGTTCCCTTGCAATGCATGGATGATAAATGGCCCTTTCCACAGGAATTAAAACTTCCCATGCTTTCCTTTGTCTTCTCTCCTGGAATCCCACCTTAGAACTTTGTCTCCAATGTAGAAGTATTCTGCTTTGGTCCTTTTATCAAATATTTTCTTGAGTTTTTCTTGTAACACTTGGGATCTTTGGTGCACTTCCTCTCTGGTCTGCTGCAAATAGATGGTCTGATTTATTCTCATTTGAATGCCATTGGGTTCCACCTAAACTTCTTATAGCAATTTCATCATAGGAACTCCTAAAGATGAAGGGAACACAGCCTCCATGCCATAAACCGACTCATAAGGTCTAGTTTCAATAGATCTCTTTGTAGTAAGTTTGTCTGCCCATAATGCATTTGTAAGTTTCTTGTGCCAGTTTTTCTTGTTTTCTTCCAACAATTTCTTAATAATATTGATCAGGCTTTTATTGGAGGATTCAGCTAGACCATTACCTTGAGGGTAATAGGCTGTGGAATGGCCTAAAATGATATGGTATTTTTTATAGAAATTTATCAGTTTCTTGGACTTGAAGGCGGCAGCATTGTCGGTTATGATCTTTTCAGAACAGCCAAATCTAAACAATATGTTGGTTTCTAAGAATCCTATAATCATTGTATCATTGGCTTGTCTAGAAGGAATGGCTTTTATCCATTTAGTGAAATAGTCTGTGGCAGTAAGAATCCATTTATGTTGGCCAGAAGAGGGAGGGTGTATTCCTCCAATGAAGTCCAAAACCCATTGTCGAAAGCATCTTTCAGTGGAAATTGGTCTTAAGGGTAAGGGTAACAGTTTCCTTTTGCCTTCAAAAATTTGGCATTTGTGGCAAGCAGTGACAAACTTCTTTACATCAACGAACAAGGTTGGCCAGTAAAATCTAGCCCTTAGGATTTTGTCTGCAGTTGATTTCCAGTAAAGGTGTCCACCGCAGTCCCCTGCATGAAATTCTTTGAGAACCTTATGAGCTTCTTCTTTTATTAAACAATTCAATAAAATACATTCATGATTTTTCCAAAAAAGAGCATTATCTAAAATACATAATTTTGAAGCTTTCATCTTTAAAAACCTTTTCTTTGTTCTGGATAACCCTGGAGGAACCTGCAAGTTTAATAATACATGAATTATATCATCATACCAAGGTGATTCTACGAAGGGCTGAGTGATTTTTGGAGTCGCCATCTCCTGTTCATTATCCAGTTCATTAATATCCAGGGCTTGATAGTTTGTTTCAGTCATGAGTTTAGCCAATCCCTGTCCTTTTATCAGTTTTGTGGGTTTTATTTCAATGTCATACTCCAGTATTTTAGTTATCCATTTACCTCGTTTGCCTTCAATTCCATCCTGAGTCAGGATATCTTTTACGACAACATTTGGTACATAAGCTACTACATGGGAGTACAATATATAGACACTAAAGTCTTGAATAGCTTTCACAAGGGAAAAAGCCTGTTTTTCCATGATTTTGTAATTCAGAGGTAAGTGCTTTACTGAAAAAGGCTATGGATTTTTCACATCCTTGATCATCATTTTGCAGTAAAACGGCTGCTATAGTGCGTTCTGATGCAAATGAGAAAATTATGAAGTCTCTATCGAACTTTGGACTTGTAAGGACTGGTGTTCTGGTCAAAGCCATTTTAATCTCTTCAAATGCTTGTTTGGCTTCTACTGTCCATTTGACCTTTGAATCCTTTTTTAACATATTGTTCAGCAATCTAATTAATTCACCCAAATTAGATATGAATCTTCTCAAAACGTTAATCTTCCCTAGGAAATCTTGAAGTTCTTTGACATTTCTGGGGTGGGGTATTTGCAAAATAGCTTCTATTATAGTAGGATCAATTCTGATGCCATCTTTGGAGATGATATGGCCTAATAGTTTGCCTTCTTATAGACCTAACAAAGATTTTTTAGGATTTAATGAAATACCATATTTTCTGCATTTTAAAAACACTTGTCTCAAATGATCTAGATGTTGCTAATCTAATCTAGAAAACATAGTGAGGTCATCTAGATATATAACCAGAAAATCGTGAATCTATTTTGCAAAAGCTATTTCCTTTGCTCGTTGAAATGTTGCCCCTAAATTCTTAATTCCAAATGGCATTTTAACATATTTGAATGTACCCCATGGTGTTGCAAATGCAACCTTTTCTTGGTCATCAAGATGAACTAGAATCTGATTAAAACCTGAAAACCCATCCAAAAGTGAAATCCTAGAAGCACCTACTACTCTTTGTAAAATATGATCCATCTTAAGCATGGAAAATTTTAGGGGCTAATGTTCGCCCAGTGGGCTAATTTTCCATGATTTTTCCACAAAAAAGATTCGCCAATTTCCAATTTTATAAAAGACGATTCACCCAAATTTTAGAATATAAAATTATTTTACCTTAAAAATCGCCAACATTATAGAGAGACTATATATAAAATAATTATAAATTTGATTAATTTTACAAATATATCAATAAACATTTATAATTTGCATATTAGGGATTAGTGAGATTCGCCAATGTTTTAAACTTCAAGAAAATTTTCCTTGATCTTAAGTAAAGGGTAATTTTCCTTTAAAGAAACCTTGTTTACATTTCTTAAGTTAACACATAATCTGATCTCTACCGTTTTCTTCCTGGTAGGCACTAAATTAGACACCCACTCTGAAAATCTGATTGGTGCAACTATCCTTGCATCAAGCATTTGTTTGATTTCTTTTTCAATTAAAGGAAGCAGTACAGGGTTGATTCTTCTAAGCTTTTTTTGAATGGTTTTCTATTTTCCTTGAGGGGTATAGTATGTTGAATTACAAAGGTGTCATAAGATTTGAGGTCTTCATAGCTCCAGGCAAAAACATCCTGAAATTCTTTGATCAGTTCAACATACTTAAGTTTTTGATCAGGGGCAAAGTTTTGGACAATTTTACCATTTTTGGATTTTCTTTTGTTCCTATGTTGTAGTCTTCAATGTCTGCTTTTGGAGGTTCCATCTGAAGTTTCTTTGGAATATCGTTGAAATCAAAGAGATCTTCCAAATGAGTTAATCCTTTGGGCAAATGATTGTCTTTCAAATCGATAATTTCAGATTCTCCTTCAATAAGCTCATCAATATCTGTTTCTTTAAGATCCTGTGTTTCTTCATTGGTGAATTTCGTTGGATGAAGCATTCGAGTTGCATTTTTTGCTGAAATCTTTGTTTCTACCTGATTTGTTGGATCAAACTCACTAGTCGTATCTCCATCTATGTCCGTGCTAGAAAATTCTTCTTCTAGGGTTAAAAAATTGTTGATTTGATTATCACTTTCAAACACTTGCCAGTTCTTTACATTATCAGGTATGGCTGGCTTGTGTCTAGTTTCTACTATGAATTGATGATTTGGTTCAAATGGTAATTTACAGGTGTTGGAAAACATTGCTAGGCTACGAGCTTGCAAGTTATGTTTTCTTGGGATTTTGGCAAGCTGAATTTCCAGAAATGTTTTGAGGGTCTCTATAGTTGTTCCTCTGTACTCTCTCAATCTGGGATCATTTGTCAAGAACTTCCCTTTTATCTGTTGCATGATTAAATCAAAATCACCTAGGACTGACACTCTAGTTACACCCATTTTCTTGACTAGTTTAAGACCTAGAAATAGAGCTTCATATTCAGCCATATTATTAGTGCACCTAAAGTTCAACCTGTAGGCATGGCCTTCAGCATGATTGTTTTCAGGATTGTGCACCTAGACTCCTGCTCCTGCCCCTAATTTGTTCATGGAACCATCAAATTCTAAGTACCACAAGGTTTCATGTTTATAGTTAGTATCTAGGGTTGCAGGGATGTGTTCAATAGGGAGATCTGGTTTTTGAATTTCTTTTGGTTCATATGATGTTTCATGATTTTCAGAAATTTCTTGGATTCGGACACTAGAGCTTTCATTTGCAATTTTTTCTGTTTTATCTGTTAAACCTTTCATTTCATGTGGAGGACCATATTCAGCATTGTAAAGGATAAAAGAATCCATATCTGAATGTATTGAGTAGATAGGGAAATTCTGAGGTTTCTCTTGGCTACTTACTACATACTTCATTAAGGTTTCTCTGTATAGTCTCTTGGGTTGACCAAACACTGAAATAGTAGCGTAAGACATGCCTAACTGTAAAGATCCTTGTAGCTTTGCACCGCAAGATCTAGACAAAATCATACCGTACTTTGGAGGAATATCAACTACTACTATGTCCATTAAGATGGTTTTGGCTGGATATTGGACTAGTGACACACATAAGTCTTTGATTAAACCCAAACATTTGACCTGAATTGAATCAAAAGAGAAAATATCTTTGTATGGCATGGTGGTGTCAAGGTCAAGTCTCTCCATTACAGATTTAGGCATTAAGTTATGAGAAGCACCAGAATCAAACATGGCATTATGGAGTATTTTATCATGTACTTTTAAACCCACATAGAAATGAGGAACTTCTCCCTCTACTATTTTTCCATTTACTCCAGGGCCAAATATCAAGTCAGGCTGGTGATCGAAAACATTTATTGAATCTTCATTCACAGAAATTTTGAGTGATCTGCTGATTTGACTTCTGTAGACATCATGTTTAACTAATTCTAATAATGGAACAGCTATCTTTAGTTTGCTACTTCTGTCTCAAGATTGAAAGGTTTTTCGGTCTAAGTTTTTGTATTTCAAACAGTGGAATTTTTTGTGTTTGTCTCCTCTTCAGGTGGGGGATTAAGGGCTAATTTTGTTTCCAGATCAAGTTCTAGGGACTCTCCTTTTTTACCTTCAGCAGGAATAGCAGAGGAAGGTTGTCTGTTAGGTGGCTGATTGTCTGATATATTTTCAACAATTGGATTATTTGGGTTAGGTTCTGTTTTAGAAAGAATGTGTACAGGGGGAGCACTGATCTTGCCTTTGTTAGTCTACTTGGTATCTTTTTGTTTACTGGTTTCAAGGACATCTATTCTTCTGCTCCTCAGATTGTATTGTTTTTGGACTTCATAAACGGATATATCATATCCCTCCCTAAAGTCAAATGATTCACCTGACTGAGTTTGGAATTGTTTAAGAATGTGGGCTTCTTGATCCTCTTGGCTGAAGAAAACTTGTTGTTCATTTTTTAGTCCCATCAGATTAATTTGAGTGTCCCCTGTTGGTTCATTAGAAGTTGAGGCTTTAACATAATTTTCTTGAAATGGGGGCCTAATATTCTGGTCAGGCCCTGTCTTCCAGTGTTAGGATTTTGGTTCTTCCTGAAATTCGGATTTCTCCCAATATTGCTTGGTTGACCATCCCAAGGAGATTTTCTCTCAATTGTTTCTACTCTATCTCCAAGTTTGTCCATTCCTTTAATGATAGCATCTAATTTCTGTTCAAAGGTAGAAGGTTCTTCTTTGAAATGTGTCCTTCTTTCTGCTCTAGCTCTAGATCGTTTAGATATCAAGTTGGCCTCAACGCTGATAGCTATGCTCTGCATCTCTTCCAAGTTTTGAGGAGCTCTTTCCCTAAGTTGGTATGCCATATCAGAATGAAATGCATCAGGGAACTTGATCAAGGCCAAATCTGGAGGAGGTCTGAGATTTTGAGGAATGGCATTGTATACATTATTGAATCTGGTACAGTAATCTTGGACAGTTTCTTGTGTGCCTCTTCTTAGGTTTTCATACTCTGATAAAATGTGGAGAGAATCTTTTTTCTTTTCCCATCTATTCTAGAAGGTCTGATAAAGAGCTTGTGGGTCATTGATACTATTTTCAGGGAGGGTTCTAAACCATGTTATAAAATCTCCAGTTAAACTTTGAACAAATACTTTCATTCTAACATCATCATCATCAATCTCATAACTTTCAAAATAGTTGGTCATTTTATTGGTATGTTGTTGAGCTGTGTAAGTGCCAATACCTTCAAAAGAAGGGATTTTAATTTGACAGTCTTGGGGCATAGCCCCTGGATTGGCAGGTAAGTTTAGGGGAGTATATCAGTTTGCCATGGTTGTAGAGATAGATGTGACAACTGGAAGAGTAGAGATAACAATGGGGATGTGTGTTGTAGATGGAGGAGTGGAAAGGGTAGTTGGAGGTGCTGATGGTGAACTTAGAGAAGCTGTAGTGATCACAGAAAGGTTTGGTGTTCTTTCAAAGGTAAGCTCAGATTGAACGGAGTTCTGCAAATGTTTGTCAAGGTGTGAACTAGCAGAATTTCCTTAGCTCTCTTGTCTTCTAACAATCCTAGAAATCAAATTAGGATTTTCAAACACAGGTGGGGGATTAGGATCAGGATTTGATCTGGTGTAATGAATCTTTTTTGAAGCTAGTTTCTAGTATGTTTTTGGTTTTTTTCTTCAAATAGTTTTGACAATACAACTTTTAACAATCTCTTCTAGGAGGTTTTTAGATGTAGGAGTTTTGAACTTTCCTAAAGACTTTTCGAAAAAGAGGAGCTGATCAAGTATTTGAAGCCGACTATTTAATCTATAAACTAGACCGGAGATAGACTGAAGCAGCATTCATTTACTTCTACAATTGCAAAGCAAAAGAATTTCAAAGGCTACCTAGCTAGCTTCAGGCTCTGTCTATAGCTTGTGAAATAAGAAATAGTAACAAACAATTATTCAGGTCCCCAGTGGAGTCACCAATGATGTTACCACACAAGATTTTCCCAAAAGTTGTAAGAAAGGGAATAATGACGAGGTAACCACAGACCAATCTTTTAGATACAGAATCTAGCCAATTTGTATCCAGAGAGGGCTCTCTCTTTATGATTTAGCTTTGTTTTTTAAAGGTATTAGGCTAGTTATGAAGTTCAAGGGTTTTATTTTGAGTTTGGGTGGTGAGATTCGATAGAAAAGAGAGGTAAAATAGAATAGTTCAGTCCATTAGGCATGATGGAGTCAAAGAAGATGGTTTCTATATTTGGTTTCTTAATAGAGGATGGCTTCATAGAGTAAGGTAGTCAAACAGGGAACAAATAAAATAGTTGAAGTAGATGGAATGAGCTCAAATGGGTGAAGGGCAGTTAAGAATCCTTCAACATATTGAAATATGGAAAATGGATGATTATTGATAAGGAGCAGTTAAGAATTCCTTAGCAAATAAACAACATGAAAGAATAAGGAAATAGGAGCAATTAAGAGTTCACAGTTTATTCTAGTTCTGAAGAAAACACAGAGAATAATAAAGACTGAAAATAGAGTGCAGTCAAGCAAATTCTAAAATTAACCTTTTTCTTTATTATTCAGTTTATGAAACACGGATGATATAATAAACAAGAAAACTGTAAAACACGAGATAAAGGGGACTTATTGATCTGGAGGTTGATTCAAGAATTCTATGACAAGTCCTCTGCTTCAATTCTTCATCCAGTATGGCCAAACAACAGATGTTTCCAACAGCTCTTTATTCCGAAAATTCAGTGTTATAGCAGAGTCTAGGAAATCTACACACCATTAGACCCCTTCACTACTCTAATGGAGGGAGTATATATACAACAAAAATATGTACAAAAAATATCTCATCACTCCTATGAGATAATATCTATTTTTAAACTAAAATAGTCTACAAGACAAAATAGAAACAGCTAGAGAAAGATAATTGATGTTGTGATGGAGGCAGGCCTTTAGGGTTCGACTTGCAGCTGCTTCTGTAGTATCCTTGCGCCGACTTCTTGTCTTAAATGTGTTCTTTAATTATGATCTGCTGCTTTTAATTTTTCTCTGACACTCTTTATTGCTGATCTGATACACTTTAATGCTTGAACTGATACTCTTTGACTTGGTTGATGCTCTTTAATGCTGAACTGACCCTTGCTCACCGTTGTCTGGTATTTCGCCCAAAATTTCCTTTCTCCAAGGGTAACGGTGTAACTATGAAAAAACACATGTTCCCCCCCGGCACTGGAGGTCATTATGCGCCTTTTGATTCATAACACTTAGCTCTTTTTGTGGCTGGTATGATAACTTCTTGCAGAGATTGTTGAGAAGCCTTGGAAATTGATGCGCTGATAGCCATGTATTAAGAAAATTCACAGGTATCTATTTTTACAGAGGAAAACTGCATGTTGTAGTTTTTGAATGGTTGCGAGCTCGTTGATGGAGCCTTTTCTGGTCTGGAGGTGGTCGAGAATGAACTGGGAACACGATAGATATCATGCCCGGAGCATTGTTCGAAGAGAAACATATCAAAAATGACCCTTTTCCCTTTTATTCTACAAAAATGAATCTTGGCGAGAATTTTTGACTTGGAGGACGGATGACGTCAGCGGAAGTACGAGATAGATGATGCGGCGGGTGACGTAAGCTAAGGGTGACATGGTGGGCGATGTGGTGGTGACATCCGCAAAGGGCAGCTGACATCAGTGGATGATGTCAGTGGAGG
Organism: Pinus tabuliformis; assembly: GCA_031772625.1. NCBI lineage: Eukaryota > Viridiplantae > Streptophyta > Pinopsida > Pinales > Pinaceae > Pinus > Pinus tabuliformis. The sequence goes on from CM062814.1 coordinate 718,437,039, forward strand.
GTGGTGGTAAGCGGTTTTGCCCGCACCACTTTTGGGGCTGGGTGGTTTCGGGCAGAGGGCTGGCTAGCATAGCGGGAGTGCGACACGTGGCAGGGTATAGGCGCCAAAACTGCTGGTTCCCCGTGACTTAAACATTGGCGATTAGGGGTGTTGCGAAATGGATGCGGACCATTGGATGCATGGGCGGAGATCTGACGCAGACGCACTGTGGAGATGGCGGAGAGTAAAGCAGCGGGCTTGGCACAATAAACCAAGGTTTTTAATGGTATCGGGGCTGCTTTGATGGGTCTGCGAGGCTTGGTTTTAATTAACCCGAGCAGCTAATTAACCCATGATTGCACACAGTGGGGAGGTTATTAATAGGTTTTAGATAAACCATTTATCCATCGTTTATATAGTGATATGATTGTAATCGACCGGGTGAGGTATTAATATTTGGGGGTTTTTATTATTTTTATATACAATACAGGATTGAGAAATAAAGCAAGATTTAAATAATATATGTTAAAGTTAATATGGATTTTGAAAAATAAAAAGCGCTAAGCCAATGTTTGAAGTCCTTACATTAAAACTTAGGCTAGGAGGGGGTAAAAGGGTTTATACAAGAGATATGGCCAACTTCCTAAGTAAAATAGGGTTTTACTTAGGGAATGTCTATGGAATGAGATGAGTGATTTTAGTGATATCAAACAGATCTTAATACCTTTGGGGGAGTTAGTGAATGTTTTTTTTAGGCAAATGTATGAAGGGGAGTTAGTCATGAAACCTTGCCTCGCTTGAGCTGCATCAAGAGTAATGTCCGCCATGGCACTTGTGACAAAAGTAAAAATTTAACACATTAAAAGACATGATCCATCACATGCATCATTCTGCAACACCATCTACCTACCCAGCCTACTTTGCCTAGCATTTTTTCTTCTTTCTTTGGGTGCATTTGGACTAGCAAACCCTCATCAATTTTTCTTTTCTTTGCATGGTAAGCCTACCTAACTCTGCACTTATTACTTTCAAGGGCTCAGATTAAACTGTTGAGCTCCTTTGCTTCTCTACCTTTCTACTTATATTCCAAGATTAAACAGTTTGGCCAGATTTTATTCTCTATCTCTAAAACAGGAAGTTCAAACATGAACTAGCCAAGATTAAGCTGTTTGGCCATTCACCCATTGTGGCATAAATTAACAAGCTGCACGCAATTCTTATTTGCGGAAAATGAAAAAGTAGTGGCATTTTGAACTTCTACACTTCCCTGGTCTTTCTTTGTTTGGGGTTCATTTTTTCTCTTTTTTGACCATTTTATTCTTTTTACCCTTTGATTTTTCTTTTAGGGCATACCCTCTTTACATTTTTTTATTTTTTTGATTTTTTTCATAATATGGAAAACCTTTACAGCAAGGAAAGACTGAACATATTATGGAGCTCATCAAGTCAATCACGAAATATGACACTTATTGGTATAGGAGTATAACACTGAGGATAGCCATTTGAAATGTGCTAGGGGCACTGCATAGGCTAAAGGGTAAAACTCTGTAGGAAAACATTCCCCAAGGACAGGTAAAAGTAGTTTTGTCTTGGTCTTCAGGAGCAATCTGAATCTGATTGTATCCACTGAAGCCATCTGAGAAAGAAAATAATTTCTTTCCTACTAATGTATATAATACCTGGTCAATGAATGGAAGGGGAAAGTGGTCTTTTTGGGTTGCATTATTTAATTCTCTGTAATCTACACAAATCCTCCACTTTCCATTCTTCTTTGGCACCACTACAAGCAGAGAGACCCATTTGCTATTGGAGATAGGATAAATAAAGTTTACATCTAAAATTTTTTGTATTTTATCTTTCAAAATGTCTTTTAGATGAGGATTAAGTCTTCTTTGGAGTTGGCAAATAGGTCTTGCATCCTTTTCTGTGTAAATGTGGTGTGTACATAACTAGGGATCGATTCCCTTCATGTCCAGATAATCCCATGCAAATGCTTCCTTGTATTTTCTTAGTAGTTGGACCAGCCTCTCTTCTTGTTCAGGAGTCAAGTTACTATTGATGTTTAAAAATTTTCCTGGGTCAATCTCTACATTTTTGCTATTTTAAACAGAGGTAGTAGGTATTGTTTGATCATGAGTGTCTTTGAGAGGATCTTCTTCTAATTCATTATCAAATGATGCCTCTATCATGTGACATTGTATGTGGGATCTGGATTCAACTTGGTTAATAAAGTTGTTAATAACATCATCCTCTGTTTGATCTTTGAAATCGAGGGCATCTTCTATAGTTAATGGAGATCTAATGTTTTTGGTAAGGTATGATACAAAATGTTTGTTAGTTTTTATTATCGTCACACTTGGCTGGGCGGGGGTTATAGGGCTAGATTCTTGATGTTACTCCCTCTAGTTATGGTCATACTGCCTTGGCGGTAGCCATGTAAGTATCAGTGGTTGCAAGCCAAGGTCTGCCTAAAATTAACAGATATCCATCAAGTCAGTTTTTGGGGTTCATTATTAGAAAGTCGGTAGGATATTCCTAGGAATCAACGGATACCATGACATGATGTAGTGTGCCTTCCAACCTAACCACTGATCAGTCAGCCAGTTCCAATAAAGTGGAAGTCAGTTCTACTGATGTAATGCCAAGTTTTCGATAAGTGGTGGTTGTTAAGATATTAATTGCAACCCCTAGATCAACTAAGGCATTTGAAAAGGTTTGCCCATTGATTTTTACTGTCACTATTGGATTTCCTAGGTCTTCATATTTGACAGGTGGTTCTCTTCCTGATAATAGGTCAGATAAGGTGCCAACTACTTGGACTATTGGGTTATTTGTTATTCTCCTCAGTTTTTTTATACATAGTGCTTTGATGGTCTTTGAATATATTGCGATATGTTGGATGGCTTGGAGGAGTGGGATTTTTAGTTACAAATTCTTAAGTTCTCCCAGAATATCAAAGTCAGGATGTTCTATAGGACGCGGTATAATTAACCGTTCTGGGAATCGGGGAGAAGATGTGGTTGTTTGATTATGATTGTGTTGTCTAGCCACATCTTCTTCTTGTAATGGTTGCTCTAGAGGTAACTGATTTTCAACTTGAACAATTTTATCTCCCTCGGTTTCTACAATACACCCAGATCTTAATTGAAGGTCATTGCACTCCCTTAGATTGGTTTCTAGTTCTAGTGTTTCAATTATTTGAATAGATTGAACCAGTCTGTTATTTGGGTTTGGGTTGGGTTGGGCTAGGAGTTGTGGTTTTAAATTGGACTAGGGGTTTTGTTGTAGTGCTGGTAGTGTAGGTTGAGGGAGTGGAATGGTTCCTACTGGCTGATTCATTGGTCTTTGCCAGTTTGTTTTCCAAGCATGACTCTGCGAGGTAGGAGGGGACCATTGTGCTAGATACGCATTATTCTGCCAATATGGTGGAGCATAAGGAAAATTTAGCCAATTGGCTCGGCTTGTTTGATTCTGCCACGGTGATGACGAAGGAAATGGTTGTTGTGACCAATTTGAAAAGGGAGGTTGATTTTGCCACATTGTATTATATTGCTGATCACGATATTGTGGAGGCTGAAAAGAAGAAGCTGGATCGGGGAACATACCTGATTATCACGGCTGCCATTGACAACTCTGATTAAATAGGTACACCGATTTTTTTTCTTCTTCCGCTTCTTTGTATACCACTTTCAAACCAGGAAGTGAGGGACAGCTTTTTGTAAAGTGGTCTTTTGTACAAATGGTGCAAAATTGAATCACATCTAATGGGCACTCTTTGTGGCTGTGTTTCTTTCTGCATCTAGGATAGAAGATTGCCAGATTTTGCTCTGCCTCTACTTGTTTATGCTTGGCTTGAATAATATCGAGCTACATTGTCAGAGTCCCCAATATGTCAGTTTTGAAATTTTCTAATAAATTTCCAATTTCTACACGAGTAACTCCTTCTGCAGAGATCTTGTTGTCCCTTGTAAACCTATCATGTTCTGCTGGTTTTAGCCTTGTGCTTCCTCGTGAGCTCCTGATACATAAATCAATGATGTCAGTAAAATCTTCTTGATAGATATCTCCTTTTCCCATAATATTCAATGTTTCAATCCATTATTCCTTTATACCTTTAATTAATGTTGTTTTTAATACATTATCAGGTAAGGGTAATGATGCATAAGGAGATCTTTGAAGATTATACTGAAAACGTTCAACATATTTTTCTAATGTTTCGTTAGGTTTAGCTACCATCTGAAATATTTCATCTTTTAACTCTCTGGATCTACAATAATCTTGATATTTCTTTAGGAAAGCACCTTTCATCTAATCCTAGTCATTGCTGACACCTCCACCCAACCCCATAAACCATCGTAAAGAAGCTCCTTTTAAGGTAGAAGGAAATAGTTTCAGATTTTGGGGATCGATGGTATAGTCTTATCCTCTGCACAGCACATCGAATTCAAACAAAAATGCATTTGGGTCTTCCGATGTTAGGCCATGAAATGTAGGGATATGCTGAAGAGTAATTGCCTTCATAGGTGCATTGACTACAGATCTATAATGGGATATTGCAGTGTGGAGGTTTGGGTGTTTGGTTGGTTCTGGGCCATTTGGTCAAATATGTGCCAATAACCTTCTGGAATTTCTAGGAGGGTATTCTTAGGTTGGTTGTTCGAAGCAGGGATGGCTTTAACAAGAATGGCCTTAACAATACTTCTTTTGTTTGGGATGATGAGAGTTCCTAATGTCTAGGGGGATATTGGCTCTTGAGGTTCTTTAACTTCATTATGAATGATTTTTGCAGCACTTCCCTTATCTGGACTGCTTAATGGCTGAATTATTCTAGGAGGAGATCTTGGTTCTTCAGTTTCCCTTGTTTCTCCTCTTCCTTCGTAGAGGTTGCTAAGGTTCCCTTATTGCAATGACTTTGGGCTAGAATTCTTAATTTCTTGAAAATCTTGCTGCTTAGTTTGGTTATGCACCTTAGCAAAGGCTACAAATGGTGATCCTGTGGCCTAAAGGGAACTAGTAGGTTGTCTAGAAGCAAATTTTCTAGGTCCTACTAAAGGCTGAGATTCTGCTTTCATAAGGATTTTGTCCATAAAGGTCGATCGGCGAAGAGTCACCGGCCCCTTAGTTTTATCAACCTTGGGTAGTGGTTTCTGATTCTTTTCAAGATTTTTCTGCTTAGTCATGCACACAAATCAAACACTGATTTCTACCCAAAACAACAACAAATATATAGGAAAGCGGGCAGGGGAGTAGGGCAGTTACATGCTCTGTATGCAGGTTCTTACCTTCCGTTTTTAAAACCCAATTCTCTCCTAGAAGGTAGTTACACTACTCTGAAAAGAAACAAATGGCTACACTCTTCCTCAGCAACGACGCCAAAATGTCGAGCAGTAAAAAGGGTCTTTTTCACCTCTATTTACCCTACATTAATTATCAATCTAGGTACATTTGTTATCTCAAAGAGTGTACTCATTTTGAGGTGGTCATTTGTTAGAGTAATGCTAGTAGTATAGTGCTTTAAATACAAGAGTATACAGATGCTTGGAATAAAATATACTTTCAAAAAGAAACTTAACACTCTAAGACTTAAATCATTTACTCAGGAAACTACAACAATTTATCAGTCAAGGGTGCAGTAATAATAACTCCTCCCTTTTGTAAACTGATGTAATTGAGAAGTAATTGAAGGAAAAGATCATCAACCTGGGAACTGAACAACAACTGTCAATGTTCACTACAGTTTCAGATCATTCTGTGCACATCAAAGCAATGATAATTCAAATAATAGGAAATGGAACAACGACTAATCTATTTAACTCGATTGAACAACAAAGCTTTAACCTACGAAAATGAAGCAGTAATTGCAATCCTCACCCAGAAATGTTTTGAACAGCAAACGAAAATGGGACAGCAAACTAAAGGAAGCTATGAAATATTGAACAACAACCTGAATCAAATGTAAATACACAACAAAACAAATCGAATATTACACACAACACTTCTGTGTTGAAGAACTAGTAATCTGAGTTTCGGAATAACAATTATTAATCACAGTTGTGAAGAAACAGCAATTGCGATCACGGTGGAACAACAATCCCAATGAACAACAATCACACTTGGGAATAAACTGTACATAAATAGACAATAATACCGATTTATAAATACACAACATTGTTACTTTGTAATCGAACAGTAACGATAATCTGTAAGGAACAACAATGTTATACAATAATATCAATTTGTTAAAGGAACAACAATACAATATAACTTTAGAACGAGTAGCATAACATTCTTGTGTAGAGAATAACCTTACTATTCAAATAGGAATGAAATATAACAGAGCTAATACATGAAATAATAAGGAACAATAGATTACTGAACAAAGCAGATAAAAGAAATCAAACCACACATGACTTGGAATCGAGAATTAATGGTGCAGGAAACAAGTGATCCACCAGGGCCGAGCCCTTAGCCTTGAGGGATGCATTGCTTATGATTATTCCAGAATCAAAGATGGAATGGAAATTCAGTTTATATATTAAGCATCAAAATAGAGTTACAGTAATCACTCTTTTAAAGAGAGTCGATGATCAAAGTTTCAGTTACAATAGTGAATTTCATAAAAACAACAATAGTCCCCCCTTTGGGCTAGCAATGTCGTCCCTTCTTATAGCAGCCGAGTGGAGATATCAATGATACAAAGAATCGTTAAGGGAGCGATCCCTCAGGATCAAAGGATCCTGAGGGATTCGCCATATTGTTAGCTCTCAGTTATCTTCTCGTTCTCTTGTGGCGATTTGGTATCTCCTCTTCCTTTTCCTGGCTTGTACGCTCCAATCTGGATTGCCTCATTTGGATGTGGTTCCCTGTCAGAGGGACAAAACTTGATTTCATCTTGTTGTTTCCTTTGGAATAGTGATTTTTTGTTTTCCTCTTTTCTCCATAGAAAAAGGGTAATTATTAGTCATTTTATGTTGCACACAAATCTTCTAAACTTTATCATAATATTTCACCATATACCGAATTCATAATATAAAGAAGTTATGAATTTAAGGAAAAGATAACAAAATAAATGGTAATTACATACCTTCTCTAGTTCTCAACAGTAAGCCTAAAAGGCATGATCAGGAGACAGAGAGGCTAGACACACACAAAGAGAGAGAGAGAGAGAGTTAGATATTTAGTTGTGTTTGTAAGCCTACGGGCAGATGATGATCAAAGGCCATTAATTAGAAGATCAGGCCAAGAAGAGACAGAGAGTCTCATCATGTAATTGCTTGTTGATATATATATATATATATATATATATATATATATATATGCACAGAGATTCAATTCCAAACTGTATAAGTGTGTTGTTCAATATCGAATGGTGAATGATGAGTGAATCAGAATATTCTCGATAATATATGTGTGTAGGCAAAACTCGGTGATTACACCGAGAGGAACATTAGGAGGAGGATTATAATGGATAGATGAATCCATTAGAAGGATTAAAGTTGAAGCTCAAGAGGGAGTGCGCAGTGAAACAGCTGAAGGACCAGAACCTGAAGAAAACCCAAGAACCATGGTAAACATTGAAGAAACGACGAAGATTAAGTCAAGCGTTAGAGGAAAGGAGAGAAGTTTCCAAAAGTGGTAAGTGGAATATCAGGCGACTTCAAAGCTGTAAATGGTATTTAAAATTCAGACCCAATATTGATTGAATCATAACTTAATGTTCCCATCGGTTCCGTCCAAAGGAAATAGGTACGTGGAAAAATCCGGACCCAATATGGTATAAAACATAGCTAATAGTTCTTATCGGCTCCGTGAAGAAAGGAATGAGGTTCGAGGAATACCGGATGTGATATGTTATGGACTGGAGTTTGTATTCTTTTCAGTTTCGTGTGTAAAGGTGGAGACCATCCGATTGGATTTTGATCAAGTGAAGTGTCAGTCGTCGAATCAGAGAAGAGATCAATGGCTGAGATTGAATTCTCGCATTTTGCAAAGATGAAGTGTTGTGGCGGATTGTTAACTGTTAGTTCTACGATATGTAATAAGTTGAGAAGGCGATGATACGATGACTGTCAGATTGTGAAGCTAGATCAACATGGTGATTTGATCGCTGAAGGGGGCATTGAAATATGTGTAAAGGTTTTTGTAAGGGTGGAAAGGCAATTATATGCGGTTCGACTTGTTGTAATATATTTTTATTATATAAAGGTTTATAATAGAAATAGATGAGTTTAATGAGTTTAAAGTGTTGTGTGCATATGATGGTTATGACAACTGGTTCGAGGTTAACCAAAGTTCGTAAGCCTGTGTGTTATGAATGCATGGGCTATTAAAAATTAACCAAAGTTAGGGTAAGGCTAGAATGAATGAGACCTCGCAAATGAAGAGTATTATGGAAAGGGTTATTAAAAAGGTTTTCACTTAAGAGTTTTAAAATGTATTTAATTTGCTTCAAGAAAGGGTTAGAACTTTGGATAAAGGGTGAAATGCTTCCGCATGGGGTTAATTGAAAACTGAGTAAGCTATATATGAGAGAATTTTCCTAAGAATGGAATGATAACTCCTAGGACATGATTGCATATGCATTCCTATGCATACTATGGGTATAATGTGGCTTAGGCTGCATCATTTTGGTATCAGAGCTGAATTGTGGTTGAGACATTTGGTAAAAAGGCACAAAGAAATTCTGTGTGAAAATTTATTTGAAAAGAATTTAGAATAGAGTTATGTTTTAAAGTTATGAATACATTTTACAGGTAAATGGTAGAACAAGATCAGCCATAGATCTTGAGGGTGAGATAGTGTGTTATTTTAATCAGGTTTGAAGATGAAGTGTAGCAGAATAATAGGAGAATTTGCAAAGCCAAAGAAACAAAGAAGAGTCTATTCATAGTGCAGACAAGATCATGCATAGATATGGAAAATAAATTGATATGTATTATTTTAATTCGGGTTTAAGGATTATGTTTGATTTCAGGTTGCAGATGAAGGAGTAATATCTCAGCAAAGGAACAACAAGAGGAGCTATAAAAAGAAAGACTAGTTGTGTTCTTGAAGACATAGTAAGTGGATACTCTAAAGGAAAGTGTGGGAGAACCTTGAAGAATTCCAACAGAGGTTGGATAAATGGAAAAATTGTGTTCTCAAAGGTGCAGATGAGTTTAAACCTAAAAGGAGTAGAGAAGATGCTCAAGAGGTTCTAGAGGAGAGAACCAAGTGCTTGCCAAAGGCCATGTACAGAGGAAAGCTTGGTGAGGTAAGTGGCAGTAGGGAGGACTTGCTATTGCAGAGGCTTTAGTATAACTCATGGTGAATGAGTGAGGAGCTCATGGAGATGGAGAAATAGATGGCTACTGATAGTCACAGAAGAGGTAGCAGAGGTTCTAAGAGAGACCACAGCAGAAGAAGAGTGAAAGAATATGCCAAGGCAGATGGCATAAGAATGAGTCAAGAGGAAATTGAAAGAGAAAAGGCCGAGATAAATTTCCAACTTGAGTTGTTTATGGAGATGTTGCAGGAAAACCAAAGGCATGGATGGATTATGAAAAGGAAAGTTAAATGGCATAGATTGCAAGTAAAATGGGAGAAAAGAGTGAATGCTCAATTGAAAGAAGAGTTACTCAGATTAAATGAGTATGTATGTGAACCAGAACATGAACCATTACTTTTTGAAAGTAATGAAGAGACATAAAAGAAATCTACAAAGGAGCTAAATCATAGGAAGAGTTCAAAACAACAAGGAGATTTGATGACTGAAGCATCAAGTGAGACGAATAGGCCTTATGGTTTTAAACCTAATAATTTGTGTATGATTGCAGGTACACCACAGGATGAAGGACAAACTTTAGAGTTTGTTAAGAAGAAGGAGCAGAATCTGAAATCTGTTCAGATTAAGACAAAGATAGTAAGATCTCATAAACGAAAGGAGATAGAAAGGTCTCATGGGAATATGCAGCAGGATATTGAAGCTATCATAGAGAAGGAAGATCAGGATCTTATTCTGATGAAGAATGAAGGAATGTTTTCTCAGAAAGGCAACCTAATGAATTTGATTAATGTTGTTGTTAAAGAACAAATGCAGGAGAATAATAATGCAATTGATGAAACAAGGATAGCTCTTAAAGAAGGAGGAGAGGTAGATTTGTCTCAAGAAAAAGAAAAGACAATCACATAAATGAAGAAAGAAGAAGTGTACATTGAAGATTTAGCAAATGGAGAAAGGATATCTGGTGATTAGTCAATGACAAGTGCAGGTAAGAACAATGGTGTAAAAATTCCAAATTCTACTCCAATAGAAATCATTGAGTTATATAGAAAGTTAGATATTCAAATAAGAAAGTTGGAGAGGCAGATGATATATACTCAAGATGAATTGTTGAAGAAGGAAGACAAAGAAATTGTCATGCATGAAAATCAGGAAGAAGTTATCAGTTGTAATGAACAAGAGTAGAAGATTGTCTTGGAAGAAAATGTGACAGTAACTAAAAAGGTACAAGACAACAATGAACAAAAGGGTAAGAATGAAAGAGCGACAGTAAGAATAAGAGTTTAGCAATCAAGAAAGGAAAGAGTTCACTACAGTGGAAAAGTGCAGATAAACATCATTGAAGCAAATGGTGTGAAAGAGAGATTTGTTGACAGTCCTGAGAATCCTTTTGAGAGGATGGATTAGCATACTGATGTGCTGATAGAGGAGGAAGAATTAGAGCAACAAGCTGAATCGTTGCCAAAAGAAGAAGAGGTACTAAGGCCTTATGATTTTTATTTTAACAATTGTTTTATGATTACAGGTTTTGTTGCAGATGCTGGAGAAAATTTAGTGCAAGTAAGTAGCCAAGTAAAGAAGGAAGAGTTAACCAAGAAAAAGAAAGAGTTTGAGGAGATACAGAATGTGTAGGTGTAAGAGCTAGTGGACATCAGCAACAAACTGAATCAGAGAGAAGAAGATAGCAATCAATGGTAGAGTATGAACCAGTCCAAAGATGTGCTAGAAATGGAGATTGAAGAACTGTGGCAATTGATGATGAAGCAGTCCAGGTTGAGGAAAATGACAGCAACAAGAAGAGATATCAATTAGAGTTTGAAACTTATAGACAAGAAGAGGAAGATGAAATAGGAGATAGAAAACTACAGCAGCAGAAAAGGTGCAAAGCATTTGGACAATTACAAACTAAATTTTGGGAGCCTGGAGGTTTTTATTCAACATATGAGGACACATGATCTGGAGATCATGAATGTTTTCAACTTTGGGAGTCTGATGCAAGAGTATCCGACTCAAAAATTTCATTGTAATTTAGTAACCATAGGGGGTCTTGTATTTCAAGGAAGTTGGTTTCCTAAGTATTGAATTAATGTAATTATTTAATGTTTTGAGTGATTTTAATGAGAATAGGAATTAATTGAATATTGTGAGGCATAATTGTAAACATTCTCGAATGTAGGATAATATGAGAGATTTAGGATAGTTGAGAGAACTAAGGGATTTGAGAATTGATTGTAAAATCCAGATTAGGAGTTAGTTCATGATTTTGTGGATTAAAGAGAATCCTTAGGAATGAGGAAGAGATTTAGGAATTATGTTGAGGAGTTTATGGGTCTAAACCAAAAATTGGCTTTAGAATCCCTTTGTATAAATGTAAGCCTAAAAAGCATGATCAGGAGAGAGAGGGGTTAGACAGAGATAGAGAGAGTTAGATATTTAGTTGTGTTTGTAAGCCTACAAGTAGATGATGATCAAAGGCCATTAATTAGAAGATCAGGCCAAGAAGAGACAGAGAGTCTCATCATGTAACTGTTTGTTGATATATATATATATATATATATATATATATATATATATATATATATATATATATATATATATATATATATATATATATATATATATATATATATATATATATATATATATATATATATATATATATATATATATATATATATATATATATATATATATATATATATATCTGATATATATATATATATGCACAGAGATTCAATTCCAAACTATATAAGTGTGTTGTTGAATATCGAATGGTGAATGATGAGTGAATTAGAATATTCTGGATAATATATCTGTGCAGGCGGAACTTGACGATACACCGAGAAGAACATAAGGAGAAGGATTATAATGGATTGATGAATCCATTAGAGAGATTAAAGTCGAAGCTTAGGAGGAAGTGTGCAGTGAAACAGCCAAAGGACCAGAACCTGAAGAAAACCCAAGAACCACGGTAAACATTGAAGAAATGGCAAAGATTAATTCAAGCGTTAGTAGAAAGAGGAGTAGTTTCCAAAAGTGGTAAGTGGAATATTGCATGACTTCAAAGATGTAAATCGTATTTAAAATTCAGACCCAATATCGATTAAATCATAACTTAATGTTCCCATCAATTCCGTCCAAAGGAAATAGGCACGTGGAAAAATCCAGAGCTGATATCGTATTAAACGTAGCTAATAGTTCGTATCGGCTCCGTGAAGAAAGGCACGAGGTTTGAGGAAGACCGGATGCGATATGTTATGGACTGGAGTTTGTATTATTTTCAGTTTCATGTGTAAAGGTGGAGACCATCCGATTGGATTTTGATCGGGTGAAGTGTCAGTCCTCGGATCGGAGAAGAGATCAATGGCTGAGATTAAATTCTTGCATTTCGCAAAGATGAAGTGTTGTGGTGGATTGCGAACTGTTAGTTCTACGATATGCGATAAGCTGAGAAGGTGATGATGCGATGACCGTCAGATCGTGAAGCCAGATCAACAGTGGTGATTTGATTGATGAAGGGAGAATTGAAATATGTGCAAAGGTTTGTGTATGGGCGGAAAGGTAATTGTATGCAATTCGACATGTTGTAATATATTTCTATTATATAAAGGTTTATAATAGAAATAGACGAGTTTAATGAGTTTAAAGTGTTGAGCGCATATGATGGTTATGACATTTGGTTCAGGGTTAACCAAAGTCTGTAAGCCTGTGTGTTATGAATGCGTGGGCCATTAAAAATTAACCAAAGTTAGGGTAAGGATGGAATGAATGAGACCTCGCAAATGAAGAGTATTATGGAAAGGTTTATTAAAAAGGTTTCCGCTTAATAGTTTTATAATGTGTTTAATTTGATTCAAGAAAGGGTTAGGAATTTGGATAAAGGGTGAAATGCTTCCGCATGGGGTTAATTAAAACGGAGTAAGCTATATATGAGAGAATTTTCCTAAGAATGGAATTATAACTCCTGGGACATGATTACATGTGCATTTCCTATGCATACTATGGGTATAATGTGGCTTAGGCTGCATCATTTTAACCAATATGACATGTCAAAATATTTCAACTTGTCTCTAGTTATGATACATTTTCATTATTAGATGGGTTCTCCATGTACAATGAGCTTTTAATAGCTATATAAATTAAAAACTATGTTCCATATGAAGTGAGGGACATAAACATAGCATAAAATTCCTTTTATACTAATAAATGAAAGTGAAATATTCAAATGTGTTATGGACACTATGCTCAAAGAAAAATCATGAGAATTTCATGTTATACTTGGATGACATCACATTTTATTCCAAGAATAAGTCAGATCATATACATCATCTGAAGTATATTTTCAAAATATTTGAAAATATGGTATATCTATGAACCCTAAGAAACAAATTTATGTTGTTTCAACGAGTAAATCTATCAAACATGTTGTCTCCAAGGATGGAAATTCACTAGATCCAAAACAAATCAAATACATTATAGATATCCCAATGCCTAACAACAAGAAGAGTATGTAATTTTTCATCAAAAATATTAATTTTTGTATAACCCTTCATCCCTAAATTCACTGAGATCATCAAGCCTCTTCAATAAATTAATAAAAAGATTTATAGTTCTAATGGACCTATGTTAAAGAGGATGATTTTGACCAATTTAAGGATTCCATAGTTATATAACTTGCCTTGCATAACCTAGACTTTGATAAGGATTTCTCATTGTATACTTATTACCCTAATCATTCCCTTGTAGTCATGATTAACTAGAAATATGTGCAAGGGGAGGAGTGCCTAATTTCATTTATGAGCACTAGTCTACAAGAAGATGAATTGAAATATCCAAAAATATATAAAAAATACTTTATTATTTATAAATAAATTAAATAATTTAGAATTGATATTATGAAAAAAAACACATTATGATAATAGTGTCCCATCTAGCTATGTGGTAACCATTCATGCAAAAATAAATTGGTAAAAGAAAAGGGAACTAGATGAAAACAATCTAAGAGTACAATTTAAATATCAAACCCACATTCATATTTAGTGGTCAATGTATGTGTATATTAGTAGCAAAGCATTAGACCTAATTGATTAATTATAGAAAGGCTTGGATATTGAATTGCTACTCTACACGTAAGAAGTTATATATGTATGATCTCAAATGGAGCAGATTAGTAATGTTGTGTTAATTCCCCATTCAGAATAAAACCCAAGATGCTTATAATTTTATTTTTCAAGTGCTTAAAGATTCAAAAACTTTTGCAATTAACAGAATCCCATGGGAGTTTCTTATGTAAATGTTATAAATAATTAAACATAAAAAATATGTTGAATAACAACAATATAACAACAATGAACATCAATATACAACACACAACAAGAAAATGATAAAGGAGTTCACCCCTCTTGGGCTACGTCTCCTTGGTCCAACTTCCAATGGCTTGGGCCTCTCTATTATGCTCAAATTAAATCCAAAGTGTGTTTTTTAATCCTTATATGCCTCTGAAACTTGTCTCAATGAGTTAAGAATAGCTAAAACTTCTAGAATTGACTCTTTTTGCAACTAATTTGGATAAGAACTGAAGAAGTTATGACTTCTCCCAGTTCTCCCATATTTGTTCCACAAAATACTCCAAAACCGGAAGAAAACTACAAATTAGCCCGAAAATCTACTAACTAGGCAAGCATTTTGCCAGAACGTGTGCCATATCTTGTCAGCCTTATTGCAAATCGTAATCAGTGATAGCTGGCTGTGATAAACTGTGGGACTATGTTGTCTTGTGCGATTGCAATATGCGATTATGGTTTACCGCATCGCAATCGAGGTTGATATCGCATCGCAACCCAACCCTTTCCAAGGTTGATTCTTGTTGCCTCTGCGATTGCGACATGCGATCACATCACATCGCAACTCCCAACCTTTTCAGTGTCGGGGCTGATATCTATTCGTCGATCTCTTCCTGCGATTGCAATATGTGATTTCGGAAATCGCAATCGGCTCTACCCAGGGGCCGATTCTTAACCCAAACCACTTACCGCTGTGATATGTGATTTGCGATGGCCAATGGCAGGCTGCCACTTGGCACCTCCTTATTCGCTGAGGACCTTGCCACATCATCCTAATCTTGCAATGTAGGGAAGTCAAATTTGAACTTTGACTTGCTCTACCTTCTGCGTATGAACTCAGATTCGAGCGTCGTTCACACCATTTGATTCAGAATGACGATCTCTTCAATATGAAGCTGAGTTTGAGAATATTTTGACACTTTAAATTTTAGCATAATTTTGAGCACCTGGTCACTCCTCCCCACTGGAAGAATTTTGGACCCCAAAAGGATCACCTTCAGTTATTGAACAAATGAGGGTATTTTTCCCTCACTTTCCCCAGTTCAATCCATTTGGCCCTTGATGGATGTGTACCTTTGATACCCACCCGAAGATAATCAATATTTCCCCTTTTAGTTGTTCTTGTCCTTCTGTCAAGTATAGTGTCTTGTTGAAACACATCAAGGTATTCTGGAGAGAAGTCTTCAATAGATGGAATTTGAAAATTATCTCATTGATCTTCAATCAAAGGAGGTTCATACAGTCTCAAAATTTCAATATTAACAACAAATTAGATTTTCATATATGAAGGCAAATCAAGCTTGAAAGCATTATTATCAATCCTTTCTAGAAATTTAAATGGACCGTAATGAATTGGTTTTAGCTTTTTACCTTCACCTTGAAGCCTTTCCTTGCTAATGGATAGCCAAACTTCATCATGTACTTGAAATTGATGATCCACACAGTGCTTATCATGCCTTTCCTTATACTTGCCTTGACTTTTTTTTAGTTGTTCTTGAACTGTTTGGTGAATCAACTGAACTTTCTCAATGAATTTATTTGCCCTGTCTATGTCACTATGTCCATCTATAGTTACATATTTCTCAAGAATGAAACCCAAAGGTGTTTTAGGCAAATAACCAAGACATGATTCAAAAGATGAAGATAGAGTAGAAGAGTGTTTTGCTTAGTTGTAAGCATGATTAATATAATGCAACTGTTCATCGCACAACTTAGGAAGTTTGCTACAATATCCTCTTAGGAAATGAATTACTTTCGTGTTTACCACTTCAGTTTGACCATCTGTTTGTGGATGGAAGGTTGTACTTTTCTTCAGCTTGGTGTCCATCAAGTTTCGTAAAATTGACCAAAAATTCCCAACAAATCGAGAATCACGATCACTTAAAATAGAAGTAGGCAATCCAAAATGAACCCATACATTTTGAAAGAAAATTTGAGTTTTTTTTTCAACTGTAATTTTCTTTTTACAAGGCATTAACCTACACATCTTGTTGAACCTATCCACAACTACATACAAATAATCATGACCTTTCCTTAACAAAGGAAGACTTCTACAAAATCCATAGAAACACTTTCCCATGGTCGTGAAGGCACTGGAAGTGGTGTGTACAGTCCTAGTTTCCTATTACTAGGCTTACTAACTGCACACAATGAACAACCTCTTATAAAACATGAGACACTTTCAAGCATATGAGGCAATAAAAAAACCTCTGAATATTTTCCATTGTTTTACTTACACCGAAATATCCAGCAATAAGAGAAGTGTGCACTTCCCTTGTGACATTTACTCTTGTCCCAGTGGAACACAATGCTTTCCCAAATGATACAATAGATTATGATGAATTGTGTAGTCTAATTCCTCAACTTGGTGGCATTGACTCAAGTTTAAATATACCTCTTGAAAGTTAGCATCCTATGTGTATTGTTCAACATAACTTTCAAGCAAAATAGAATTATTCTTGAGTAAAATGGCTACATTTACAACTAGTCTAGAAAGCATATTAGGAACTCTATATAGATGCCTTTCTTGTACCTAACTACCAAGTGGAATTGTTGTAAAAATCCCATCCAAGGAAAGCGCCTTGACTAGTGTAATTTAGTTTGAGATTGTAGATATTGCAAAGGTTGATGATCGGTGTGAATAATGGTTTCTTTTCCCAACAAATAATGCTTCCATTTCTTCACTTTTTGGGCCAATGCATAAAGCTCTTTATCATATGTAGGATAGTTTATAACAACACCATTAAAAATATCATATGAAATGAAATGATCTTACCATGTTGTAAAAGAACTACACCCATGGTGTAGTCACTTTCATCTGTCTATATTTCAAAGGGTTTTTTCAAATCCAGTAATGCTAATATTGGGGTTGAACTGATCTTTTGTTTCAAAGCATCAAATGCTTTTTGTTGTTTGCCTCCCCACTAGTAGATAACCTTCACGCTGGTCAACGCATGTAGTGGAGATGTTATGGAGAAGGAATTGGTAATTAACTTCCTCCAGTACTATGCTACTCCTAAAAAAAATCCTTTTTGATGTGACTGATTTGGGTATTGGCCAATTCACAATGACCGGAATTTAGAGGGATCTATCTTTAGCTCACCTCCTCTAATTATGTGGCCCAAATACACTAACAAAGTTTTCCCGAATTCACATTTAGACATCTTCAAAAATAAGTGTTCTCTTCTCAAGACAACCAACACTTTCCTAACATGCTTGACATGGTCTTCTCGTGATTTGTTGAATATCAAAATATCATCTAAATAAACAATTAGAAAATCATCAATAAATGATCTTAAAACATCATTCATAACTCTCATGAATGTAGCTGAATCATTGCAAAAACTGAAAGGCATAACCAGCCACTCAAACAATCCCCATTTGGTTTTAAAATCAATCTTCCATATGTCCTCCTCAGCTATTCTTACTTGATGATATCCACTTCTCAAGTCTATTTTAGTAAAATACTTTACATTTTTCAACTGATCTAGCAAATCATCTAGTCTGGGCAGTGGGTATCGATTCTTTATTGTGATCTTATTTAAAGCTCGATAATCTACACACATGCGACATGTTCCATATTTCTTGAGTACCAATACAATTGGTGAACCACATGGCGAAGTAGAAGGATGACTTACTCCTTTATCTAACAATTCCTGGACTTGTTTTTTAATTTCTAAAATTTCCATAATTAACATTTGATACATACCCAATACATACTAATGTTTGGGAGTGGATAGTCCTAATGTAGCTGAATTTCATACTAAATTCCTCTTTTTGGTGGCAGTTCCTTTGGTTCTTGAAACATGTCCCCATAATGATTGACCACATCAATCAATTCAGCTTTCAGATTTACATCACAACGTGCAAAGGATTCCTACTTAGTGTCATTTTTTTGCTTGATCATGAGGAG
This sequence comes from Pinus tabuliformis, assembly GCA_031772625.1. Classification (NCBI taxonomy): domain Eukaryota; kingdom Viridiplantae; phylum Streptophyta; class Pinopsida; order Pinales; family Pinaceae; genus Pinus; species Pinus tabuliformis. Next base: position 718,455,535 of record CM062814.1, read on the forward strand.
CACGAGACTCTTACTAGAATTAACCAGTCGTTTCATTTCACCTGCACTTGCCAAAGACAAATTAAGTTTCCTGTGATGGGCTCTCACAATGTACTCCACTCTATTTTTGAACAAATGGTATTGGTTCTCAAATTTGTGGAAAATGGCCTTCCTGTCATACAAATACGAACTTCCCAACACAATTCCTGAGATATTCAATGGCACAACGTCTAATTCAACTTCATCAATGAAATTAGCTGTGATTGAAAACCTAAAAATACATTTTTGTGTGACCTGTAAATTAGCATCCTTGTTTATCCATCCCAACAGATATGGTTTGTGATGGGGCACGGTTTCCAGATTCCTTTTCTTAACCAAATCTGCAGAAATTAAGTTGGAATTTGATCCACTGTCAAATAGCGTATCAATTTTCATATGTTTGGAACTGACTCGAATATGGAATAGCACTATTCGGTTTTCCTCATTTGAAATGATGCGAGTATTATTTTTTGTGTTGGTACTTGCTACAATTGCCTCTTTGCTGCTCTCTTTGCTTTCTTTTACCACAACTTTTCCTTTTTTACTATGGCTGCGATTTTTGTTTCATCCCCTAGTCTGAACCCAAGTCTTGTTGTGCAACAACATTGGTATTATGTTTTGGATGAAGCTTCTAGCAATGTGCTTCATCATGTCATTCATTGGAACAATTCTTACACACGGGTCTCTCCCCTTCTTTCTTAACAAAAGAATTTTTCTTCTTCATTCCTTTCAACTTCTTCTTGTATATTTTTCCCTCTTTCTTTGAGGTGTGTAGCTTGAACACGAACCTCATCAAGACTCATGGGACTGAACATAAGAATAGTATGTCGAAGACAGCTATGAAACCCTCCTATGTATTTGAACAAGGTATCTTGTGACTGTAGGTCTACTCCTAGCATAAGAGCTCTTTTCCTAAACTTTTGAGTATACTCTTTCACATTTTGACCTTTCAACTGTCTGAAATTTTTCCAATTCATAATGGCATTTTTCATATGAGCTAAAGGGTAGAACTGTCTTTTTATAGCAGCAATGAAATCCAACCAAGTAATAAAGATCTTACCATATTTCTTGATCTCGACTTGAGTCCTTGCTTCTCACCATACAAGTGTTGCACCCCTCTATTCTCAATGAATCCAACTGAATCTTGATATCATCCTCTTGAAGGTTCTAAATTCTACAATACACCTCCAACTGATGAATCCAGTTATCCATCTTCTTTGCATTAACTTATCCATTGTACATATGAAACTCGAATTTAACATCAAGCTTCAAAAAAGGTGATTTACCAACGCCTTTTGAAGAATGACGATGACTATGATTAACAGTGGTATTGGTGGAAGTGTGTGAATATGCTTTTGAAGAAGAAGATGAAAAAGATGGTGGAGATGGTGGAGGCTTGTCTCCATTCCCATTATTTCTTTTTCCTTTATCTTCTTCTCCATTACCTCCTCCTGAAGAGCCTTCTCCATTGGGAGGCTTGGAACTTTCTCCTTTTAGTATGTTGTTCCTCTCTTCATAAAGGACGTTAACCATCTCTTTCATATCAAAGAAAGCCTTTTTGGAGGTCTTCTCATCTTCTGTCATGATAGGTTCTCCTTCATGAGACATGGTCCCTAAAGAATCAACTACAACTTGAGGTTGTACTGGTGTTGGAATCTCAACCGCAACTTTTGCAACTTAAGGTTGAACTGGTGTAGAAGACTTTGGCAACCTTGATCTTCTTCCCTTTGACCAAATTTTAGGGCTTTCAGCCAACTTTCGTTCACCTATTTTGAGCTTTAACCTTATGAGCATGACATAAACTTGCAAACAATTAAATCCTTCTTTCACAATGAAAATTTAGTAAGAAAAACTAGTGCTCTGATACCAACTTGATCTGAAATGGACTAGATTAGTAATGTTGTGCTAATTCCCTATTCAGAATAAAGCCCAATATGTTTATCATTTTGTTTTTCAAGTGCTTAAGAATTCAAAAACTTTTGCAATTAATAGATTCCCATGAGAGTTTACTATGTAAATGTTATAAACAATTTAACATAAAAACATATGATGAACAATAGCAATATAACAACAATGAACATCAATATAAAACACACAATAAGCACATGATAAAGGAGTTTACCCCTCTTGGGCTACATCTCCTTGGTCCAGTTTCCATTGGCTTGGGCCTCTCTATTATGCTCAAATTACATCAAAAGTGTGTTTTTCAATGCTCAAATGCCTCTGAAACCTATCTCAATGAGTTTAGAATAGCCAAAATTGCTAGAATTGACTCTTTTTTGCAAATAATTTGGATAAGAACTGAAGAATGTATGACTTATCCCAGTTTTCCCACTATTTGTTCCACAAAATGCTCCAAAACTGACAGAAAAATACAAATTAGCCCCAAAATCAGCTAATTGGGCAAGAATATTGCCGCACCGCGAGCCATATCCTGTCAGCCTTATTGTAAATCGCAATCGACGATGTCTGGTATAGGTAAATTGCGGGACTTTGTCATCTTGTGCAATTGCGATATGCAATTACGATTTACCACATCACAATCAAGGTCGATATCGCATCGCAACCCAACCCTTGCCGAGGCTGATTCTTGTTACCTCTGCAATTGCGATATGTGATCACATCGCATCACAACTCCCAACCTTGCCTGTGCCAGGGCTAATATTTGTTCGTCGATATTTTCCTGTGATTGTTATATACACTATCACAAATCGCAATCAGCTTTGCCTGGCGTCTGATTCTTAACCCAAACCACTTACAACTGTGATATGTGATTTTCAAGGGCCAATGGTGGGCTTCCACTTGGCACCTCCTTATTTGCTTGAGGACCTTGCCACATCATCTTAATCCTACGATGTAGGCAAGTCAAATTTGAACTTTGACTTGCTCTAAATTCTACATACAAGCTCATATTCGAGTGTCATTCACATCATTGGATTCAGAATGACGAGCTCTTCAATCTAAAGCTAAGTTTAAGAAGATTTTTACACTTTGATTTTTAGCATAATTCTGAGTTCCTGATCAATGTCCTTTTTGAAATGTATTGTCAGTATAATAACTAAAGCAACATATCCATCATGGTACTTACCTATCCATTGGAATACAAGTAAAATGAATCCTTGGGCTTTGGTCTTCTTATTACCAACTAATGAATGACATCATGTTTGGAGAGAACAATCATGGTGTATTTATTAGGTGTCTTGAGAAGTAGGAGATTGATAAAGTCTTTAGAAAATTGTGTGATATAACTTTTTGAGGAATTTTTTTATGAAACTATAACCCATAAGATCCTAAGATCTATATTACACTAACCAATGGTGTTCAAATTTCGAGTTGAAAAACATGCCAAAAGTGTGTAATAATCCATTTGCACCCTGTAGTCATTAGAGAGTCCTTTGAACAATAAGGCTTAGAAGTTGTTAATGAGAAAATTCTACATTCCCCTAGATAGCATAAATATATCCTAACCACCTTTTAATTCTTCGCATGATGGATTGAAGTTGTACCCCTAATGAAGGTAGATCAAAATGACACATTCCAAGCCTCTATAGCTTTCACAAAAAACTACAGAGCCAAAATCATTGTTACAAAGTGCACAACCCTAACCATTTTGTTTTTGGGTAGTATATTAATTAATTCAAATGACTAAATCATAGAGTACAAATATAGAGTAATTCAAGTCTACTCATGAGAACAATGAGAGGTTTTCAAATATTTTAATCCATTCATAATGTGTTGTTACATACAAGAATTCAAATCTGGGAGTGGAGTCCTTAGACATAAATACCACACACAACCACCAAAACACCCTTTCTAACTCATACAATAACTAGTTGTGCCCTCTCCAAATCATGAAGTGGCCAAAAGCAATGTCAGTAGTCCAAGAGCCACAAGCATAAACTCAAAATTTAAAAACGTATCTTTTGCTTCTTGTTCCCACAATTTATCCTCATGTTGTTGACCTATTTGCATTCCAACAGAAACAAATCACTTCCCATATTGTTGACCTCTTTGCCTTCCATAACTATATTGATTCGCTTCCTCTCAAAATCTAGACAAACAAAAAATTTTAACCTACATATCATTCTCATAACACATCTAGGAGTGGTTGTCTTGTAGTAGCTTAACTAAAAAACTAACGATATTGGGTGTGTTAACAACTCCATGCAAAAATAGTATCAAGACGTAATCCTTGGCGTATCATTAATTCAAAATTACTTCTCGCTTCGATGAAACGTAGCTACAAGAGCAACAACAACCATCAACTGAGTACGTTAGTAGCTAACATAATAGGAGTATCGAAAACTTAAAATACATGGGAGTAACAACACTTATTACAAACTCAAACAAAAACTTGTTTTTAGTTGGTGAGGATTACGCGAGGCCAAGGATTCTCCTACATCATACACCCTTGGTAAAAAAAGTATGAGCTACCATCTCATGTGGTATTTCCTTCAAAGATTTAATTCCCTTGTAGGCATGTTAGCTCTTGTCTAGTCACCCATGACACATATTTAAATCCCTTATTTTTCCATTGGATTAAATACTCCATATATTCCCTTAGGTGAGTCCTCTTTCCAATCATTATGGCCAAGATTTCTTCCACTTCTTCAACTGGCTCAACTGGTAATTGTTCCTTCCACTCAATAGGCATACATGTCACTTCACTTATTTATCCTTCATGCAACTCATATAGATCAACCACATTTAATACTAGATAGATATCCAAGTCTCCCAATAGCTCTAGCTTATAAGAATTTCCAGAAAATTTTCAAAGAATTATGCATGAGCCTATTTTATTATATTTCAACTTGTTGTAGGTACCCTTGAGAAATCTTTCTTTCTGTAGATGCACCATTACCAGTTATCCTTTATTGAAAACCTTTTTTCTTCTTTTGAAATTGTCCTTCTCCTTATACTTATATTTACATTATTTCAATCTCTTCTTCACCTGTGTGTGTATCTATTGCATGCTTTCTACAAAATCACACGTATCAACACTCTTCCTTTCTTCAGTATCTGACAAATGTATCAAATCCACAACACCATTTGGTGACTTCCCATAGATAATCTGAAATGGTTTCTTACCAGTCGATCTATTCACCAAATTTATGTGTGAAAACCCTGCATGTGCCAAGAACATGTCCCTATGGTTGGAATTTTCACCAGTCAAGTTTCTCAACCAATTTCCAAGGTTCTTTTTCACTACTATAGTCTATCCATATGTTTCCAAGTTATAGGATGAATTGTATAATATTTTATATCACATTTTCTTCCAGAAATATTGTATCTGCATCTGAAGTAATGGTGAATCATGGAAAACCATGAAGTCTCACTAAGTCCTTGAATAATAAAACAACTACTTTAGTAGCATCACTTGTCTTTTGCATGCTATGAAATGTGTCATCTTTTAAAACCTATCTACAACAACCATCACCGAATCATGCTTCTATTGTGTCCTTGGCAGTTCCAAGACAAAGCCCATGCTCACATTTTCCCACGGTCTTTTCTGTACCGGCAATGGAGTATACAACCTCATATTTTGACTTCTACCCTTTTCTAAGTGGAAATCTCTACACCACTCAACAAAATTATAGACATCTTTTTTATGGTAGGAAAAAAATAGCTCCTCTTTACCAAAGTTGTGGTCTTTTCCCCTTCAAAATGTCCACCTAATCCTCCACCATGTAGTTCCTTAATAATATCTAGCCTTATTGACCCTTGAGGAATGCACAATTGTTGATCTTGAAATGAAAACCTTTGGTATTCCAATAACATGATTTTCTTGAGACTCTGAGGTGCTTTACATGTTATCCAAGCTTCTCCAAAATCGACATCTTCTACGTACAACTCCTTCATGATTTCTAAACTCACCACTTCTACTGACAAGGTTTTGAGTAGCATCACTCTCCTACTCAAAGAATCTGCAACTTTGTATGACTTTCCCTATTTATGCTTCAGAACAAATGTATAAATTTGCAAGAATTCAACCCATTTAGAATGCCTTTGATTCAACTTACCTTGAATGTTGATATATTGTAATGCCTTGTGATAAATAAACAAGAAAAATTCCTTCAACAACAAATCGTGTCTCCACTTCTTCAAAGCCACCAAAATAGCATAAAATTCCTAATCATATACAAAATACTTCTTCTTAGCTTCATTCAAATTCTCACTGAAGAATTCTATTGGTCTACCTTCTTGACTTAAAATTGCTCAAACTGTTGTCCCACTTGCATCACAGTGAACTTGGAATACTTTATCAAATTTTGAAGTGCCAAAATAGGTTTTTCTATCACCTTTTTTTCCAAATCTGCATATGCTTTCCCTGCTGCTATTGTCCATTTAAAATTCCCCTTTTTCATCGACTCAGTAGGAGGTACACAAATCTAACTGAAATTCCTAATGAATTTTTGATAGAAACTTGAGAATCCATGAAAGCTCCTCACCTCAAAAGTAGACTGAGGCGTTGTCCAATCTAAGATAACCTTCATCATTTCTAAATCCATATTCAAACCCTCCTTGGAGATCACAAATCCCATGTAAACCATGTTAGAAAATGGGAGAGAAATGAATAACAAAACAAATCACACTTGGTATATTTTATTGACCTCAATGGTTACATATTTATATCATATAGATTACTGACTACAAAATATCTAGATGGTTATTAAAACTCACACATAGGAATACGACTACTTCTAGATTGGCGCCTAAGGACTCACGATGAAAATCACACATGATATGGAAGAATTACTTCTAAGACCCTCCCTTAATGCTTACATGGAAAACATTGAAAAAACATATTACAACAATAAATAAATCTTTGTTGGATTTGTTTGATATGGTCATCACTAGCACACATGTCCACTCTAAAATATCTCGGTTTCTATTGTTTTCTTCAACACACTTTCGTGCTTCCCACTTTACCCATTTAAGACATAACCGCTTCATACCATCATTGACGTGCTTTGTTGAATTGATGCTTCTCAACCTCCCGAAGCGCAATGCATCAATCTTGATACTGAACCATCCTATGGAAATACCACCATATGTGAATCCATGACCCTCCGCAGCCTTCATCAGTAATCTAGGATAGCATCCTAGATACATAATGTGTTCAGTTGAAAATTCTACAACTTGACCTTGTATAAATAACCTGTACTAATGCTCTCGGTGCACGACGGGTCACACCTGCTTGACCTTATCAAGAACTACTTGTAACTAATGCTCCCGGAGCATGATGGGTCATACATGCTTGATCTTATTAAGAAATACATGTAACTAATGCTCCCGGAGCAGGTGAGTCACATCAGTGTATTGAATAGTTGGACTATTCTTTGTGGTTCTGCATCATTTGATTCTTTCATAATATAATAGCAAACTAAAATTGAACCATTAAAATTTCTACCAACAACTCCCTTTTCTCTTTTTTTCTTTTTTTTAAACACAAAACTTTAACTCACACTACAAACATCAACAAATTTTATACTAACTCAAAATATGAAAGAGAGATTTTTCACACCCAAAACAAATCAAAAATTGACCCACTATAGATCAAATTGTCGTAGTTTGGCCATATGCCATATTGAATTGGAGAATCTAGAAGAAAGATTTGTTCGCTACTTTTGGGTGCCTCTTGCTATTCTTTGGAGCACAACTAATAGCATGTTTCGTTGCTCATATCTGCCATTCTAAGAAGATTTCCATCACTTGATAACGTTCTCCACATTTAGTCAGATTTTTATTCTACATGTAGAATAATCCTTAATCCTTTTCCTTGGAATATTCATAGCGGCTCAACATAATGCAGATTCCATAATATCTTCTCGTTTTGATCTAGTAGATCCCACTTGAAATTATTCACAACGTTATCAATATTTGCTATCCCGCCATCCATATTTGAGCAGGCAACAAGAAAAATGAAATCTAATGTAGAGATCTCATTCCTGCAAAAGCAAAAAATGAGATTTACCTCCCCACGGCCACAAATAGAGAACTCAATATATCAAATCATCACTTATGCCCATTTGGGGTTCGAAGTGGATGCATTCATCCAAGCTCAAAATTTTGGCCTCAACATTTGGTTGGTGGCTATACCCGACGGCATGTCCGGCGAGTTCGAGAGATGGAGTAATATGAACTAATTTTATCAGTCATTGGATGGCATGGAAGCCCATGTAGAGAATCTCATCATTAATCCAATGTGTTGCTCGTCTCTTGCATCATGGCTTTTACGATGTAGAATGACTTTGTGAGCAAAAAATTCAACTTTGCATAGTGCGACAGTCATGAGGGATGAAAAAATATGGAAATACTTCATAGCAAAGCTAAGTAGCACCACGTTCCACAGGCTCTATAGTTTGATGAAAAGTATTGTAGAAACACACAAAAAATTTCTACTGTTCAGCTCCAAAAAAAATTGATGTATATAGCTTCACCCACATTGCAATTTCCAGAATTGCCCCAATGGAAGCTATTATTACATACAAAAATAAAACAAAATTCATTCACAATAAACAGTTTGCCCAATAGAATCCCCTAACCTAATATATTTGTAAAACAATAAAATTAAGACTCTCACATTTTCTTGGCCCTCCCTTAAGGGAGTCAAGCCAATACCCACTTTGATACCATGTTAGAAAATGGGACAGAGAGCAATAACACAAAAAATCACACTTGGTATATTTTATTGATCTCAATGTTTACATAATTATAGCATATAAATTATTGACTACAACACATCTAGAAAGTTATTAAAACTCACACATAGGAAAACAACTACTTCTAGATTGACACCTAGGTACTCATGAGGAAAACCACACATGGAATGAAAGAATTACTTCCAACAAACCAACTAATCCTACATAAATGTACATTTATTCAAGTTGATCAATAAACCGTGTTACTTTTATGGTTGCAACACTTGTCTTACATGCTCCAAGTGCTCCTCTTTGTTTTTTTTGAAAATTAAAATGTCGTCCAAGTATACTATAATAAATTTTCTCAAGAATGGTTTCAAGACCTCATTCATGAGCATCATGAATGTGCTAGGGGAATTGGTCAACCAAAAATGGCATAACCAACCATTCAAACAATCATCATTTGTCTTGAAAGCAATCTTCCACTCTTCACCCTCCCTGATCTGTATTTGATGATAACCACTATTAAAGTCTATGCTTGTGAAATATGCATCCCCGCTCAAAAATTTCATTATATCCTCCACACTTGGCAAGGTAAATTAGTACTTGATGATTATCATATTAATGGCTCTAGAATTTGTGCACATTCTCCATTCACCTATCTTCTTTGGAGTCAATAATGATGGTACAATGAATGTACTCAAACTTTCTCTTATCAATCCTCTATCAAGCAGCTCTTGTAAATTATTATTTACTTCATCACTCTATGTTGGAGTCATCCTATAAGGTTCCTTGTTTAGTAAGCTTGATCTAGCAATCAAGTTAATTTGATGAGAAATACTTCTCATAAGAGGAAATAATTTTGGAAATGCATCAACATCAATATCCTTGAATTCATCTAACAAGGATTTAATCTCTGCATTCATGGCTTCTAATTCCACTTCCTCTTGCACATCCTTTGGAATTAATGCTAAACAAAAAATTTCCCTTCTTTCCTCGTTCATCAACTCCTTTGATGAGCACAGCATAATATTTGTATTACACATGTTGGTACCTAATGTTACTATTGTATTTTCTAGGATCACATTGAGTTTGTACAGTTGTCCATCTTTCTTGAATTCAAATGTGTTTTCCTGACCATCATGGTGAACTTGCCCTTAAAACAACCATGATATTCTAAGATATATGTGGCATGTGTCCATATTAACCATGTCACACAATACTTGCTCCTAAAAGCTGCCAATTTTAAAATTCAACAAGCATTTCTCCATCACAACCACCTATTATCCCTTTTGTAACTACAAGACTTTATACGGATTTGGATGCACTAAATTTTTGAGTTTTAGATTTTCCATGACATCAATGGACACCACATTTTTAAGTACTTCCACCATCTATAACCAAGTTACAAAATTTTCCTTGGACCTTACATTAGTTTTGAAAAATTTCATTCTTTTCTCTCTTTCTTCCACTACCCTTTTCTCAAGCTTGAGCAAAACACTCTAAAACATAAAATTTTCTCCCTATTCTTGGTGTAGTATAGTCACATTTTCTCCAACAATAGAAGCTTCATCGGCTTGTGTAACTTGTGTTTGGTCTTCCCTATTTTCCCTAAATTATGTCATTTTGGGCACTCAAATTTCTTGTGTCCTTCAACTCCATAAGGATAACAAGAAATTACATGTTTTCCATTTCCTCTTCTGAGACTTCCTCTTCCAGCACTATTTCCACCTCTACCACCTTGACCACTGGTGGATTCTTCTTCCTTCTCAATTCCTCTAGCAGTCCCTATCTTAGCTCATCCTCTACCTTTCTATTGTGTTTTCCTATTCAATTTTTCCTCTACCTCCAAGGCAATGTGATAGGCTTCATCAACAATAGAAATAATGTGTTTTTGTTTCATCTTAAATCAAGTATTTCAATCCACTCACAGACATGGAAATTATTTAGAATTATGATGGTTCCTTTATATCAGATCAAAGTGATATCTTGAAAAAATCTTCGGTGTACTCACAAACAAAGGTTTCCTTTTGTCTTGGATTATGGATGTGTCTATACAAATTTTATTGCTACTCAACACGTAGAAACTCCTCCTTGATATTTGTGACTATATTCTTCCAAGTCTTGATATTTTCTACCTGATTATTTACCTTATCTTTCTGTAGCATATCCCACCATAGTGAAGCATGACCCTTGAACTTCATCATGGAAAATTTCATCCGATTTGGATCCCGAAAATTTTCATACTCGAAGTATAGTTTGAGTTCTCCAATCCATTCGATGAGCACATCGGATCTTATATTTCCATCATAACAGAAAATTTCAACTCTTTCACTACCTCTACTACTCATATACGAAATCAATCTTTGCTTCCAGGTCTCTCCCTCATCATCTTGTTCTTCATATATTTATTCTTCGGGCTTTGAATCTACTTTTGTGTCTCCATTTCTTCTATTCTCTAACTCCTCTATTCTTCATCTTAACTCTTATATTTATTTATTTCCTACACCTCCACATTTGTCTCCTCTTCTCCTCAATGGAATCCTTACAAGTTTTAAAAGTCTGACCAACATCTAAAAATCCCAACCCTGGCTCTATGTCCAAACTTGTACCTTCAACACTCTTATCGTTGAACTGCCGTAAAATATTTTCTAGTACCTGTTACACAAAGAAAATATAGGTGAAAATCCTAGAACGAAACTCGTTCTAATACCACTTAATGCAATCCAAGCCTTTGAAGATTTAAAAATAAATTATAGATCTTGATGCATTGTTACAAAGTGCACAACCATGGAGATTTGGTTTTTGGCTACTTTATTAATTAATTCAAATAACTAAATCATAAAGAACAAACAAAGGGTAATTCAAGTTTTCTCAAAAGAACACAGAGAGGATTTTAAATATTTTTATTCATTTAGAATGTGTTATTACATACAAGAATTAAAATATGAGAGTGGAGTCCTCATAGTGCTTGAAATTCCTACATTGTTACACAACCATCAAAACACCCTTTCTAACTAGTACATCAACCAGTTGTGATCTCTCCAAATTGTGTAGCATCCAAAACCAACACCAACAGTCCCAGAGCCAGAAGCAAAAACCCAAAATCCAAAAAATTCCCTTTTCTTTCTTGTTCCTGGAAATTTATGCTCGTGTTGTTGAACTCTTCACATTCTAACTAAAAAAAATCGTTTCCCATGATGTCGACCTCTTCGCCTTATAGAAATGTTTTGATTCAATTCCTCTCAGTATGCGTCCAAGCTAAAATTTGTAAGCTACATCTCATTCTCATAGCACATCTGGTAGTGGTTGTCCTGTAGCAGTGTAGCTAAAATATTGTAAGTTTGGGCGTGTTAGAAACTCCACAGAGTAGGAGTATCAACACACAATCCTAGGAGTTGTAGCAACTCGAAAGTATTCATTCCTTTGATAAAACGTAGCTACAAGGGTAGCAAAGACCATCACCTGGGTGCATCAGCAACTAACATAATAGGTGTTATAGGTCATTTTTGTCACCATCTTGCATAAATCCCTAAGCATTTAGCTTTCATTTCCCATAGTTTCATTCCTAAACTGCTTCATTTGAGCTAGTTTGAGGACCCTCCCTGTAAGCCTACTGGGGTGCGTTCACCAGCAGGTTGCTCCACTATGGCTTGCGTTGGTCACTAGAAGGTTGCTCCCTTTTGCACCTGTGTTGGTTCTAGAAATTCGGGAGAATGATGGAAATTTCGGAAGCTTCCCCTTCAAGGACTTTCCAAAAGTTGTTACAACTACTTATCTTGGATAAAACATTCAAAGCTTATCCCTCCCTACTTTGGAGTTTTCACCACCTATCCTTCGATCCTATCCCTCCATCAAAGGTGGATGTCTTACACTAGATTGGTAATTGGATAAGAACTCTTAACTTACCATACTTCTCTATATCTTCCCAGCCTTCTATATGGTTGGGGGTTGGATTTTGGAGAGTGATTCTTCCCTTATGCTGTTGTAGTAAGTGGTCATCATCTCATTCATTTAGAGTGATTGGAGGCGCAAATTATGACAAGGAATGGACAAGTCAACAAATTCGAGGAGATCTTCTATAAGATCAACTACTACTTATGGTTGTAATATCCTTCCATTTATATTAATGCAACTAATTCATTGTTTTCCTATATGTGATGTTGTTATTTCACTTATTTCAATACCATGTTGATCTATTGAATGAAGTACTTAGATGATACAACATAGATCTCGTAGTTTCTTGGCTTGTGTTATATGACTACGCAGGTTCTAATTTTCGCATTCATAGCTGGAATTGGAGCTTCCAAGATAAAGAAGGAGTGAAGTGTGCAAAGGATTCGAGGTAGGCCTCACTCTATCATCTATTTACTTTAAAGAAAAGAATTGTGTTCGTTGTCTCTCTATTATTCTAGGTTAGCCACTGACCTAGGGGAGATACTTTTGTCTAGAATCGTAAATATCGTATAACAGATTGGCAACCATACTGGGGAATGGAGTATTCCCTTAGTGGTTTCCTTTTCCATTGTCTTTGATTTCCTCCTTGACAGGCCTTCATTGTATCATCCAACCAAGAAAATACCTAGGAAGTGATTTCATTGAGCCTTTTTTGTAATTTTTGTGTCAGAATCCTCTTTCCCTAACCCAACTCACCTCTATGTCTTTGACAGAGCGTTTCACCTCACCCCAGCTCACTCTGCACTAGCATTGCAATGCATTAGTGCCTCTTCTGCACTAGCGTTGGCCCCTATTTTTGCATGAAACTTTCCTTAGTTCTTGAGCCTATCTTTGGTCAGCCTACTTCCAACTGAACTTCTCTGAGTCTTTGGTGTCATATGGTATCTTTGAATCCTTTGTTTGGTTTGCATTTGTGTTTTTTCCTTTGGTAAGAATTGGTTTTGATTTTTCTTTGTTCTTATCACTTGGTTGCTTGCAAATTATTTTCGTTCAGATATTGGTCGCTTGGATGAATTGTTGTTTTAGTCTTGATTCTCAAAAGTGTAATTGAATTAGTGACTGAATATTTGCATCTTGGTTTTCTCCATTTCAAAAATTAAGTGTGGTGAAAAGAAAAAATTTGTATCGACATTTAGGGTTTTGAGTTTTTATTAGCATAGGAATAATTACATCGGAAAGGAAATTGCATCTTACATCTTGTTTGTTGCATATTGTGTGCTTCATCTTGATTGTTTCTTCCCTTCCTTAGCTAGATTTTCATTGAAGGATAAATGATTTCTATTTTCTCATGCTAAAATTTGCATTTTAGGATATTTAGGTGACATTCGTGGTGAGCCCTAAAAATGAAACATAATCAAAGATAAATAGTGAAATTTATTGAATCAACCTAAGGAGCATTTGTAACATTAACACAAACATTTAGAGGTCTAGACTAGAGACGTGTTCTAGCATCATTAAACGTAGGAGTTGTCATTGTTTTCTAACGTTTCATATGGGGGGTGAAATCCCCTTCCACATATGTGAGTGTATAGGATTGTACTCCATGTACCTTTGGGTATATTGGTGGCTTTCCACACAATTAAATTATATGGGAATGTTCTCATCGAACATTTATGCATTAGACAACACTACTACAGATTGCACAATCACATACCATCGCATATATTTTGGGAGTCCCCAATAGGTTGTTATCCATCCATGGGTAACCTAGTCTATTGCCTTGTATATCGTGACGTTTCGAATGCAACATTCGAGGAGATTGGTTTTCGTACGTTACGTCCTTGGTCATTGAAGGTGTATATTGCATTTCACAGTTGCTTGGTAATCCTTTATGCCTAGATTACCCTCTTTTTTATTTATTTCCTTTTGTGTTAATAAAATTTATTTCCCAACATGGAAGAACAAAATCCCCCTCCCTGTCATTCACGTAGAATGAAGAATAATCCTCCTCTTCCTCTAAGGGCTACTCCTAACCGTCGTATGAGACATAGGAAAATGCAAACTACCAAATCGAGAACACTAGGAACTACTTTTGGCCCTCCACCTAATATTGATCAGCTAGAATCATCTGTCCCTTTATGTTTTGAACATCAAATTACATCTATTCATGTTTGTGACACTGACAAAATTGAAACAAAAGTCCTTGAAACTTTGTTACTTGAGGCCATTGAATCTGATATCCCTGATTCAAAATTTTATTTCCTGACGTCTTTGAACCTAAGGAGCCTCAAAGATATTTACCTGATTCTTTGGGACCTTCCTCCTCTCTTCTTTTGTCTTAGACAGAACCAGTATATCTTGGGCCTAACGGTGAGCCTCTTCCATACAGGCTTATAGGTATTGAAGAGATCCCACAAGAAGAGCCTCATCCTTCTACTCTCTTTTGACTTGGAAGGAATTTATTTATATCAAACCAATTCTCTTCTATCTCTTCAACCTCTGATACAACCTCCTTTACCTAATTATTTGGGCTTACCCATAGATTTCTTGCAAGAATCTTCGTTGGGGTTTTTAACCATGACTGGAACTGATTCAAACTCCCAACCTATGTCAACCACTATGGTTGAGACATCAAGTGTCACATCCTCATCTATTTTTGTAACATCGCCAAAAGCTCATTTGTATGGTAGCCAGTCCATCCCGCCTAGCTATCATTCATTATTTGGTACCTTTTCTAGTGTGGCTTCCAGTCCCTGGACCTCTCCTATGTCATCCAATTCGGGAATAATGTCTAGCACTTCTCTTATGAATTCCACATAGTCGCCTCCTCTTCCTCCATCCACACCTATAATATTTCAGCAGGTTGGCCCTTATATCAGTGGGACAAGCTACCCTCAATAGCCCAACCCTCCTTATGTTGGGTACCCTCCATCTCGATGGTATTTGCCTCCATCATCCCCTCCTCCCATGGTAGGAAGGAAACCCATTGTTGGTATACCTCAATATGGTAATCCACCTAATTATAGTCCTCCTTATCCTTGAATGGCTTCTAGTGTTTGGAAACCTACTTTACCTATGCAATCTGGTTCATATTGGGATCGATTGTTGAACCCTCAAAGGGCACAATCTTCGTTGAAAATTCATACCTATATAACAACACCTCAACAAGCTAAAATATATGTGAACCAACCATTTCAGCCCATCCTGACAATATTTGGTTTCCCCTAGACCCCGATTCATCAACTTGTACAAGGTTCTTCACCTTCTCAATCGCTTGCACAAGGTACTCCTCAAGTTTTGGTATGCCATATTCTTCAAAATTTGACACAGTCTCAATCAAACCCATACCAGGGGGCAATGAAAACCATGATTAGGCAATAGTATCGATCACATCAAGTGCCTTTTCAAGTCCAGCAAATCCAAATCCAACCATTTTAGCAACTTTAATGCCATCATGGGACTGGGAACAAACCCAATTGTTTGCTGGTTATCAGAACCCTGCATATTTTGGTAACCAGGTTCCTTATTATTAGAAACCTCCTTATCTAGGAATTCATGTGCTTGTTTCCCAAGCTATTCCTTCATATCCAGTTCATCCACCTTCGGACTTTAATCGACAATTGCCTTTTATGGCTACTCTTGAATTACCGAATTGAACTTGACTTACTAATGACCCATTTCTCATTCGCCATGGCGGCCGATTATTCCCACTAAGTTACCTTCTAATATCCCAAATTTCAATGGGAATCCTAGAGAATACTTGTTGATGCATGTTATCACGTATCATATGTGGTGTTTATCCAATTCACTTAATGAGGATTCCATTCAATTCTCTCTTTTCCAATGGATGCTTATGGGTACCTAAGCTAAATGGTATATGGAATTTGTTAGGCCAGGAGGTAACTTCTCAATGAAAATTGTGTTTATTCATTAATATTTCTCATGGTTATATACAAGGAGGGAGAGACTCTTGGGCTTCACCTCCCAGTGTCTCTTCCTTTTCCTATTATCCATTATTTTTTATTTACATTATTTGCAAATGTTCACCCAATCCCAATGATTAGGTGTCAACATTCCCCCCTTAATCTGAAGGGATTTTGGTGAGTCCAAGCATCATTCTGAATCTTTCAAATGTTTCTCTTCCAAGTGCTTTGGTGAAGATGTCTGCAATCTTCCCATTAGTGGAACAATGGCGTAGATGGATTATATTGGCCTCGACATGATGTCGAATCAAATGGTATTTTTGTATTGATATGCCTCATTCGATCATGGAACTTTGGGTTCTTGACCAACTTTATTATAGAGGTGTGGTTAATCATGAGTGGAGTTGAATGTACTTGTTTTACCTAAAAATATTCCATAATTTTCTTGAGCCACACCAATTATTTTATTTCCTCAGCTGCTACCACATATTTTGCCTTTGTTGTGGAATCTTCTGGAACTGATTGTTTGCGTGATCTCCAGGAGACATCTCCCAATCCAAGACTTATAATATAACCTAAATTAGATATCATGGTTTCTTTGTCTCAATTGAAGTCTGAATTAAAATATCCAATCAAGATGAAGTCGCCCACCTATGCATACTTGAGTCCAAAGACTTGAGTTCCCTTCAAGTACTTTAGAACTCTTTTTGCAGTAGACCAATGTCCCTCACAAGGATTTTTCATAAATGTGAAGATGATTCCAACAACAAATGAAATATTCGGTCTTACTTGAGACTTCCTACAAGTTGTCTATACCTTGTTGCATCCTCAAATTCTTTTCCTTCAATGGATGTGAGCTTTAAGTTTTGTTCCATTGGAGTAGTCAAAGGATTGCAGTCATCCATGCCAAACATGTCTAACAGATCTCCAATGTACTTCTTTTGAGAGAGGAATATATACTTTGGATGTTTAGTTACGTTAATACCAAGATAGTAGTGAACATTTCCCAAGTCAGTCATTTCAAAACATTTCCTCGATTCCTTCTTTATGGTTGAAATGTAGCTCTCATTGTTCCTTGTCATCAAAATATCATCTACATATACCGAAAGATATACAATTGTTTTGTGAAATTTCTTGACAAACAAAGTTGCATCATCAATATCATAATGTTTAAAGTTGACTTTCAAAAGATGCTCAGTTAACTTTTCATACCAGGCTCACGGTGCTTGCTTAAGGCCATAAAAGGATTTCACATTTTTTCACACTTTATGTTCATGTCCCTTCACAACAAATCCTTCTGGCTGGGGCATATAAAAATTTTCTTTCAGATCTCCATTCAAGAAAGAAATTTTTGCATCCATTTGATGGACTTTCCAATCATTCTGAGATTCCAAGGCAAAGAGTGTCTAAATGGTAGCCCATTTTGTTGTGGGGGAAAAGTCTCCTCATAATCGACCCCTTCCTTTTGTGCAAAACCTTTCTCCACAAGCCTAGATTTGTGCTTTTCAAGTGATCCATCAGCTTTATACTTTTTCTTGTAGACCCACTTGCGGCCAATTGTTTTCGTTCCCAATGTAGGATCAACTAATTTCCAAGTGTTGTTCTTTATCAAGGCATCATACTCCTTTTTCATTGCTTCTTTCCATTCATCATGAGAAGCAGATTATTTGAAGGAAGTTGGTTCAAAATTAGTAGACAAATTCAGTTCATAATCATAAGAAACATCCATATCAGAAGCTGCATCAAAATTATCTGCATCAGGATGAACACTTTCAAGTGTCTTTGCCAGCCATTTTGGGGGACCTTTCTGAGATGGTCCAAGCTGCTCAGTTGACTGAGTTTGGACTAAATCAAGATCGAGTCTCCCAATTCTATCAATCACATCACTCAAAGTATCATCAGTGATTGGAGCTTCATGTGGGATAGAGAGTGCTTCAGGAGAAGATTCCATAGATTGATCTAGTATAGGAATTCCCCCCTTCAAGATGTGGAATTTTATTATCAAATTCTTGATATGATTTTTCATGTATGAATCTATCTAAGCAATCAAGATTCCAGTCAACAACATTATCATATTTGGAAGATTTGAGAAAGATTACCTCTAGATATAAAAAATTATTATTAACTTCATCATAGAGGCATTATGCTTTGGAGGTATTTGAATACCCAAAGAAGATACACTTATGACTCCTTGCACCAAGTGCGTTTCTTTGTACCTTTGGTATCAAGGCATAATAGGTGGAACCAAAGACCTTGAGATGCTTTATCGAAGGAATGTGACCATACCACATTTCATAAGGAGTCTTGTTTCCAATAGCATTAAATGGACATATATTCTTTACGCATACAACACATAGAAATGCATCAGCCCAAAACATCAATTTTACATTCTTGGAAAACATCATAGAATGTACCATATTTAAGATTGTCCTATTCATTCTTTCAGCTACTCTGTTCTGTTGCAGATTATAAGGCATAGTTGTTTTATGTTTGATCCCATGCTGGCGAAGATAGTTTTCAAATTCATTTGAAGTGTATTCTTTTCCATTATCAGTGAGACTAGAGCCAATATGATATTTTTCATCATTTTCAACCCATATATGAAAGTTCTTGAATGTTTGAAAAGCATCAGATTTTTTCTTCAATAAATAAACCCAACACATTCTGGTGTAGTCATCAATAAACGTCATCATATATTTATTTCCATTTGCAAAAGAAATAGGCATTGGACAGCATAAATATGAATGAATAAGTTGAATTTTTCTATGTGCTCTGGAATGTCAATGATGAAAAGACTATTTTCTATGATTTCCTAGAATACAAGCATCACATTGCTTAAGTTTCCTAGGAATTGTAGGCAAACTAGTAACACCATTTTTATTCAATAAGTGAAGGTTTTCATAGTTAAAGTGTCCAAATATAGCATGCCATAAAAGACTTGATGGAAATTTACCTTCATCATAATGAGAAATGTATGAGAAAATTTGTGCACGAGCAGAGGTACCTTACAACTTCAGAAGTCTTTCTTCTTCTATCCCCGTCATGACAAGTGAATGATCTGATGCTTGTTTGACCTCAACCTTGCCATAAAACATATGAATGGAGTGTCCTTGCTAGTGGATGTGGACCAAGGATAGCAAGTTTCACCTTGGTTGTGGGAGATATAAAACATCATGTAGAAGAAAGTCTGGAAGACCAGGCAATTTGAGCCTGATTGTGCCAAGCCCTAATGGCTTGAGTTTTTATTTGTCAGAAAAATATACTTTCCCATCAACATTATCAGTAAATTATTCAAAAAAATATCTTCTAAAATTCATGTGGCAATTTTCTCGTGAATCAAGAAACAAATATTTTTCCAAGAAGCAATTGAAGCATTAAACAAGTCTTCATTTACTCCAATATTACAATGTGCCACAACACAATGAGCAGATTCATGTGCTTTACCTTTCTCTTTCTCATTGGCTTTAACTTCAACTTCATTTATTTCCTACTCAATTTTGTCCCAAGGCAACTTGCCTGTTGAGGCATCATGTGTCCATCTCTACTACAACGTATTCAATGAAGATCGTATGTTTCTCCTTGAGGGTGTCTGCCCCCCTACCTCTGAAATTTCTTCTTCCTCTTCCTCTTCGACCACCTCTTCCTCTGGAATAGTCTTGAGCATGATTCATCTCTGTATGTGCAAGACACACAGCTTATTCAGAAGATTGAGGGGTTGTCTTCTTCCCAAAATATTTCCCTCTCAGCAAATTTCTTCACAAGGGAATCAAAGGTAATTTCTTTGAGGTTTCCATATGCTTGCATTGACTCAAGATAAATTGAATAAGTGGGATAAAGTGCCGTGACAATATCTATCAAAGGAATGTCTAGTTCAATATTAGTGACTTTGATATCATGCATAATATATCTTACTTCTGATGCTAAACCAATAGGATCATCATTTTTCAATTCTAGACTGAACAATTTAATTATCAATTGGACAACTTCAAGTTCAGAGTGTGGGTCATAGTGTTCCTTCAATTTCTGTAAGGCTTTAAAATCATTTGAAAATGGTGAAATATGATGATTCACCTATTCATTTACAGATGTTGCAATCAAGGCATAGGCCTTGTTGTTTTTGTTTTCCCAAATAGCAAATTCATTGTCTGAGGTAGGCTTTGCAGGTTCATTATCTCCTTCTCCTACACAAAATCCTTTCCATGGCTCACTGGAAATGAGAGTGTGTTTTATCTTCCTTGACCATTCATGATAGTTATCTTTTCCCGAGAGAACTACTCCAACAATAGATATGAATTAATTCATTTTAAATATTTATACTCTACTGCCAATATAAAAAATTGTACTTCTAGTGGAGAAAAATTACAGTTCTGGTGTAAAAATTATTAAAACAATTGCACTCTGATATATAGGACAGACGTATTACTTTAGCGAGTTGTTACTTTGGGGAGAATTTATATGGGGGAGTTTGTAAGAGGGGAATGGTGATGATTGGTAGGTGAGGTATTACCATGGGAGGGTGAATATGGCATTATTAATGTAATGGGCCAATGTATGGCAGGCTAGCCATATGGCAGCAACAACGTGTGCGTGGAATTTGCACTTGGAGGCCGAGGGAGGGCTGAAGTTGAGTGGGAGGATGGGGGCCGTGTATGACATAGAGTTATTAAATATGTGGTATTCGAGGAGGTGTTTTGGAGGTATTATGGAGCATATGACCAATGAAATTACCTAGAGCATTGTTTCACGAATTCAGTGCTTTAGCCACTACCTTCCTCACACATTTCTAGTTTCCCATCAGAGATGAAACTAGAATGGAACTATTGAGTAACTTCAAAAAATCAAACTCTACTCACATTTTGGATCACATTCATGAGTGGATACATCATCGCCAGTTGGTTAATACTTATGTTCCCGATCACTTTTTAGCAGAATTGTTTGTCAAATCTCTGTTAGTCCCATAAAAGAAGATGTGGCCAAAGGTGGAGTCGTGACCGAAGAGCAATTTATTTCTCATGCTCAATATTTAGATCTGGTTTATACCCAATTGGGCATGCTCTATGATAAGATACTAAATGCTTTGAGACCTTCGAATAATGTTCCTCCTCCACCTGCTAAAGAATATCATGCTACTGATGGCATTATAGGTTTTGTCAGTTTGCAGTCAGCGAGTAAACCATCTGGTATTTCTCTTACCGCTCCTATACAAAACCCTCCATCTCATCCTCTTGTGGCTTCTGCTTCTAAGATAAATGTCATCTCATGTGATAAATTCAAGTCTCAACAACAACCTGGAAGAAAGAAGAAAGGTAAAGGCGAGAAAAAGAACGATTCCTCACTGCAGGATAAACAAACAAATTTGTCTTCCAATGAGAAACGAAAGCCTCGATATGCATGTTTGATTTGTAACAAGGATCCCTTTACATGTGATTCTCCACACTAAATTGAAGTGGATCAGTTCCTTAATCATCCACTTCTCTTGCTATGTTGACCAACCCATCTCCCAATTAGGAGACTCATATGGTTTCCCAAGATGCTTCTTCCTCTAACAAGGTTTTGATGATTTCCTCCTCAAAGCTGAAATCTGATGTTTTGGTGGCCACTTGGCATAAGGAATATGGGAATTTGAATCGACCGAACGCTGAGGCTACTGATAAACCTACCAATCTGGCACCACCTTCATCTGATCTTGTTACACCTCTGGTTCCTATAGAAATGACTATGATACCTTTGAAGGGTGTTATCCATAAATTTATTTTCAGCCCTCATTCGAGAGCCGCTCAAAATCACAATGCATTTGAAGGCTTGCCTCAGTATCCTTTGGCTATTTTGACCTTTGAGATGTTTCAAAAATTCCCCATCCAAAAGAAGGCCTTATTGTCAGCTATTGGATGTGTGGATCCATCGGATTCCAACCTAGTGGTTTTCTCTCATGAAACCTTTTCCCTTCAAATTCTGGCTCAGTTATCTTTTATGATTTAGTTTATTTTCCATTGTAAGAATATTCATCATTCTATTGTGGATGAGGGAGCCTTGACCTGCATCATCTCCTTATCCCAACTGAGTCAATCGACCACCACATTAAAATACTTTTATTGAAGGACATACAAACCTTATGGGGTTTTGAATTCCCTCCAAGTGGAATTAGGGGGAAAAGTAATATTCGTTGAAGTAGAAGTTATTGCTAGACCTTTGGATTATAATATTATACTGGGACATACATGGGCTTATGCTATGGCTGCCATCATTTTGACTTACTTTCGAATGATCACCTTTCCTCATAAAGTCGGGATCATGGCCATAGATCAACTCACCTTTTTCACCTTTGATTCCAATGTTATTGGAAGTGTCCCTCTTGTAGGGGAATCCCTACATTCCTACCAGTATGCTGGAGTTGGTTTATTGAAGGATTCATACCTTATGGGAACGTTTTTGCTCCCTCCCCCTCCCCTTCCCATCTCCTCCACTTTGGTTGCTTATATCAACATGATATTTTCATATACGATCCTGGTCAATCCATGGATTCTCTCTGATGACATTGGAAACGAAAGTTTTGGCAGTTGAATTCTGCTTAGTGTTGTTGAGAAATATTATGAAGCCATCTATTCAGCTTGTGCGACCCATAATTTTTCTTTTATTAATTAGGTACATCGATCACTAGATTATGGCATGCCCTCTGATCCTTTCTCACGTACATTCTCTATCAACGAAAGCATCATGAATATCATGATGTCGGATGACGCACCATGGGATGAAAATCATCGTTCCTCCTTCCCATATACCATTGAATATAATATTAGTGGTGTGTACCTACCTAATTTTGTTGAATCCTTTACGAATCTGTTTTCATTCATGATATCGACTCTGAAAATAACCTTTTGAATATCGAAGGAACCATTCCTCTCAATATTTATATTAAACTAGGAATAGTCAAATATTTATACATTGGATCATCTTGTACTTCACCTAAAATAAAGATTTATCAAGCCATTTTCTATGAGTTACAGGTCATTTCACTTTGTTTTAGACATTATAACATTCAACTCAACCTGCACAAATGTGTGTCCTAGGTTAGTTCTAGTTTGCTCCTTGGCTTCATCATTTTGAAACAAGGAATTCGTATTGATACTTTAAAAGTTTAGGCAATCATTGATTTTCTTGCACTTTCCATTCTTGTTCGATTACAAAGACTCCAAGGGAAATCCAATTTCCTGAGGAGGTTCATCCCTAACTCTGCTGAACTGGCCAAAGAATTTACTTGCTTACTGGAAAAAGGGATTCCCTTCCATTTGGATGATGCTGCACAAAAAGTGTTGGATGCTTTGAAAGATGTATTGATTTACACATCCATCGTATATCCTCCTGACTATCAGCGCAATTATTTCATGTACCTTATTGTCGCCATCTCTACTATAACTATGGTCCCTCAACTATACCAAGATCTGGTATACTCATGTGGAAAAGTTAGCTTTGGCAGTCGTTCAAGTCATCCATAGATTTCGTCATTACATATTACTTTGCAAAAGTATGGTCATTTTGGATTGCAACCCTATGACATACATATTGTCACGTCAATTGCAATGGGGAAAATACTCTAAGTGGATCATTATTATCCAAGACTTTGACATGGACTTCATCAAATCTAAGTCGAAGAAATCCTTACTTTTTGCTGAGCTAATGTGTGATCTCCCTTCCCTTGATTTTGAATCTAAATCTGAAGATTCCATCCCCGCCAAGTCATTGTTCATGATCTCATGATCTAACCCATGGTATGAATATTTTCTCATCTATCTCCAGAGCCAGACTTTCTGTCCTAATACCTCTCTCTTAGAGCAACGATATATCTGGTACCAATCCTAGAACTATGTGATTATCAACAACACCCTTTACCATTATGGTATCAATACGATTATATGGAGGTTCCTCACTCTTTACGAGGTCGACAAAGTATTGAATGAACACCACTCGAAGGCATGCAGTGGAAATTTACCTGGTTACGCTACCATGCAAAATATCTTATGCGCCAATTACTTTTGGCCCACCATTTTTCATGACTATATCCTTGCAGTCTAGAAATGTCATGTTTGCTAGATGTATGATCAAAAATTTTTCCCTCCACTTGCTCCATTACATCCCATTCTTGTCGTTGGTACCTTTGATAAATGGGGCATCGATTTTATGGCATGTAACCCTCACTTGGTTGGGGGGCATGGATACATCATTTTCATTATTGACTGCTTTACTAATTGGGCCGAAGCGATGCCTACATTCAATAATACTAGCGGGAAGGTTGCATACTTTTTCTTAACCACGTGATTGCTAGGTTTGGTGTTTTGCAAGAAGTAGTAATAGATCACAGGAGGCACTTTTAGAATCATATGATTACCGAATTAGCTTCCAAATTTGGACTTTCACATGAAAGTTCCACTCCCTATTATCCTCAGGCTGAAGAACAAGTTGAGGTGATTAACAAGGTCTTAAGTCTATGCTTCAACGTATAATAGGGGTCCAAAAATCGGACTGGAACTTGCTTCTATTTGCTGCCTTGTGGGCGTATAAAACCTTAGTTATGACTCTTACTAGATTCCCACCCTTCCAATTGGTGTATGTTTTGGAAGCGATCCTCCCCATTGAATGAGAAATTCCATCGCTGAAACTAGCTATCAAACGTCTTCTTGCTACTTCTGTAAAGGACGAACATCTTTTACATCTGACTCGTTTGGATGAAACCTGGTGCAACTTCATGTTAGCCAATGAAACCCATAAAAGATGCATCAAAGTCAAATATGACAAAAGTGTCAAGCCTAGAATCTTCTCGAAAGGATATCTAGTTCTCTTATATGACAATGAGGTCAACAAGTTAGGTCGAGGAAAGTTTCAGCCTATGTAGCAGGGCCCATACATTGTCAATCAAGTCCTTACAGAAGGGGCTAATGAGTTAGTAGATCTCGATGGAGTTCCATTAGCGCAACCTAGAAATGGTTTGTACCTCAAAAAATATTATGCTTGATCCCATGGATAGTACACTGTGTACATGCTGTCTATAGGTGTGTTTATTTTGTTTATTGTGTGCTTTCTAGAGTTTCCCATTGTTTCTGTTAATTCTATTTACTTTTTGATTACATATTTCAACCTCTCTTCAATCGTATATTGGTTATGCCGATGGTTCTAGTTGTAGTACTCAGAACCTATCCTTAGCAGTGTGGGCTATCTTTGCTCCAAATGGCAAGCTAGTGAGCATGCAAGGGATTTTCATTGGTCGCTCGACTAACAACATCGTTGAGTATAACACAGTGGTTGAGCTACTTTATGATGCTATATAACGTGGTATCCGATGTATAGTCATTAGGCTTGACTCACGACTCATAGTACTACAACTCACAAATCTCTATTCAGTGAGAA
This sequence comes from Pinus tabuliformis, assembly GCA_031772625.1. Lineage (NCBI taxonomy): Eukaryota > Viridiplantae > Streptophyta > Pinopsida > Pinales > Pinaceae > Pinus > Pinus tabuliformis. The sequence continues at coordinate 718,481,414 of CM062814.1, forward strand.
ATTTTTCCACCCTTCACACGGCTTTGAGAGCGCATCTTTTGGAAAGAAATTTCAATTTCATATGATATGAACATTTTTCTAGAAATTTGAACACATTAGTAGACACCTTAACTAATTTTTTTTTAGATCGACATTTGAAAACAATGTGAATAACTTTCAATTCACATCACATCATATTGAAAGAAGAATAGTAACTAGGAAACACTAAAAATATATGTGCATATATATATATATATATATATATATATATATATATAGATCTAAAGTTTGGTTTTACAAAATGTGTGCCGCAAGAGACATATGGCTACATCATCCATATAAAAACTACATGCAAAACACCTATGTAGACAAAATCAATGGTGATCATGATAAAACAACACTACACGAGCTATCTTGCATAGTAATCAACCAATACAACTAGGCACTCCGATTTTGTGTCGCATAAGTTGCAATGGAAGATGATCGACCACAATCACATCAATCTCGTGTGTAAGTCCTTCCAGGTGGTGCTCCACCTCTGGTAGGATCTCAACTACATCTAGATCTCGTAGCGCATCCCGTCCTACCACAACGACATGTACTGGTCCCACTGGCTCCTCCTGTGGTTGTCTCTCTATGTGACAGAGATATGTAGAACCTACTGGTTGAATAAGTCCCACGTGTACATAAAAACATCAAATAGCTTAGTCTCAAGAACATCAAAAAACACAAAAAAAATCCTCAAAATTTCAAAAACTTAATGGTCGAAGTCTTTTACCTGAAACATCCCATTACTCACCATCAAGAAACTCGAGCTTGAGATCATCACAGAAATCCATCCCTACGTAAGGATAATCATCAATGATGATGAACTGCCTACATATCCATCCATATAATTCTGGTGAAAAGTTGATCGCTGATGAGCCTGCATGTTGGCTCATGTGGTCTATCCACGTCCTCATCTGTGCGGTCCTTGAATCGATGGGCTCAAGTACAATATTTTGAGGCTTAAGTAACGGTACCCACTCTAGACAAAAGGAGACTAAGATCATGCCATAGCCAAAGTTCTTCAACTTCCCCTCCTTTGATTGAGTAAGTTGTTCCTTCAAATTGACCAAGACACCCTTACTGTACAGTTGAATATTATCGGCTCTAGACACTTTGTCCCATGCTACATGTATGATTTTCTTGCTACATGTAGTATTGAGATGCCTGCCACTCTTGTGATAATGAACAAGATCAGTCTCATAGGTAATTGGGTTACATACTTTATGTTGATCTTTCCATACCTAGTAGGAAGGGCTCGAGGTCTACAATAGGTAGCAATATAGTCTTTCACCATCTCGCCACCACTTCTTCCACCTAGAAGAGAGGTGGGGGCACTTCACTTTGACAATCCTATCAGAAATTAAATATCCTCTACCTATATCTTGACAATATTCTCCCCAAACCTAAACTCATCTGCCTGAATATCACATGAAGGGACAAGGTACTTCAACAACTCCATTTGTTGCCTCATAATAGGAAGCAAGAAGAATTTCAATAACCCATAAATTTTGAGCACCTAGATGGTAGAGGGGTTGTTTTCCGCATTCAGATCATGTTCCTCGTGTCCTCTTTCTCTCTAGATGAATGGAATTTTGTGCTAATGGGTAGCGGGGTCGTTTGCCACATTCAAATATTTTTCCTCATGTTCTATTTCTCTCCAGATGAATGCCATTTTGTGTTAATGGGTACCTGAAACATCAACAAGGAACACATGAAGCTCTTTCCCATGCAAAAAACTTGACAAAATTTGAGACAAAACTAAAAAAAAAAAAGACCGAGGGTAATGTGCCCAACGCACCCGATCAGTGATTACCAAAGCATTGCACCTCTGCCTGCATTGTTTCTCTGCCTAGGTGAAATGTAGTTTTCGACCCGAGAGGGGTGCATTGGTCCCAAGGCATTTTTTAATGAACCCCAGGGGCCTCAAAACCTTAAAATTTTGTGTGAAAACACAAAATGGATTGTAGAAAGATAGAGAAAGGTTTCAGTTCCTACCTGGAAGCGAAGAAACTTGAAATGGTTCCTTGGATTGGTCATAATTAGCTGGAGAAGATTGAGGGAAAATGGCTCCAAATACTTACTGTTGAAGGTAAAATGTGAAATGGTAAAAATGAGAATTCATTTTGAATATTTATGGTCATTTTCTCATTATTTTATTCATTTTTAGTGTTTTGACCTAGATATGCTTCATTTTTACTATGAAACGGGTATTTTTAATCCTTCTTGTGGTGTTTTAAATAGGTCAGCAGTTGTTAGCAGGTTTTCGTTAAGTTTGAATAGGTTACTTTGACCACAGAGTACACTTTTATTTCTTTTTTTGGCCCTTTAAACCTATAATCTTTTGGCTCTTTTTAGACTCCCAAAATATGAAAAGATTGTCAAGCACTTTTCTTTTTGAACTCGTAAAAGTAAATGAAAAGATGTCTACTCAATATAAGTTTAACACTTTTCTGGACTGAGATAAACTAACTACAAAAAAGGAATACCTTAGTCAAACATGGATAAGAGGTTCTCTTGGATATTGTTTTCCACCTTTTCAAACCTAAGAGACTACCTACGAAAAGGGACATTGGCATTTTATTTTTCACTATTTTTCAAACTCTCTAAACATGAAAAATATGTCAATTTTTACCTTCGATGGAATCATAAAAAAATTATACAATGATGGACTTGACTATTGTGGCAGGGCTGAACCACTCCTTCTTAGGGTTCGTTAAATATACTCAGAGGGATTAATTCTAAATATGAACTTATAGATCAAGCATATGTTATCTTCCTCATGCTTATTAAAAAATAAATAGGTACTAACCAATATGGTTGGGGAAATTTGGAACATGGTATTTCATTTTTATAATGGTAGCGAGTCACTTTGGAACATGACACTCTTCCACTTCATCTTCATGGCTATTGGGTTGGGTAATCTTCTTGTCTTTTTCTTATCATACCATTTTGAGAGCCTCCATTTCAATTTTGGGTCAATGCTACCAACTCCATTCAGTGTCACTGGTGTGTTCAAGAGAAGTCATTTAGTTGATCTGTGCTACAATACTCTTAAGCCTTCATTTCATGTCTGCCTTTCCTCATCCAATACCATGTCAAAATTATTTTGATCATTATGTCCCAATCATGATACCCATTTTATGTCATTGATGGGTGATACGTCAAGGCCCTCCTGCAATGGGTCACTTCCTGTCGACATCAGCACATCATCCGGGAAGTTGAATTAGAAACACACCTTTGGTACCTTGGTGCTTGCATACATCAATGGAAAGTTTTCATGCTCTCAATGATAGGTTTACATCAATGGCCTTTAACTGAAAGATTCTATGTGGTGTTCGACATCAACTTATTTACTCCCACCATATGGATTGTACTATGGTACCTTGAGAGCCATTAACAACATTGGTGGTTTCTCTTGTGTCTATTAACGTCTTACAATGATTGGCCAATAATCAAATGGTGTCTACCATGGTCGAATCCACCTCATTTTTCCAAATGGTTAGAGTCGTACATTGGTTGTTCATGTGAACAAGATAGAAGACCATGATCTAGTTTCCACCATCTGGGCTGCAATTCCAGGATTATACAAATATCACAATGTATGATGGTCATGATCATATAGACAACCATCTAGACATGGGTCCATCAGTTGCATCTATGGATGTGTCTTTTGATCATTATACATGTTATGTTAGCTTATGGGATGAGTATGGGTATGCCTCCCTTAGCAAACAAAGATATCATGTTGTAAATTTATTGTAACAGATGAATCTTGTCGGTTTTCCTTGATCCCTACTTGTCACAAGGTAAAGCAATTCAATCATCAATCATCACCTCCAACTTTGAGCTTTAAAGGGAATTCTGTTATAGGCCATTTTGTCACATCTAATCAGTGAACCTCCTAATGGTATCAATCAACATCCTATTCTGCCTTGTCACCATCTTGCACAAATCCCTAAGCATATACCTTTCATTTCCTAGAGTTTCAGCCCTAAACTGCTTCATCTGAGCCAGTTTGAGGACCAATGCTCCCTATAAGCCTACTGGGTTGCATTTACCAGTAGGTTACTCCATTATGACCTGCATTGGTCACAAGCAGGCTACTTCCCTTTGCACCTGCATTGGTTCTATAAATTCGAGAGAATGATTGAGATTCTGGAAGCTTCCCCTTCTAGGAGTTTCTAGAAATTGTTATAACTACTTCCCTTGGATAAAACATTTGGATCCTATCCTTCCCTACTTTAGAGTTTTCAACACTTATACTTTCATCCTATCCCTCCATCAAAGCTGGGTCTCTTACCCTATATTGTTAATTGGATAAGAACTCCCAACTTACCTTACATCTCTATATATTCCCAGCCTTCTATGTGGTTGGGGGTTGGCTTTTGGAGAGTGATTGTTCCCTTATGCTGTTGTAGTGATTGGTCATCATCTCATGAATTTAGGGTGATTGGAGGTGCATATTGTGAGAAGGAAAGGACAAGTCAACAACTTTGAGGAGCTCTTCTATAAAATCAACTGCTACTTATGGTTTTAGTCTCCTTCCATTTATATTAATGCAAAGAATTAATTGTTTTCCTATATGTGATGATTTTATTTCACTTATTTCAATACCTTGTTGATCTATTAAATGAAGTACTTAGATGATATTCCATAGATATTGTAGTTTCTTAGCTTGTGTTATCTAACTCTTCATGTTCTAATTTTGGCATTTGGAGTTGGAATTGGAGCTTCCAAGCTAAAGGAGTGAAGTGTGTGAATGATTCTAGGTAGGTTTCACTCTGTCATCTAGTTACTTTAAAGAAACAAATTGTGTTCCTTATCTCTCAGTGTTTCTAGGTTAGCCACCGACCTAGGGGAGATACTTTTGTCTGCAATCATAAATCTCATATAAAAATGAGTATTAAAAACTAACATAATAGGAGTATCAACAACTTAAAATACATGGGAGTAATAGCACTTATTACGAAATCAAAAATAAACAGATATTTTGTTGATAAGGATTGCTCAAGACCAAGGATGCTCCTACATCACAAAATTTTGTACTTCACTTTCTACAACATCATATGGTCACCAAGTTTGATGTGCCAACCACTCTTTCTTTAATAATACTATGTATTTTTCTTCTTTAAATTTGATTGAGTTTTCTTTAGATAAGGGTATCATCTTATGATATCCAAATAGTTATTACCTTGAGGGTAATGGTGTAGTTGAATCCACTGACAAGAATCTAATCCACATCCTAAAATTTACTATAGTTGACCACTAGAGGAATTGGCACAATTCTTTACCAAATTCTATATGGGTGGATAGAGTAACTCTAAAAGTGTCTTTAGGAACATCTCTTTATTTCTTGTTATATGGAAAAGAAGCCATCCCCTTTCCAAATATTTTTTTCCACATCTCCAACTATCTCAAACTTCACATGGGAATATTTTTCAAGTCATCTAGGGAAGGTTTGATACCATACCCAGAATAGGAGAAAATAAATAGAATGAAAAAGGAGTTTGTTTTCCATACAAAGGTTGTTAAGTTTAAAAATAAATATATGGGAGAAAATAACTTCTAGGTTGGAGACCTTGGCACGTATAGGCTAACAAAACCTAGAAAGTGATGTAAACCTCCTTCTTATCAATGACCAAATTATGAAGAGATACATTAATTAACTATATTTTGTGTAGTTAATTTGTACATAATTAGATTTACATTGGTTTGTATTTTAGTTTCTTATTCAAAAAACATTCATTGTATCATTTCTCATAAACTAGTCTATTGTTATAAGTACTTTCATTGTTTAAGATCACTAAGCATAGTTATTGGAATCATGGAAACCCACTCTAAGTCCAATGGGAAAGAAATTGATTTGAAATATATTTGCATTACCTCAACTTAGTATCTAAGTTATCAATGCAATGGTGGAATACTACTTGAATAATGGATGTTTATGATAAACTTAAGCCCAATTCTAGCTAGGCTACTAGTTATCTTTAAGTCTCGATTCAAGCACTTAATAATGATGGATGTTTCACTTAGAAGCTAATGGATTTCTTAACGTGTTATTCATATGGAATATTGTTATTATTAAAATGGAATTTATGTAAAAAAATTCTCTGTTAACATGTATCATCCCACATGCCTTCAAAGGATGATTAACATTCCCCGTCTATTAATGTCTAAAAAGAAAATTAAAAAGTAAAGATTTGTAAAAGACATTGTATACCAATTAGGACATGTAGGTATCTCCATTAGGGCTATGGATGCTCATTGACATATAAGCAATGAAAAGAGGATATGAATAAACAACATGAATCTTTAACATTCCTTGTCTATAATAACATTGTGGTAGTACATTAGTATATGAGGAAGATCTGTGTCATGAAATAACTTCATATTATGGACTTGTAGCTACAACCAATAACAATAATTGATATTATGGACTTGTAGCTACAACCAATAACTTGTTAGGGCTAAATATGAATACTCATTCAGTTAAAACACAAGGTGCAATGAGAACACATTAAGCTAAATCTTGGATGCTTTACCAAGACTAAGATTTTTGTCTTAATAGAACCAATGATTATCTTAAAGGAGAGTTGCAAAGATTCATTGTTTTGTACTATAAATCACCATTTATTAAGACCTATACCCACCTTAAAAAAATTTATAAATTTTAAGGAAAATATTTTATTTTAATTTATTTTCTTATAATAAACATTAATTTTGGATTTCAAGTTTTTATTGATTTACATAGAAATTAGTCTTTTGTTTTCACTTCTCTTATTGCACCGACCCCACTACATAAGGGAGATGTTGTCATGTGTGTGCGTCTGCTAATATATGTATATGCAAGAGATGTAAATGAGGGAGATGCTAACATTACATTAATATATATGTGTGTGTGTGTGTGTGTGTGTGTGTGTGTGTGTGTGTGTGTGTGTGTTTGTTTGTGTGTCAGCGAATATATGTTTATAGATTTGGAATTCAAGTTTTTATTGATTTACATAGAAATTAGTCTTTTGTTTTCACTTTTATTATTGCACCGAGCCCACAACATGAGGGAGATGTTGTCATGTGCGTGTGTGTCTGCTAATATATTTTATTTTATTTTATTTATAATGTGGATTTGGAATTCAAGTTTTTATTGATTTACATAGAAATTAGTCTTTTGTTTTCACTTTTCTGAGGGAGATGTTGTCATGTCTATGTGTGTCTGCTAATATATTTTATTTTATTTTATTTATAATGTGGTTCATGGACGCCCACAACATGAGGAGATGTTGTCATGTGTGTGTGTGTCTGCTAATATATTTTATTTTATTTATAATGTGGTTCATGGACACCCTCGTCAACAAGTAGCACTACATCCACGGAAAAATCTGGGCTGATCGACCCGAAGGGAATCTAGCCCCGCAGCCCACTAGCATAGCCTAACCCCAAGAGTGGCTTCGGGGAGATTGGACCCTGTGATCTTCCCATGGTGAGGCATTGATTTTGACCAACTGAGCTAACCCTTGGGGCTGTGTCTGCTAATATATGTATATGCAAGAGATGTAAAGGAGGGAGATGCTAACATTATATATATATATATATATATATATATATATATATATATATATATATATATATATATATATATATATATAGATATAGATATATATATACATACATTAAAAAAATTAAAATATATATATTTTTTGTCTGTGTGTGTCTGCTGATATATGTATATGCAATAGATGTTGTGCATAACATTACTTCAAAAAAAATTAATAACGTTACTTTAAAAATCAATGTCACTCATTTTTAAATACATGAATTTTCACTTTTATTTTACATCAAACTTTATATAATGAGATAAAGTAATTTAAAAAAAAATTACTTTTTAGTATGAGGGATAAATGTAATCAAAATTAAATTAAAATATGGTAGAGATGTGTAACTTAATGTAATATAAACATTGTAACTTGGTGAAAATAAAATTAAAAAAAAAAAAAAAAAATAATCCTATAAAAATTAAATAATAAAAAAATAGAAATGACCCATGGTTTTAAATATCCATGGTATTGATTCAAGGAATTCCTGTAATATAATCTATTTAAGGGGATATTAAACTAGCCTAGGTTCATGTTAGTTTGATTTTATATTTATATATATAAGTAGCTGTAGAAAATGATGGGGTGGAATCCATGTAGCCTATAAAGGTAAAAAACAATTATGGATATGTTGGCACTGGTCATTTGTCTACAGAGCTGGTGAAATATTAGGAAAAAAGTAATTATTACATTTTATCTAATATTTTTTCCTACCTCCATTCACTTTTTACTAAGTTATATTGGATAAAATATAATAGTATAATATTACATTTTACCCAATATTTCCCCTCAACAGGTCCACTTCTTATTGTAATTTTTCTTTATATTTATAATTTAAAAGTAAACAAACTCAACTATAAAATTAGTAGGAGTAAGAGGAAATATTGAATAGAATGTAATATTCATGGTGGGGTGTGACGTGAAATATTAGGTAAAATTTAATTATATTACATTTTAATTAGTATTTCCCCCACCCCTAGCCACTATCTATTAGGTGGGAGTGGTTATAAATATTGGGTAGCATATAATATTGTAATATTATATTTTATGTAATATTTTCCCTCACCCGATGCACTTTTTGATATTTACAATATCACAAGATTTTTAATCATGAATATTTACCATGGATATTATTAACTTCTAAGTAGGGTTTTTTACAATACTATGGGCCATTACCAACAAGAGAAATATAGAGAGGAGAGGAAAGAAAAATATAATACCATGGGCCATCTAGACTTTTGATTATTATGTTATGGATCTAGGCTTTTAATTATTATGTTACAATACCATGGGCCAATACCATGGCTTATCAATACCACATGCCTAAAAAGGATAACTTTTTTCAAAATCAAAATATTTTACAAATGCTTTATTTTAATTTAATTTTATAATATTTTTTAGTGAAATCTAAGAGCAAAAACGTTAGAATTACTTTTGAGGTATATCTAAACCCTCCATCTGCACAACTACTAACAATATTCCCATAAAGATCAAATGGAGGTTTTAATAAATTAAAAAATGAGAATACATTTATATATACATATGTGAAATTTATATAATATAAATAATATTATAAAGAACCAAGATAGATGCATTTTAACCAAGGATCCAAGCGAAGAGAGAAAGAAAAGTGATTAACAATGATAGAGGAAAGATAGTGCATGATTCTTTTAAGTTTTTTATTATTGTATTTTATTTAACATGATTGATCCAAAATATAGGTTTAATATTTTACGACCAATTATGTTTTTGTTTAATTTAGATACTTTCTTAAATACACTACAATTGGATCATATTTAAGAAAGAGAGTCAGATGGAAGGGGGGATAGAGTGGGGGAGAGGGACATAGAGGTGGGAGATACAGTGAGAGGGAGAAAGGAAGAGAGAGAGGAGGGGGAGAGAGGGAGGGAGAGAGATGGATTTGGAGGGGGAAAGAGAGGGACTGAAGAACAAAGACATTGAGAGATAGAGGTGGAGAGAGAGAGGGAGTGACAAGGGAGATATGACGATCAATTGAGAGAGAGAGAGGAGATGAGGGAAGAGAGAGAAAAGGAGAGGACAAAGATAGGGAAAGGAGGGGAAGAGAGAGACATGGAGACATAGATATGGAGGGAGAGAGGGGGAAAGAGAGAAGGATGGAGATAGTGGCATAGTTGGAGGGTGGAGAGAGACTATCTGTATGATGGGGGGAAGAGACGGAGGGAGGTGGGAGAGAAGGGCAGAGAGAGGAAGGAGAAAGAGAGAGGACTTGAGAGAGAGGAGAGAGATATGGAGTTGGAAGGGGAAGAAAGATATAGAGAGAGAAAGGTGGAGAGGGAATAGCAAAGGAGAGATGGAGAGTCAGCAAGGGAGAGAGAAGAGAAATAGAGAGAGAGAGAGAGTGTGTGTATGTTTTGGGGGTGAGAAGGAGAGACAAGGGGAGATAGAGATATAAATGAGGCAGGGGAGAGGGAAGATGAGAGGAAGAGAGATAGATGGGAGATAGATATCTTGATGGAGGGGGTAGAGAGAGAGAGGGGGAGAAAGAAGGGAAAGAGATAGAGAGGGAAAGGAAGAGGGAAAGATAGATAGATAGATATGGGGAGAATGAGAGAGAGAATGACATGTGTTTAGGGGGTTCATATAGAGAGAAAAATAAGGAGATGTGGAGGATGGTATAGATATAGATGGCAGGGGGAGAGAGGGAAGAAGAGAAATATAGAGAAATGGAGGGAGAGGTAGATAGAGAGAGACGTGGAAGATAGGGAGGGGAAGAGAGAGAAGGAGAGGGGGAGGGAGATAGACACATAATGGAAGGTGAAGAGAGAGGGAAGAAGAAAGAGACACATAGAGGCAAATACAAACATAGAATTTATATCTAGAAAGTCATGAATATCTTGGATTTACACTAAAATAGATGTATTGATTTTAATGTAGTTTTTGATCTCTAATCCTATTTGATCACATGCACTATATGCATTCATTTCAGTGTAGATGTCGACTTATAATCCTATTTAATACCTTACACTAGATGTGTTGATTTCAGTGTCAATCTTGATTTCTACTCCTATTTGATTGCTTGCACATGATGCATTGGTTTGAGTATAGATATTGGTTTCTAATCTTATTTGATCGCTTGCACTAGATGCATTGATTTCATTGTAGATGTTGTTTTATAATCCTATTTAATACCTTACACTAGATGCATTGATTTCAACGTAGATGTTGATTTCTACTGATATTTGATTGCTTGCATTAGATTCATTGGTTTCAGTGTAGATATTGATTTCTAATCCTATTTGATTACTTGCACTAGATGCATTTATTTCAGTATAGATGTTGATTTCTAATCCTATTTGATTTTTTGCACTAGATGCATTGATTCTAGTGTAGATGTTGATTTATCATTTTATGCAACTAGATGTATGATGTACATTAATTTCAAAGTAATTAGATTAATAGTGTGCATTGATTTGAATGTAAGCACATCTTTTCCTCCTCCATATATATCTTTATCTCCCATTGTCTCTCCTTCTCTATGTCTCTATCTCACCCCCTAAACATACACACTATTTCTCCATATCTATCTATCTCTCTCTCCATCCCTCCCTTTCTCCTCCCTCTCTCTCCCTTCCCCTTCTCTCTCTCTCTAACATTTCTCTCTTTGTATCTATATCTCTTCCTCCCTCCTTGTATTTTCATCTCTCTTCTTCCCTCCCTCCTCCCCCCCATATATATCTATATATCCCCTTGTCTCTCCTTTTCAACCCCAAAACATACACACATTGTCTCTCCTTCTCACCCCCAAAACATACACACTCTCTTTGTGTAAACACATAAAAATTATTCACAACGTGCTTTGACTTATGTGTTACAATAATTCAACCATAAATACAATACTTATTTTCATTCTCTTTCTTACCAAAATGTTTGCTTCTTGAAACTATAAACTATCTATAATTGGCTACAGTCTTATTATTCCCATTTTCCATCATTCAACATTGTTAATTACTTTGCATTCAAAAGCGTTAATAGAAAATAACTACCATTGAAAATTATTTGGGGTTTAACATTCCATAAGTCACAATGATTGACTTTGGAGAAAACTACTATTAATATTGGACAGCAACAGAGTAGCTACAGTTAAATATTTGAATGGTCTATGATTTCAACTACTCTTTTCATATGATCGATATGAGAAAATGGAAAAACTAATAGGCTTGAAAATAGGAACAGTAGAAGAAAATGGTAGAGGAGAATAGTTCCAAATTGATCACAATGAAGATTGTTTGTAATTAACTATATTCTTATTATTCATATTTTCTATCAATCAAAATTGTTGTATTGATACTTTGCACTCAAAATTTTTATTTCATCATATTTTTACTAAGAGTCTCTCACATCTCAACAAACTAAGAAAATTTTAAATTAAATTGATCAAATTAATCTTAGAGATATTTAGCATATTTAAAATGATAAAAATAATTAGATCTTTAGCAAATTTTGTATGACCAAACACAACTAAAACCAACCTAATCCATCTTAACACTGGATCTATCAAGTGCCGAGATGGATCAAATCTCGAGGTGAAAATGGGTGTTAAGATGGATCTAGGCTAGTTTACCAAAAATAATCCAAAAAAAATTATAAGTGAATAGATTTCATTTGTTCATTAATTAGTGGGCCAAATTTACTTTTAGAACTCATGGAAAGTTTAAAGTTCACGTAACAATATGTGTTATTATGGATGTCTCTGCACAATTTCACCTATAATAGCAAAACACAAGAATTTTATAGAAGATTAGTGAGTCTTTTGATTTTGTGCTACATAAACGTTGAGTAGAATGTAAGGATCAAATCTCTTAAGGTGAAAACGGATGTTAATATGGATCTAGGCTGGTTTACCAAAAATAATCGAAAAAAAATTATAAGTGAATAGATTTCATTTGTTCATTAATTAGTTGGCCAAATTTACTTTTAGAACTCATGGAAAGTTTAAAATTTGACCTACCAATATGTGTTATTGTGGATGTCTCTACACAAGTTCACCTATAATATCAAAACACAAGAATTTTATAGAAGATTAGTGAGTCTATTGTGGATGTCTCTACACAAGTTCACCTATAATAGCAAAACACAAGAATTTTATAGAAGATTAGTGAGTCTTTTGATTTTGTGCTACATAAACGTTGAGTAGAATGTAATATTCACGGTGGGGTATTACGTGAAATAATATTACATTTTAATTAGTATTTCCCCCCCCTTGGCCACTATTTATTAGGTGGGGGTGGTTATAAATATTAGGTAACATATAATATTGTAATATTATATTTTCTATAATATTTCGCCTCACCCAATTCACCTTTTGATATTTGCAATATGATAAGACTTTTAATCATGAATATTTATCATGGATATTATTAACTTCTAAGTAGGTTTTTTTACAATACCATGGGCCAATACCAACAAGATAAATATAGAGAGGGAGAGGGAAGAAAATTATAATACCATGGGCTACTACCATGGTTTATCAATACCATGGGCCATCTAGACTTTTGATTATTATGTTATGGATCTAGGCTTTTAATTATTATGTTACAATACCATGGGCCAATACCATGGCTTATCAATACCACATGCCCAAAAACCATAACTTTTTTTAAAATCAAAATATTTTACAAATGCTTTATTTTAATTTAATTTTATTACATTTTTTAATTAAATCTAAGAGAAAAAAATGTTATAATTACTTTTGAGGTATATCTAAACCCTCCATTCGCACAACTAATAACATTATTCCCATAGAGATCAAATGGCGGTTTTAATAAATTAAAAAATGAGAATACTTTTATATATACATATGTGAAATTTATATAATATAAATAATATTATAAAGAACGAGGATAGATGCATTTTAACCAAGGATCCAAGCGAAGTGAGAAAGAAAAGTGACTAACAATGATAGAGGAAAGATAGTGCATGATTCTTTTAAGTTTTTTATTATTGTATTTTCTTTAACATGATTGATCTAAAATATAGGTTTTGATATTTTACTACCAAATATGTTTTTTTTAAATTAGATACTTTCTTAAATACACTACAATTGGATCAGTGAAATGGAAGGGAGGAGAGAGTGGGAGAGAGAGACATAGAGGTGGGAGATACAATGAGAGAGAGAATGGAAGAGAGAGATGAGGGGGAGAGAGGGAGGGAGAGAGATGGATTTGGAGGGGGAAAGAGAGGGATTGAAGAACAAATACATTGAGAGATAGAGGTGGAGAGAGAGGGAGTGATAAGGGAGAGATGAAAATGGAATGAGGGAGGCAAGAGACGAGGGAAGAGAGAGAAAAGGGGAGGATAAAAATAGGGAAATAAGGGGAAGAGAGAGACAGGGATACATAGATATGGAGGAGGGGGAGAGGGGGAGAGAGAGAAGGAGAGAGGGATGGAGATAGTGGCATAGTTAGAGGGTGGAGAGAGAGTGTGTGTATGATGGGGGGAGAGACGGAGGGAGGTGGGAGAAAAGGGGAGAGAGAGGAAGGAAAAAGAGATAGGACTTGAGAGAGGGGAGAGAGATCTGGAGTTGGAAGGGGAAGATAGATATAGATAGAGAAAGGTGGAGAGGGAGTAGCAAGGGAGATATGGAGAGTTACCGAAGGAGAGAGAAGAGAAATAGAGAGAGAGAAGGTGAAGAGAGAGAGAGCGAGAGTAAGAGGGAGGGAGAGAGAGATAGATAGATATGGAGAGAAAGTGTGTATGTTTTGGGGGTGAGAAGGAGATACAAGGGGAAATAGAGATATAAATGAGGCAGGGGAGAGGGTATATGAGAGAGGAAGAGAGGAAGAGAGATAGATCGGAGATAAAGATCTTGATGGAAGGGATAGAGAGAGAGAGAGATAGAAACAAGGGAAATAGATAGAAAGGGAAAGATAGATAGATAGACATGGGGAGAGAGAGGGAGAGCATGACATGTGTTTAGGGGGTTGATATAGAGAAAAAAATAAGGAGATATGGAAGGTGGTATAGATATAGATGGTAGGGGGAGAGAGGAAAGAAGAGAAAGATAGAGAAAGGGAGGGAAAGACAAATAGAGAGAGACGGGGAAGACATGGAGGGGAAGATAGAGAAGGAGAGGGGGAGGGAGATAGACACATAATGGAAGGTGAAGAGATGGAAGAAGAAGGAGACACACAGAGACAAATACAGACATAGAAGTTAGATCTAGAAAGTCATGAATATTTTAAATTTACACTAAAATAGATGTATTGATTGCAATGTAGTTTTTTATTTCTAATCCTATTTGATCACATGCACTATATCCATTCATTTCAGTGTAGATGTCAATTTATAATCCTATTTAATACCTTAAACCAAATGTGTTGATTTCAGTGTCAATCTTGATTTATACTCCTATTGGATTGCTTGCACATGATGCATTGGTTTCAGTGTATATATTGATTTCCAATCCTATTTGATCACTTGCACTAGATGCATTGATTTCATTGTAGATGTCGATTTCTAATCCTATTTAATACCTTAAACTAGATGCATTGATTTCAACGTAAATGTTGATTTCTACTGATATTTGATTACTTACATTAGATGCATTGGTTTCAGTGTAGATATTGATTTCTAATCGTATTTGATTATCTGCACTAGATGCATTGATTTCAGTATAGATGTTGATTTCTAATCCTATTTGATTTTTTGAACTAGATGCATTGATTCTAGTGTAGATGTCGATTTATGATTTTATGCAACTAGATGTATGATGTACATTAATTTCAAAGTGATTAGATTAATAGTGTGCATTGATTTCAGTGTAAGCACATCTTTGCCTCCTCCATATATATCTTTATATCTCATTGTCTCTCCTTCTCTATGTCTCTATCTCACCCCCCTAAACATACACACTCTCTCTCTCCATATATATCCATCTCTCTCTCCATCCCTCCCTTTCCCCTCCCTCTATCTCTCTTCCCCTTCTCTCTCTCTAGCATTTCTCTCTTCGTATCTATATATATTCCTCCCTACTTGTATTTTCCTGTCTCTTCTTCCCTCTCTCCTCCCCCATATATATATCTCTATATCCCCTTGTCTCTCCTTCTCACCCCGAAAACATACACACTGTGTCTCTCCTTCTCACCCCCAAAACATGCGCACTCTCTCTAGCTAAACACATAAAAATTATTCACGACATGCATTGACTTATGTGTTACAACAATTCAACCAGAAATACAATACTTATATTCATCCTAAATAAAATGCTTTCTTACCCAAAACGTTTGCTTCTTGAAACTATATGAATAATGTTTGCTTCTTGAAACTATAAACTATTCATAATTGGCTACATTCTTATTATTCCCATTTTCCATCATTCAACATTGTTAATTACTTTGCATTCAAACGCGGTAATAGAAAATAACTACCATTGAAAATTATTTGGGGTTTAACACTCCATTAGTCACAATGATTGATTTTGGAGAAAACTACTATTAATATTGGATAGCAACAGAGACAAGGTATGTTGTTTACTACAGTTGCTCGAGTTAAATATTTGAATGGCATATGATTCCAACTACTCTTTCATATGATTGATATGAGAAAATGGAAAAACTAATAGGCTTGACAATAGGAACAATAGAAGAAAATGGTAGAAGAAAATAGTTCCGGATTAATCGCAATGAATATTGTTTGTAATTGACTATATTCTTATTATTCATATTTTCTATTAATCAAAATTGTTACATTGACACTTTGCACTCAAAATTTTTATTTCATCATTTTTCATCATTCAAGTTACTAAGAGTCTCTCTCATCTCAACAACCTGAGGTAACTAAGAAAATTTTAAATTAAATTGACCAAATTAATCTTAGACATATTTAGCATATTTAAAATTATCAAAATAATTAGATGTTCAACAAATTTTGTATGACCAAACATGACTAAAACCAACCTAGATCCATCTTAACATTGGATCTATCAAGCACTGAGAGGGATCAAATCTCTTGAGGTGAAAACCTTTCCTCAATTTTTGCACCTCAAGAGATTTGATCCCTCTTGGTGCTTGATAGATCCAGTGTTAAGATGGATCTAGGTTGGTTTACCAAAAATAATCCAAAAAAAATATAAGTGAATAGATTTCATTTATTCATTAATTAGTGGGCCAAATTTACTTTTAGAACTAATGGAAAGTTTAAAAGTTCACCTACCAATATGTGTTATGGTGGATGTCTCTACACAAGTTCACCTATAATAGAAAAACACAATACTTTTATAGAAGATTAGTGAGTCTTTTGATTTTATGCTACATAAATGTTTACATTGATGGTCACAATGTTGGCACAGATTTAGAAAAAAATCCTATGATTGTTTATTCTTTAAACTTTGCATGAAGTTTTTTTTATAGTCATTGATACACCAAAAATGTTTTAACATGTTTTGCATAGCCTTCAATATTTTATCTAAAAATTAAAGTCGAAACTCGAAGTTGGGTCAAAATTTAGTTGTTAGTTAATATATGTCTTATCACTATTAATTTTTAATTTTTGTTTATTAAAATCTAGCAAATTGATTTAATTAATTACTAATTAAAATAACATCTAGATATCTAACTTGAAATAAAGAAATTTATTTTTAAACAAAAAAAATAATATACACAAAAATTTAATAACTTTAGAAATAAAAAACAGCAAGAGAGGACGTTATGAAACCCTACAGATAGGTGGTTAGTCAGCCCTACAACTACCAGTAAAGGTGAAAATCACACCAAGCCTAGGGTCTGTTCTTAGCTAGGGTAATAAAAGCGGTAGGATCTACTACAAGAGAGGACGTAGTGCTAGTTTGAAGGGTGGAGCCGTATGTGCATTTACTTACCGTACTTCTTCCCGTAGTTGCTAGAAGGGCGGGGACATACAGCGCCGGATGTGCATTCCCAACATGCTTACTGCCTTGCTTTAATACCGAGAAAGAGATTCAATATGTGATGGAGTGCATTCACTTAATGAACTTCTTCCCGTAGTTGCTAGTTAGAAATATATATCTTTAAATTTCAATTTGAAACATGATTCAAAATTATGCCTTTTTTTAAGAATAACAAGGGAGCCACTAACGTAGCAGTAGTCCCTGCTGGGGTTGAGAAGTTGCAGATACGTAAAAAGTACATTGAATTACAGTGTCTTGCTCGAGAAAAGTGAAGTCTTTAGGTTAACTGGATATGGAGATGCAGAGTGGGCAGGTTCAAGGGATGATTAGAAACAGATTCAGTCTTGGATGTACATTACCTTTTAAAATTAGCAAGAAACATTTAACAACTTCATTATTATCTCTTAATGCAGAGGACAACTCTGCAGCCTGCAATGAATGCAATACATGGAGGATATTGGAGATGAATTTTCAACAATTTGAACATTGAGCATCCTCATAACAGGCTGGAACTTAGGAATTCAATTGGTCTCTCTCCACTAAGCGTGTCATTGCATATGTGCTCTTGAGACTTAATGTTTGATCCATTAACGTTGATTGCTAATCTCTCACATTACTTAGTTAAATTGATATCAGGCTTTCAGGCAAAAGGGCCTGTGAAGAAGATGGGGAGAAAATTCGTGTTGTTCAGCTATATTATTATCATAGCTATATTATTAGCATAGATACATATGCACATTAGTGTTTGGTTTCATAGCTTCCACAGGGATATGGAATGCAGTAAACATACTACCTGAAACAATTTTCTAGCAATTTCTGGCAGCTAATTAACAATGTCGCTAAGCTAATTTCTTTGCTGTCCGAGAATTCCTTCTGCTTTCTTACTATATTTCACTGTGACCAATCTCAAGAGCCTTTTAGAACCAATCCAGTGTCTTCAACATCTCATGGCTTGGCTATCTATACAGGGAAAACTGGCAAAGAAATATGTATTCTTTCAAGTAGAGTGACTGGAGTACAGTTTTTAGGGGCAGCTTAATTGATGATAGTTTTGAAAATGAAGCCTTATGTATTAGTAAGTTTAAACTTTCTTAATATATTTTTGTTAGTACTTAATGAAGGGTTTTCTTTTCTGTATACATAAGTACTTTCCGTTTTAAGAAGGGGTATCTTTATATATAAGTACATGGAGTAATAGTGGCAGTGACCCGAATCTATTGCTAGTCAAAAAAATAAAATAAATGATAAAATGACAATCTTGCAAACCTGGTGTACAGAAAAATCTTCCAACAATTTGGCACCCTAATTTCATCTTTCCAGGTGAAATGTTCAGTTGTGATGCCACTGCAAGTATAAGAAACCCTTGTGGTTTGTCCAAGCCATAGAATCCATATTGTGCTGCTTTTGCAGCAGCATCTAAGAAGTATATGCCTCTACCAAACTGCACCCCAAATAAATATGTAGAAGCTCCTCCATATATATGTTACTTAAAATGCTTTGTCATGCATAATTAATAAGAAAATTACAAACCATGTATCCAAGTGCAGGGGCAGAAACTATTGCACCCGAAATAAATATGTAGAAGCTCTTCCATATATATGTTACTTAAAATGCTTTGTCATGGATAATTGATAAGAAAATTACAAACCATGTATCCAGGTGCAGGGGCAGAAACTATTGCAGGAAGCAAGCCATTCTTCAAATGTCTTACAAGGTTGCATGTCCTGGTTCCTGCAAAATATCATGCTAATATTATGATCATAGTCTAGTGTTATCATATTTTCACTCGCAAGGAAATCCAGAGATGGTTCCTTACTTTGGTGGGATGAAATCTGATGAGATCCTTTATAAACCTGGAACTGTGACACTGCATATTCAATGTATATAAAATTAAGAGGAAAGAATGAGCATACCACACCACAACAGGACCTTGTTGGGCAACTTCCTTGTAGGTAGGTCTGGAACCTTGAAGAGCTTAGATATTATGCATATTAACGCAAAAAGGCTGTGCAAGCAAATTTAATCTATAGGCTCATCATCTAATCGAGAGCAGAAGCTCAATCCAGTGAGCAAACAAAAAATACAGGTAGAAGCAGAATTTGTCAGACCTTCCATGTCACAATATATATATTGTGACTTTGAAGCCAATTATCTGAGAAAAAAAGGATCTTGTATAGATAGGGAAAAAATATTTGTAAGAATTAACAATGAATACAACCACTAAATCTCGAGATATTGGTGTTTGTGAGTTCTGCAAGTTCTAATATTGTCAAAGAACTTCATCTTTAACCATTGCATTACAATATCACACCTGCAATGGAGTACTATAGCTGTGCAGTTGACCTTAGCTATGCGGTTGACCTTAGCCGTGCTGGCTATATAGACAAACCAAAATAATTTATCAAGAAAATGCCAATAAAAGTTGATGCTTCTATACGAGTTTGTTTTATAGTGCCTATAGAACAGATAAAAATATAGAGCTAGGAGAAAAGGTATGTCTGCCATTGATTCAGTGAATTATTGAGTTTGAAACCAAGTTGTTTCTCATGGAATAAAATGTTTTCAATTGAACGGAGTTGCTAAAGGTTTGGCACTTTGGAAACAACATGAACCTGTGGTTGGTGGCCTGTTGAAGAAAATAGCATCAAGCCAACTAAACTGCCTTGTCAAGTTTAGAAAGAAGTGGCAACAGTATGTACTCTATCCAGCAGTGTTGCAAAACTCAGCACATAGTATACAGCACTGTTGTAGAACTCTCCAATTCCTCGTACCTTCTCTGAGTTAAGTAGCTAACATTGAAATCTAACCACAGATTTGATGACAAAACTTCCATGAAGATTGATGCACCTATATGATGATAGATTTACTGCCCACTTCTTAAAAGAAGTGTTTACAACTTGCTTGACTTGTAGATTGAGCTGGCCCGACTTGTGATTTGAACCCTAGAAAATGGCAAATGAAAATGGAGCCTAAACAAAACTGAGCTTGATCCCTAGGGAAAAAAAACGAAGGAAACAACAGATAAGAATGGAGCTTGAGCCCCCCAGAAAACAGCAGATGAAAAGGAGCTCTAGCCTTAGAGAACAGCAAAAGAGAAAAGAAAGCATGCAGTAACCACCACTTTTTCAGATTCAGTAGGTTAGATGCCACTTAAACCACCAGCTGAAAACATGGTTTGACTTTTAAACGAGTTGAGTTTACTAATTTTGGTCGAATTTGATCGCCTTGCCAAGCATGCCAAGACTCACACAGTTTGAACAAGGCTTGGTGAATTTAATCAAACTTCACTAAGACTTGGTGGATTTGATCAAGGACCAGTGAGTTTGATCAAGACCTCAATTACTCTGCCAGTTTGACCATTTTGACAGACTTTGGTAGAACCATAAATTCGTGTTTAACTAACATTGGCCTAGGCCTATCAGTTTTTTTACTATATTCCCCCAAGTCTGAGACATATTCTTACTCTTTAGCTTTTCTTCCCCAAGTCTAGCTTATGTGACAATGCTGATGGTTTAAAATAAATATATGGCCAACCAAGAACCATGAGCGAAACATTTCAGAGATCTGCATCCCAGGGGTATGTGATTGAAGACTACATATGACTGAAGCAGTAAACTACAAAGGATGAGTAATTCGAATATCTTTATATGAATGATACAGTCCAATTATCTTTCAAACAATAATTATTGAAAGATATCTCGAGTGATATAAGCATAAGATCACTGTCAATGCGTCTCAAAAGTATAATTCAATGGTGACAGATTGTAGAAGTGCCAGAGCCTATAATTTAAGAGTATTCTTTTCTTAATGTGTATTAAAAGTTTCACAGACTATTGATATAGACTATAAATCTATTTACACCTTAAGAATCAAGCCCAGTCCATGAAGATTGTCAGACCTTCCATGTCACGATATATTGTGACTTTGAAGCCAATTATCTGAGAAAAAAAGGATCTTGTATAGATAGGGAAAAAACATTTATAAGAATTAACAATGAATACAACCACTAAATCTCGAGATATTGGTGTTTGTGAGTTCTGCAAGTTCTAATATTGTCAAAGAACTTCATCTTTAACCATTGCATTACAATATCACACCTGCAATGGAGTACTATAGCTGTGCAGTTGACCTTAGCTATGCGGCTGACCTTGGCCGTGCTGGCTATATAGACAAACCAAAAGAATTTATCAAGAAAATGCCAATAAAAGCTGATGCTTCTATACGAGTTTGTTTCATGGTGCCTGTAGAACAGATAAAAATATAGAGCTAGGAGAAAAGGCATGTCTGCCATTGATTCAGTGAATTCTTGAAGTTTGAAACCAAGTTGTTTCTCATGGAATAAAATGTTTTCAATTGAACGGAGTTGCTAAAGGTTTGGCACTTTGGAAACAACATGAACCTGTGGTTGGTGGCCTGTTGAAGAAAATAGCATCAAGCCAACTAAACTGCCTTGTCAAGTTTAGAAAGAAGTGGCAACAGTATGTACTCTGTCCAGCAGTGTTGCAAAACTCAGCACACAGTATACAGCACTGTTGCAGAACTCTCCAATTCCTTGTACCTTCTCTGAGTTAAGTAGCTGACATTGAAATCTAACCACAGATTTGATGGCAAAACTTCTGTTATCACTAAAAATTTTGTTGCCAAAATGGCTCAGACTAGCTTAAGGACAAAGTGTTTTCGCAGCGCAACAATCCTTTAGCAGTTTCGCAGCGCAACCTGTTTTAGTGATTTCGTAGCGAAAAACACCGACTTTGCACTGGCTACGCTACGAAATTGGGGAATTGTTCAAATCCATAGCCAATATCTCACCCATATCACCTTTGTCTCCTATGGGTTCTGTGGGAATATGATATATGCATAGAAAAGCCTGTTTCTGCAAATTGATGGTGAAGTTTGTAATTCATTTGAGTTATGGCTACAGGCTTGCTTGCCTTCTAGTGAGAAGTTTAAAGCTTGTTAACCAGGATAAAAGTCCTCAATCAGTTCCACTCTCAATGACAGCTGAGGTTAATAGAAAGGTGGCTTTTGAATAAGGTGCTAATCATAAGAAGGAAAGCATATCAAGATTTAGAAGATGCTGGTCGTGGTATAGTGCCTTAGAATATGCATCATTGGAAAGAGAGGATTTTCAGACTTCTGCAAGTGATTACTTGAGAGCTCTTTCTATATTAGAACGCTTGGAAGAACCAAACAGTCGTCATATTTCACAACTATGTTTTAAGATATGTTTGGCTCTACAGATGCAGAACAAGATCCTAGATGCACTAAGCTATTTAAGATCCCAGCGTGTATACAAATGAAGCTGAGACATCCAAAGGTGAAAGTTCTGGCAAATATGCACAGACAAATAATGTTCCCGAGGGAGATCTCCATACTGGTACACTAGCTACAACTGCCGTGGATGATGAGGTTGATGTGCTTAAAGGTCTAATGTCAGATCTTTCAGATAAGATTGAAGATACCAAGGCGATGATGTCAGCTCCACCGTTGTCTGAGGTTCTTCAGGCTCTTTATGATGATAAGAACGCTTCTGAGGATAAAAATGCTTGTATAAGTGTGAATTCCTCTCATGAAGTAGAAGCTACGACAAACAAGGGTTTTAATCAGCCTAGTCTACCAGCAGTCCCTTCCAGTGGTAATGTAACGCATCTTGGTGTGGTTGGGAGAGGTGTGAAACGTGCAACACCGGTTCCAGTTGATGTCTGCCTTGAGTCTGTCCCTGAAATGGGATATGATGCACTTTCAGAAGTACCGCGTGGAGAGGTGACATTGGGGAGTGGCACGCGAATGGAGCACTAAAAATCATTGATAGAAAAAAAAAATTATTTAAGCTTTCACAAGGAGAATATGTTGCAGTGGAAAATCTCGAGAATGTGTATGGCCAGTGTTCTGCTATTGATTCGATTTGGGTTTACGGAAATAGCTTCGAATCTTGTCTGGTTGCTGTTGTTATACCTAATCAAAGAGCACTTGAAAGTTGGGCCACAGATAATGGACAAACTGGAGATTTTACTGCATTGTGCCAAAATCCCAAGGCAAAAGAATACATTTTGAATGAACTTAATGCAGTTGCTAAAAGTAGCAAGTTAAAGGGTTTCGAGTGTAACTTTAGTTGACCGACTACTGCCCTCCAATCTGCAGGCAATGCACAGAATCGAATGTTGAATAGCTGGTAGTATTTGACAAAAGGTTTCTCCTAGGAAAGCTCTCTCGTCCGCACAATGAATGAAATGCATTAGTTTAGAGATTTTTCTGCTGATGAATTTCATTTAACTGTAATGTCATCCGCTCCAGGATTTGCAAGAATTTCAAGCATGAATGTTATGAGCATTGATAAGTTATTTGTGAGCAAGGTGGCAGAGCAGTTAAAATCTCAGGGGAAATTGAAATTGTTTAAAACAGTTTCGCAGTTTCGCAGCGCGCTACGAAACTGCGAAACTGCTGTAGGTGTTGTTTTTAAAACGCAGGCAAACAGTTTGATGGGAGAATCAGAAATTTGCAAAGGGAACACCTCAGTGACATGAAAGGGATCAAAGGAAGCTGCTACAGCCATTCAACATTTGCTAGGTGTACCTTTAACAAAAGGTGAAATCTTTTAACCTAAGTTTAAGATTTTTGGTTATAAAGCCACTTTATTCTCGGTGATTAGGGTTTGGAGAAGAGCTGCATACGAAAAGTTTTGGTTGGCACACCTGTCTACCAAGGAAGCCTCCAGCATATCAGGAGCATGGTGTTACCCTATTCTCTTGGGTTATTAAAGAATTAAAGTATCCACTGCTACATACTCGGTGATGGGGGACCAAAACCGAAAATTTAGGGATATTTTCAGCCAATACAGAACAGATCAAAGCCTTCGGTATTCAAAGCCAGCATGGGACATTAATTGCCCATCTTATGCCATCTCATGCTATCTCAGCTGAACGAAGAGAAAGCCAGGTGTCAAAGCTGCAAGGAGGAATCAATTTATGAAGAAGATAGAGTTAGAGTTATGGTTGGTTTAGGACTCTTAAACACTACAGTTAGTTCCTTATTGAATTTATGAGTTTGTTAAAAGAAAATAGGTGTAATTAGTGGCAATCATCGAGCTCCCCTCATGCTGGAGGTAGAAGCTCTAAGTAGTTAGAAGTATGTGTCTATATAGAGGGGAATGATCTATGTAATAAGGGTTGGATATTTTGAAGACTGTTTTGGCTTGTGTGTAAACAGAGTTTTAGTAATACAGAGGACTGTTTTTCTTCTCAGGATTCACAATGGATCTTCTTGTTCAAATGTGTGATGGTATATTTTCTTTAATGTTCTTTTACAGTTTGGTAAATGCATAATCACTCAGAACTCATGGATCATGCTCTGACTTCCTGTATGCCTTTGCAAACTGTGGTTTCATGTAAGTTATGTTTGAACATTTAGATGTTAAGTGCCCTGATTTCTATGAAAGATAGTGTTATTGTTTACTGAGATATGAGTGACTCCATAAGCCCAATGGGAATCAATTTAATGTTTGTCCAGCCAGCATACTTTTCATGTGTCTTATAAGAGTTAGCCATCTTGTCATTAGTCAACATTCATAACCTTTGAGAGAGCCCTCTCAGACTAAGGAGGCTAAGCCTTAGTCAAAAGCCTGGTTTGAAATAGTTACACAGAGTCTTACTGATTGGCAGCCTTCAGTGCTTGATTTTGTGATAACATTTTGGTGCGTCTGCCGGGAGCCTAAAGATTATTCATTCCCGAAATTATGAAGCTGAACTTCTGAAGGTAGCAGGAGCTCAGAAGGTTTTTGAGGCTGCAAAACTACCTTGGCGACTCCATAGTTGAAGAATTCGAAATTCATAGGTTCATGGTGATTCCACTGGAGTTATGAAGTACCCAGATGCTACCATTCTTATTTCAAGGTATGCATGCATAGATTTTTCAAGAATTCATGGTTTCCCAAATCATTTTCCCAAGGATGCATATTTTCTAAGGAATGGTCCAAAATTCAACGGAGAAGATTTGAGTTTAACTTTGAAGCATATATCAGATTTTTGTGAATTTTCAGAGCTTCTTAGAGTTAAACATGAGGATGTTTGCATTATGTTATTCTATGATTCACTTCAAGGGAAATGTAAACAATGGATTGAAAGTTTTCTATCAAATCCGTTAAGTCATTTCAAGACTTATGGCTTATGTTTTTGGAGGAATGGATAGATAGGTCAGAGGTGGTGGCAAACTCTCCTTCAGTTCAAGGTTTCAAACAATGGAATAATGATCATAGTAATGGAGAAACAAATGAAAATTTTTCTTTGTCCTTGTCCTCGTATCTAAAATCATTTGACTGCAAGGCAGAGGATAAGATGAAATTTTTGGATGAATTTTCCAAAGACATTGAGAAAGACATAGAAGGTTTAGAAGGTCAAATTCAGGCATATAGTCTTCATAATCATGATCATTATTTTCAGCAGCTTTCTATGGCAGAACATAAGGAGAGAGTATTGCTTCCTTTCTCTTTCACGATTGAGGAAGAGTACACTGTTGTTGAAGATCAATTTGCACAGCCAGAAAGTTACAAGAAAAATCTAGCTGATCATGTATTCTGGGATCTTATAGCTGACTACATGGAAGAGTTTTACTCTCCAGTGTTTCAGTTTTCCTATAAAGATCAGAGACAGTTTCAGTGGCAGCGGTCATCATACTATCATATTGGCTCTAAACTCCGATGCAGTCAAAGAAATCAAATATCAGATAAGACAAATGATTGGCTACATTGGAAATTTCACATTGATTGAGCTGAAAGAAGTTTGAAATTGATAGGGTAGGTAGGTAGGAAAGTGCAAATAAGCTCAAGGTTGACTGAGCAATTTTTTTTTTAGTAGATATAGATTTCTTTCTCCTGCAGTCATCATCAAGCTTAAGCCCGAGGTGAAGGCCCAAGAAGCTTGAAGAAGATGTTTGTCAAATAAATTTTTGTTTATCATAAGAGGATAAGGCACTGGACCTGCGAGTTCTTAGTGTACCACAAGGGCACACTATCCCAAGTGGAGCCACTGTTATCACTGAAAATTCTGTTGCCAAAATTGCTCAGACTAGCTTAAGGACAAAGTGTTTCCGCAGCGCATAGATCCCTTTAGCAGTTTCGCAGCGCAACATGTTTAGGTGGTTTCGTAGCGCATAATTCATATTTTGCACTGGCTGCGCTACGAAATTGGGGATTCGCTGATCTGCGACATCTTCGCTGGCGGGCTCGATCTTAGCTTCTTCTTCTTGGTGTTTTTGTTCTTCTTCTTTAGGGGGTTTTTTCTATCTTGAAAATGTATATAGAATGGTTGCTTTAGCTCTTACTCCTGCTGTAAAGATATACTCTCTTCTTCATGATATACTATCTCCCGAGGCACAATTAACATTATGCAGCTATTTCCAGGCTGCTGCTAGGAAGAGATCTAAAAGACACATGGCAGAGACAGATGAGTTTGTGACAAATAGCAATGAAGGTGTTTTGATGGATGCATTAACTGTTTCAACAACGTATTTGAAAATGAAGGCATTGTGCATGAATATTTGTAATGAACTACGCACTGATATTGAGATCCACAATCAACATATACTCCCAAGCTCTCTAGATCTTCCAAATATTTGTGCTCCCATATACAGTGTGGATCTTTGCAATCGACTACGGGCATTTCTTGTTGCATGCCCACCATCAGGCCTTTCTCCGCCTGTGGCAGATCTTGTTATTGCAACAGCGGATTTTCAGAGAGATCTAGCTAACTGGAATATCTGTCCGGTAATGGGAGGGGTTGATGCAAAGGAGTCGTTTCACTTATACATAATCCTGTGGATTCAGGGCAAACGGCTTTCATTGCTTGATTCCTGTAAGCTTGATAAGATCCGTTGGACAGGTGTCACAACACCACATTTAACAATACCATTTGTCGAGAAGATGTATGAACGCATTAAGGAGACTTTAAATGAATATGCAATCATTCTTTGCCGCTGGCCCGAGTATACATTTTCTCTAGAGACTGCAAAAGAACGAGAGCTTGCGGCCATTTTGAAGCGTATCGTTTATAAGTTTCCGGGGACATTTTTCAATGGGAAAGCGCACGCTATAACCGGCTTTTGCAAGGTCGGCATGATTTGTTTTTTTTGAGACGGCGGCCACTTTATTGTCCCTCCTCAGTACCGGAGATTGTGTCTTCTACCGGCAGTTCTTTTTGGATGCCATGTTGGCATGAGAGCAGGTCGCGATGGTGTGGATTATGGTGTTTCCTTTGATGTCGAAAGCGGTGTCCAAGTCGATTGGGAGAATTCAAACTTCTGAATGAACAATTCCTTGCTCTGTATTTCCAGCGATGGGTTCATAACATTTTTTTGGGCATTAGTTTAAAACCGGGATCTCAGAAAACTTAGGGAAAGGAATAATATGAAGCAGAATCACCAGATAACGGGGCTTTTATATATGCTGCCCGGAATT
Organism: Pinus tabuliformis; assembly: GCA_031772625.1. Taxonomy (NCBI): domain Eukaryota; kingdom Viridiplantae; phylum Streptophyta; class Pinopsida; order Pinales; family Pinaceae; genus Pinus; species Pinus tabuliformis. The sequence goes on from CM062814.1 coordinate 718,509,381, forward strand.
TTTTATGATATGTCCTTAAGAAAGTTGGATGCGCTGCAAGGATTTTAAGCTCATTATTTCTATGGAACGATTTCGCATTGATCAGTTTTCTGATATGGTTTTAAGGGTCAGAAGGGATTAACTTTAATTTGTACAAGGAGTTTGCATGCGGGTCCTGCTAATAGCGGTTTGTGGAGTTTGACTTATTCTGTGTTTGGTGCTATTACTGTTGCATCCACCCTTGCCTCTGGATCGGTGCTCATACCTTCTCGACAGCAACGGGTGGTTCTGCAAGAGCCGTCAACAGACGCTACATCAGCGACTGTGTACCATTGAAAACACGCTTAAAGGCCTCTGCTGCATTTGTAAGTGCCAGTGCACTAGGAATGACTGCTGGACCTGCTTTTGCTGGAATCCTCCAGATTAATAAGTCATTTTTTGGAATTACTCTTAATGAAAATACACTGCCTGGCTGGGTAATGGCAGCAGCATGGTTTGTATATCTTTTGTGGCTTTGGATATCATTTAAAGAACCTTCCCACGAGGATGAAGAAGATCACACTGGCGAGGCTAGCAGTGGAGGACAAGCAGAGGAAGATGCTGTTAAGGATGGGTTGACCCAACCTCTTCTTTTAAGCTCACGGACTTCGGAAAAATTTATAGATGAGGAGGTTGAGCTAGAAATTGATGACAGTGTAGAGTCTTCAGAAGACAGTCGAAAACCTGCAAGTTCAATTGTTGAGGCATATAAATTAGTCACGCCACCTGTAAAGGTGCAAGTTTTGATATATTTTATGCTCAAGTATGCAATGGAGATATTGTTTTCTGAGTCGAGTGTTGTCACAGCATACTACTTCAATTGGACTACCAGCTCAGTTGCAATATTCCTTGCATTGCTTGGATTAACACTTTTACCAGTCAATGTTGTTGTTGGCAACTATATCAGCAACATGTTTGAGGACAGGCAAATTTTATTTGCTGCTGAAGTGTTTACATGCGTTGGTATCCTGCTAAGCTTCAATATAATATTCCCCTACTCAGTTGCACAGTATGTGAGTGGAGCATTTATCACATTTGTATCTGCAGAAGTTCTTGAAGGTGTGAACCTTTTCTTATTATCAAAGGTCATGTCCTCAAGGTTAGCACGAGGGACCTACAACGGTGGTTTGCTGTCCACAGAAGCTGGAACATTGGCTCGAGTGCTTGCAGATGGTACAATAACATAAGCAGGTTACCTGGGGCAGGGTTTACTTCTGAATGTAACACTGCTGTCTACATTGATCATTGGAGTTATTTCACTCATCGCAACTGGCTACACTTACAATTTTCTCTACTAGTAATTTATACTTTCATTCTTTCTGAAATCAAGTTGGCCTGTTTTCAGTTATGTAACTATAGCTGACATGCCAGAATATTTCAAATTTGCTGGCGGGGAAGATCACATTCAGTGTCTCAAAAATGATTGCCATGATGTTTGCGCGGGGGAGTGTCCACTTCCTAGAGAATTGGATGTTTTAATGGTCAACTCTGTATCCAATCTTGTGTCACACCTGGAAAGTTCAAGGGCTGAATGCTTGCAACGGGAGACTGGCTCCTTGGATGAAGAGGAAATCTATTTAGAAGCTAATATTGAAGATTTGAGTTTTTCTGTTCAAGTCTCTGCTCAAGAAGTGAAGTTCAATACAATGGTGAAATAATTTGAAATCTTTGAATACCTTCTTGATAAAAGTGGAAAAGGCACAGAGTTTAGCTTGTCAAATTGAGGAGAGTTGGTGAAAAAAGCAGAAATGCCTGTGACAGATATTTTCCCTTTGTTTTCTACTAACACAGAAGACTGATCAAGAACTAGCTTTTCTGCGGGAATGTGATGAGGTGTGGAATGTCTATGGTGTGCTCAACTATCTACAGGCTCTTGTTGAGAAGTCTGTGATCATCCAGATCCTAGAGGAAGAGAAAGAAGGTAATTTAACATTTACTGCAATTGATGGATATGACTACAAGGGAGGAAGCAATGTTCTGAAGGTTCTGGGATACTTTAGTATTATTGGTCTACTTCGTGTACATTGCCTTCTTGGAGATTATTACAGTGGACTCAAGTGCTTGGCACCTATAGATGTTAACCAGACAGGTGTCTACAATTCAGTGATTGGAAGCTATATCACAACTATTTATTATTATGGATTCGCCAACCTTATGTTGAGAAGGACCGACAAACAGGGGCAGTTTCCTATGTTCAGGGGATTGGAGAACATGTGACATTGAAGACAAACATGAAGCATTAAAGGTCCATCACAGCCACCGCCAGAAGGGAACCAGATGTCAGAGAATGAACCTGTTTTCTCTTTTTTCTCGTAGGAGTACTACCTTGATTGTAATAAATGCTATTCAGCATGATGACAAATTAGAATCCTAATTGTTATAGGATTCTAGAGCTGTCAATTAACAGTCTGTTGTATTAATTAGTTAGTTTCAAATGTTAGTAGGTGTCATCACAGGCAGAATTGGAGTTCCCCTCACGCTGGAGGAGGAACCTCAGTTAGGCAGAAGAACTTTATAAATCGCTGAAACAGAAATAGACAAAGGGTTGGATATTTGAGAAAACAGAGTGTTATTTTGGCTTGTGTACAAACTCATTTTCAGTAATACAAGTGACTGCTTTTCTTCTCAAGATTCATACAGTGTTTCAAATGCTCAAGATATGTGGTTTTGTTTTATCCTTTATGTTTTTACAGTTGTATAGATACACAATCACTCAGAATTCACTTTGCTGCTCTGACTTCCTGTGTGTATTTATAAGCTGAGGTTTTTATGAGATGTGTTTTGAGTATTTAAACATTACATGCCCTGACTTCTATGAATGAGTAGTGTTATAGTTTACTGAAGGATGATTAACTCCATAAGCCCAATGGAAGTTTTTGTAATGTCTGTCCAGCCAACATATTTGTTAAATTTACTTTGCAAGAGTTAGCCATCTCATCAATAGCCAAAATCAATAACCTTTTGAGAGAGCCCTCTCAGGCTAAGGAGGCTAAGCCTTAGTCAAAAGTCTAGTTTGAAACAGTTACACAGAGTCTACCTGGTCAGCAGCCTTCCAGTGCTTGATTTTGTGATAACATTTTAAACATATATTTTGGTGCGTCTGCCGGGAGCCTGAAGATTATTCATTCCCGAAATTATGAAGCTGAACTTCTGAAGGTAGCAGGAGCTCAGAAGGTTTTTGAGGCTACAAAACTACCTTGGCGACTCCATTGTTGAAGAATTCGAAATTCATAGGTTCATGGTGATTCCACTGGAGTTATGAAGTACCCAGATGCTACCATTCTTATTTCAAGGTATGCATGCATAGATTTTTCAAGAATTCATGGTTTCCCAAATCATTTTCCCAAGGATGCATATTTTCTAAGGAATGGTCCAAAATTCAACGGAGAAGATTTGAGTTTAACTTTGAAGCATATATCAGATTTTTGTGAATTTTCAGAGCTTCTTAGAGTTAAACATGAGGATGTTTGCATTATGTTATTCTATGATTCACTTCAAGGGAAATGTAAACAATGGATTGAAAGTTTTCCTATCAAATCCGTTAAGTCATTTCAAGACTTATGGCTTATGTTTTTGGAGGAATGGATAGATAGGTCAGAGGTGGTGGCAAACTCTCATTCAGATGGCTAACTCTTATAAGACACATGAAAAATATGCTGGCTGGACAACATTGAATTTAGTCCCATTGGGCTTATGGAGTCTCTTATATCTCAGTAAACAATAACACTATCTTTTCATAGAAATCAGGGCACTTAACATCTAAATGTTCAAACATAACTTTGAAACCACAGTTTGCCAAGGCATACAGGAAGTCAGAGCATGATCCATGAGTTCTGAGTGATTATGCATTAACAAAACTGTAAAAGAACCTTAAAGAAAGAATACCATCACACATTTGAACAAGAAAATCCATTGTGAATCCTGAGAAGAAAACACAGTCATTTGCATTACTGAAATTTGTTTATACATAAACCAAAACGGTCTTCTCCAAAACATCCAACCCCTTGTTTATTTCTGTTTCAGCTATTTATAAATTTCTTCTATTTATAAAGGTTTTAGTGATTGATTTAAGTGAATATATGAACAAGCTTTGTACTCCGGTCTTTCATTTTCATTTGCATTATGAAGATCAAGTATATTATGAGTTGATGTGGTCATCTCACTACCATGGTTATTTTGAGGTTGAATGCAGTCAAGAGCCTCCAATATCAGAGAAGACAATTGATTGGCTTTATTGGAAATATCATGTTGCTTGAGCTACAAGTGGAGCTTGCAGCTGATAGGGTAGGTAGGTAGGAAAGTGCAAATAAGCTCAAGGTGACTGAGCATTTTTTTTTTTTTTTCAGTAGATATAGTTTTCTTTCTCCTACAGTGATCATCCAGCTAAAGCCTGAGGTGAAGGCCCAAGGAACTTAAAGAAGATGTTTGTCAAATAAGTTTTATAAGGCACTGGACCTGCGAGTTCTTAGTGTACCACAAGGGCACACTATCCCAAGTGGAGCCACTGTTATCACTAAAAATTCTGTTGCCAAAATGGCTCAGACTAGCTTAAGGACAAAGTGTTTTCGCAGCGCAACAATCCTTTAGCAGTTTCGCAGCGCAACCTGTTTTAGTGATTTCGTAGCGAAAAACACCGACTTTGCACTGGCTGCGCTACGAAATTGGGGAATTGTTCAAATCCATAGCCAATATCTCACCCATATCACCTTTGTCTCCTATGGGTTCTGTGGGAATATGATATATGCATAGAAAAGCCTGTTTCTGCAAATTGATGGTGAAGTTTGTAATTCATTTGAGTTATGGCTACAGGCTTGCTTGCCTTCTAGTGAGAAGTTTAAAGCTTGTTAACCAGGATAAAAGTCCTCAATCAGTTCCACTGTCAATGACAGCTGAGGTTAATAGAAAGGTGGCTTTTGAATAAGGTGCCAATCATAAGAAGGAAAGCATATCAAGATTTAGAAGATGTTGGTCGTGGTATAGTGCCTTAGAAGATGCATCATTGGAAAGAGAGGATTTTCAGACTTCTGCAAGTGATTACTTGAGAGCTCTTTCTATATTAGAACGCTTGGAAGAACCAAACAGTCGTCATATTTCACAAATATGTTTTAAGATATGTTTGGCTCTACAGATGCAAAACAAGATCCTAGATGCACTAAGCTATTTAAGATCCCAACTTGTATACAAATGAAGCTGAGACATCCAAAGGTGAAAGTTCTGGCAAATATGCACAGACAAATAATGTTCCCGAGGGAGATCTCCATACTGGTACACTGGCTACAACTGCCATGGATGATGAGGTTGATGTGCTTAAAGGTCTAATGTTAGATCTTTCAGATAAGATTGAAGATATCAAAGCGATGATGTCAGCTCCACCGTTGTCTGAGGTTCTTCAGGCTCTTTATGATGATAAGAACGCTTCTGAGGATAAAAATGCTTGTATAAGTGTGAATTCCTCTCATGAAGTAGAAGCTACGACAAACAAGGGTTTTAATCAGCCTAGTCTACCAGCAGTCCCTTCCAGTGGTAATGTAACGCATCTTGGTGTGGTTGGGAGAGGTGTGAAACGTGCAACACTGGTTCCAGTTGATGTCTGCCTTGAGTCTGTCCCTGAAATGGGATATGATGCACTTTCAGAAGTACCGCGTGGAGAGGTGACATTGGGGAGTGGCACGCGAATGGAGCACTAAAAATCATTGATAGAAAAAAAATATATTTAAGCTTTCACAAGGAGAATATGTTGCAGTGGAAAATCTCAAGAATGTGTATGGCCAGTGTTCTGCTATTGATTCGATTTGGGTTTACGGAAATAGCTTCGAATCTTGTCTAGTTGCTGTTGTTATACCTAATCAAAGAGCACTTGAAAGTTGGGCCACAAATAATGGACAAACTGGAGATTTTACTGCATTGTGCCAAAATCCCAAGGCAAAAGAATACATTTTGAATGAACTTAGTGCAGTTGCTAAAAGTAGCAAGTTAAAGGGTTTCGAGTGTAACTTTAGTTGACCGACTACTGCCCTCCAATTTGCAGGCAATGCACAGAATCGAATGTTGAATAGCTGGTAGTATTTGACAAAAGGTTTCTCCTAGGAAAGCTCTCTCGTCCGCACAATGAATGAAATGCATTAGTTTAGAGATTTTTCTGCTGATGAATTTCATTTAACTGTAATGTCATCCGCTCCAGGATTTGCAAGAATTTCAAGCATGAATGTTATGAGCATTGATAAGTTATTTGTGAGCAAGGTGGCAGAGCAGTTAAAATCTCAGGGGAAATTGAAATTGTTTAAAACAGTTTCGCAGCGCGCTACGAAACTGCGAAACTGCTGTAGGTGTTGTTTTTAAAACGCAGGCAAACAGTTTGATGGGAGAATCAGAAATTTGCAAAGGGAACACCTCAGTGACATGAAAGGGATCAAAGGAAGCTGCTACAGCCATTCAACATTTGCCAGGTGTACCTTTAACAAAAGGTGAAATCTTTTAACCTAAGTTTAAGATTTTTGGTTATAAAGCCACTTTATTCTCGGTGATTAGGGTTTGGAGAAGAGCTGCATACGAAAAGTTTTGGTTGGCACACCTGTCTACCAAGGAAGCCTCCAGCATATCAGGAGCATGGTGTTACCCTATTCTCTTGGGTTATTAAAGAATTAAAGTATCCACTGCTGCATACTCGGTGATGGGGGACCAGAACCGAAAATTTAGGGATATTTTCAGCCAATACAGAACAGATCAAAGCCTTCGGTATTCAAAGCTAGCATGGGACATTAATTGCCCATCTTATGCCATCTCATGCCATCTCAGCTGAACGAAGAGAAAGCTAGGTGTCAAAGCTGCAAGGAGGAATCAATTTATGAAGAAGATAGAGTTAGAGTTATGGTTGGTTTAGGACTCTTAAACACTACAGTTAGTTCCTTATTGAATTTATGAGTTTGTTAAAAGCAAATAGGTGTAATTAGTGGCAATCATCGAGCTCCCCTCATGCTGGAGGTAGAAGCTCTAAGTAGTTAGAAGTATGTGTCTATATAGAGGGGAATGATCTATGTAATAAGGGTTGGATATTTTGAAGACTGTTTTGGCTTGTGTGTAAACAGAGTTTTAGTAATACAGAGGACTGTTTTTCTTCTCAGGATTCACAATGGATCTTCTTGTTCAAATGTGTGATGGTATATTTTCTTTAATGTTCTTTTACAGTTTGGTAAATGCATAATCACTCAGAACTCATGGATCATGCTCTGACTTCCTGTATGCCTTTGCAAACTGTGGTTTCATGTAAGTTATGTTTGAACATTTAGATGTTAAGTGCCCTAATTTCTATGAAAGATAGTGTTATTGTTTACTAAGATATGAGTGACTCCATAAGCCCAATGGGAATCAATTTAATGTTTGTCCAGCCAGCATACTTTTCATGTGTCTTATAAGAGTTAGCCATCTTGTCATTAGTCAACATTCATAACCTTTGAGAGAGCCCTCTCACACTAAGGAGGCTAAGCCTTAGTCAAAAGCCTGGTTTGAAATAGTTACACAGAGTCTTACTGATTGGCAGCCTTCAGTGCTTGATTTTGTGATAACAACTTCCATGAAGATTGATGCACCTATATGATGATAGATTTACTGCCCACTTCTTAAAAGAAGTGTTTACAAATGGCTTGACTTGTAGATTGAGCTGGCCCGACTTGTGATTTGAACCCTAGAAAATGGCAAATGAAAAATATCATTAATGAAATTAGTACCTAACATAGATGAAATGCATATACATTTCAAGGATTACTGCCAAAACAGTGCGAAAACGATGCAGAGAAATCCTAAACAACCGCAAGCCCAAAAATAAAATAAAGATGAACTTCAAAGCCTGTCAAATTAAACTGCACCTCAAAAGCTGTAGCAGTTCACTGCTATGAAACTGTAATGTATAAAAGCAAAGACAAACTGTAACGTATCAAGCTAAAGACAGAGTTTTTAAAAAGACACTTGTAATTAAAGACATAGTTTTTAAAAAGACACTTGTAACTAAAGACAGAGTTTTTAAAAAGACACTTGTAACGCATGCAAAAAAAAATGTATAATACAAAAATATATTTCAAACACATAAACTCCTGTGGGCCCACAATTTTACCACCTGCTTTCCTCTCGTCCTTTTTGCATACCCAATGTCTTTACCTATGTCTCTTTTGCATGTCCAACATGTCTACCTCCTAGCTAACCAATTCACTTGCATCCACCCAAATGATTGAATCTCCTTCTAGAGTCTTTCTAAAACTGTCTTTCTACAATAACTGGTACTTTGGCCATTGTAGCCCGCTCCCGTTGTTGAGAATCAAAAACCCTCACTCGTCGGTATGAGCACGAGCCTAAACCTCCTAAACCTTAGTGTCGCATGGTTCGAGTCCTGCTATGTCCAACATGCCTTGGAGCTAGTATGCACAAAGGAAAATAGCTCCTGGAAGAGCCTTATTGTGCAGGTTCGACTCCTGCCAATGGAAAATGGGTTGATACCGTCATTTGGCTAGGCATGATGCCAGCTTCCCGCGGAAAAGAAAGTAACCCCTATTAGCCTGGCCCTCTCCACATTGGTTAACAAGGGTTGACCTATGTCATTTCAATCAAGTTTCGGCAAAGCGCCTGAACTCTAGGAACTTTGAGAAAAGCATGACCTCAGTGAGGCAACACTCTGTTAGACCTAATTCCCTCCTAATTAGAGCTAGGGTGTCGGCCCTATCTCAAACAGATCTAGAGACAGACATGTGCTTACTCTGTTAGACCTAATTCCCTCCTAATTAGAGCTAGGGTGTCGGCCCTATCTCAAACAGATCTAGAGACAGACATGTGCTTCGGCTACACTATGAAGATTTCTCTTTCCTTTTTCCGGTATGCAAGAAAGCCCTCTGCCCGGGTAAGCTCGGATTACCTCAGCTCAGATTTAGCGGATTTAGCGGATTGGCGTATTTGTCTTGGGGGAGCTCAGCGACTTGCGCGGCATTTAGGGTTACACTATAGCCAGTACAGTGATTTGTCAGGCTTTAACCATGGCCTGCTTGCAATTCCATCTCTCCATCAGCAGCGGATTGGCGTATTTGTCTTGGGGGAGCTCAGTGACTTGCGCGACATTTTGTTGGCATTATGAGACAAGTGTTGTCCTTGATGGCAAACCACACTGATGACAAATCATAGTGCAGAAGGTCAGCAGCAAGGAATTGATGATCAGACTATAAGAAGAAGAGAAAGTTCATACACGCAGGTTTGTTAAGCCCAAGTCGCGTGTACACGCTGGTTGGCTTCAGCAAAAGCGCGTGTATGTGGAAAAGTACCTTTGGTCCATGGCGGTTATTCCTTGAAAGTTGTGCCTATGGTTTTGGACCTTGGCGTCTCGGCGGACGTGTTGATCCCTAGTTTTGAAGTTGATGGTATTGGATTTCTATGGTTTTGGCTCTTGGTATTGAACAAGGCCTAAGGCTATATAAAGGGAAGGAAATCATTAGGCAAGAGTATCTGAAATGTCTTGAATATCTGATGAAGCATTAGATCCAGTATGCAGGGTTATGGGTTGATGATGCATTGCTTGATCTGAGCTAAGGAGAGATCTCACCGGTTGATGGAGAACAAGATCTAAGGAGAGATCGGGATCAAATGGTTTGAAATGAACTATCTTTATGATGCTTATTCTAGATCTACATACTGACGCATGTATTGTTCTATAAGTGTTATGAGTATGTCTGATGTCTGGTACAGCTGTAAGTTATGAGAAATTATTTTTAGATCTGTACGCGGGTTGGCTGTGATAAAAGCGCGTATACACGCGGGTTTGATTCATCGAAGTAGCGTATACATTGTAAATCTTAATATTTGAAGTTGCAGATGGATCTGATGGTTATTACAGAGTTCTGTGTCTGCTCTGTGCTCTGGTGACTGTTGTTAACAGGGTTTCAGTGATTCAGAGTTTGATGATTGTTTTGAGCTTCAATGATAGTTATGGGTCCAGTATGAAAATTGGATGAAAAGTGGCCTTACAGATTATGTGTTGTGCTTCAGTGTATCCAGTCTGAAAATTGATGAAACGTGGTACCTGGAGGTGAGAAGATTGTAGGCAAGCACCTACGTATTAGTATCTAAGCTAGTACAAAAGCTAAAGGAGATCTTTGGAGCATTGTAGCAGGTAGCAGCCTGCGTACTAGTAAATGGATCGGCTAGTACAAGAGCAAAGGGGGTTGTAGCTCCCGTACTGGTATAAGACTGCACCAGTACAAATATTGTAAAAGGATTTTCTTATTAAGAAGAAGATTGAGATGACTTGCAGCAGGTGGTTTTCACCCATATTGGGTTTCCACCTTATATCTTTGTGTTCATGTGTGTGGCTCTTGTGTGATGTTCTGTTCTGTTATTCTGCACCTGTTTAGTGTTAATATGCTTAATAATGATCTGATGCATTTACTGAAGATTAAGCTAACTGAATTATAAGATCTCTGGATATACGCGAGTTTCATTAGATACAGTAGCGTGTACACGCGGGTTCACTTAATTGAAGTAGCGTATATGTTTCTGAGTATGAAATTGAAAAGTTTGATTGATCTGATAATACTGATTCACCCCCCCCTCTCAGTATTATTTCCAACAATTGGTATCAGAGCAGGTCCTTTGGTAGAAGCTTGATCGCTTGAAGGAGATCCGTGGAACAATGGGAAAGAAGCTTAAGAAGAAAGCTCATAAGAAGAAGAAGACATCTCAGAAGATCTATGACAGTGGGAGAGTCGATTGGGGATTAGGTATAAGAAGTTCTTCAGATTCAGAATCAGATTCAGAATTAGATTCAGAATCATTATCAGGTATGAATGTATTATCCTCTGATGTTCCTGCTATATTTCCTTGTGAAAGTGATGGAAGTGATAGTGAAACTACTGAACATGCTTTTATGGGTGAGCAAGAAAAGTGTCAAATAGAGGCAGTATTTAGAAGGCTTGCAGACAAAGTTAAAGATCAACAAGATCTATTGAACAAAAGGGAATGTGCTTTCAAAGAAGAAGTTACCAAACTAAAGGCCCAACTAGAAGAAGGAAACAAGGTAAGAAAGCTACTCAAGGACAAGGAAGACCAATGTCAAAAATTGCAGCATGAAGTGACATCATTAAGAAAAGAAGTCAACGAAAGAAGCACAACCATCAAGAAACTCAAAGATAGATCCAGCTACTATGAAAATCTTGAAGCTACAATCCCCTCACTAAAAGGAGATCTTGAAGAATCAAAGAAGCAGAATACAGATCTACTCCAAGCTATTGCAAAACAAGAAAACGAAGTCACCAGCTTAAAATCTCAACTAGAATGTGCCTTCCCAGTTCGTCAAATGCAGCAGGATCTGAATGAAGAACAAGAAAAGGAGATTCTCAAATTAAGGCATCAGTTGGAAGAAGGAAGGAAAGATGGAGAAGACATGAAGAAGCAATGTCTAGAAAAGGAGGAACAACTTCAAGTTGAGGTAAATATCTTGAAAGGTAAATTAGAAGAAAAGGATAAACTTTTGAGATTTCAAGATAGTACTAAAGCCTTGGATGATATTCTTAGTAGTCAAAGGTCTCCTGCTATCAAGACTGGTCTTGGTTTTCATGAATCTGTTGAAGGTGAATCTAGTTCACAAGGTGAGGCAAGGAACTCTAAAGAGAAATCTAAAATGATCAACAAGGAGATGAAAGGTCAACCCCATCAACAATCAAGGAAAGAGACTCCTCAAAGAAAATCTTTTACTCCTCCTATGAATAATGTTGAATGTTATGTATGTCATAATCTTGGACATGTTGCAGCTAGATGTAGAAGAAGAAGAGTTCAAGACTATTATGCGGACAGGTCACCTCAATCAAGGTACTTTAATGGATATTGCTTTGCTTGCAATATGTATGGTCACAAAGCTGCTGATTGCTACAGGAGGAATATGAAACATGTAAGATGTTATACATGTAACAAACCTGGACATATAGCAAAGGAATGCAGGAACAAAGGATGGACATCACACCAAAAGGAGAAAACCTCATCACACTTGAAGATATGGAGGAAAGTACAGTCAGCACAATGTACTGAGACACAGCACAGCACAGACATATCAGACTCAGGGGGAGCTGAAGGTGTAAAACTTCAGTGTCCTGAATCTCATACGCAAGTTCCTTAAAGGGAAGTCGCGTATATACGCGAGTTAGACACTGCAAAGTCGCGTATATGTCAGTCTGAGGAAAAGCAGTGGGGACAGGCTCAGAAAAGGGATCTGATATGATTCAGTCCATTATTTGCTCTATTGGTTAATAGTTACAGTCTGCTGAGGATGTGTAAAAATGTTTTGATACTTGTAAGATGTCTAGAAGTGTTTTGATCCTAACTTGATGATGATGATGATGTCTTGATGCTTATTGTTGATATATGCATGATCAGATCTAACAGATGGCACAGGTTGAGGGGGAGCATATGCCTTTAATAAATCATTGTTGGCATTATGGTTAATAGTCCTTGGTGATGATTCTTATATGGCTAAATGATATATCTTGCTATGATGTGGTTGTGAGTTGTCTATGATAAAATCACATATGATTCTTGGGGTTACATAGTTGATGATCAGATCAGATTTATGGTTGATTCCTTGATGATGCATATATGGTGCTTACATGGTGATCTTCATAAGGACAAGGAGAAGTACAAAGCTTGAATACACATTTTCCTCACTTGATGATGAGTCACTTATATACTGCTGTTGTCATATGCATAAAGATCATACAGTTATGATGCAGGCACTCATGTGGATAAAGATTGTTGCTGATGATGATATCAAGAAGCTTTGTCAAAAGAGTTTGAGCTCAAGATACATAGTGCTGATTCATGTCACATGATCTATATGATGATAGGTTTATACTTACATATGTTAATTGATGCAGATGCTCCCAAGTAATGATACTTGGATCATGTAGAGCTTGATGAAATGGCTATGGTGGTTTCACACATGATACAATGTGAATGACTCTGAATTCTGTTCAAAGGGATGAATTGATGCAGACATACCTTGTTATAGGTTGATGACCTATTCTCTACAGGACATTTACAGGTTGCTGATATGGAAATTTGTGTACGCGTTTTGTTTGAAGGATATCTGCGTGCATACACCGTTTTACAAGGGGATAGTCGCGTATATGGTGTACGCGTGTTGCGTAAGGGATATCTGCATATATACGCTTGTTTATGTGTATACAGACGCGTATATGGAGATTTGAAGGAAATCAGCAGGGACAGATGTTGGTTGCAGAAAGTCTGATATAGGTCTGACAGAGATCATCTTGCACAGGTTCAGGGGGAGCAGATAATCTTCCAATGATGCATTGTTGGCATTATCTTAAAGCTTTTGGTTCTAGTTCACATTTGGTGTTGATTTCAGGAGGAACAAAGGCGAAAGGAGAACAGAAGGATCTCTTGGTTGCTGATCTGAATGGTGATTATCAGATGCTGCTGGTGAATTTCATAAGTCTTGGTCTAGTTATTTCGTCTATATGTCATATATCTCTTTTGTGGTATCTCTTTTATGGTGTCAAGGTCATGTAACGGCCTATTTTGGTTTCCCCACTATGCCTGGGATGATTGATGCAATGTGATTGGTTGTCATATGTAAACTTTTGATGTATCCCCACTTGGTTGGGTGGATGAGTCAATTTTTGTATATCCTCACTTAGTTGAGAGATGGATGTATGTATGAGTCTTTGGTGATAGGAAGGTCCTTTATGATGTAGAGAGTCATGTTCTTCTTAAAGAACATCTTTTGCAGATCTTGCCTACAGTCAGGAAGAGCATGAACAACACACTTCAGCAGTACAGAGACTTGGCATGTACTCAGGGGGAGCATTGATAGATTGGTACACCTTGGCATATACAAAGGGGGAGATTATTCAGAGATTTCAGCAGGTACTCAGGGGGAGTATGGACAGTGGAATGATTCAGCAAAGGAAGAGAATATCTTGGTCCACCCTTTGCCCTTGATGTCAAAGGGGGAGAGTGATTTGGTGTTGTTGCCATCAAGTCCAAAGGGGGAGATTGTTGGCATTATGAGACAAGTGTTGTCCTTGATGGCAAACCACACTGATGACAAATCATAGTGCAGAAGGTCAGCAGCAAGGAATTGATGATCAGACTATAAGAAGAAGAGAAAGTTCATACACGTAGGTTCGTTAAGCCCAAGTCGCGTGTACACGCTGGTTGGCTTCAGCAAAAGCGCGTGTATGTGGAAAAGTACCTTTGGTCCATGGCGGTTATTCCTTGAAAGTTGTGCCTATGGTTTTGGACCTTGGCGTCTCGGCGGACGTGTTGATCCCTAGTTTTGAAGTTGATGGTATTGGATTTCTATGGTTTTGGCTCTTGGTATTGAACAAGGCCTAAGGCTATATAAAGGGAAGGAAATCATTAGGCAAGAGTATCTGAAATGTCTTGAATATCTGATGAAGCATTAGATCCAGTATGCAGGGTTATGGGTTGATGATGCATTGCTTGATCTGAGCTAAGGAGAGATCTCACCGGTTGATGGAGAACAAGATCTAAGGAGAGATCGGGATCAAATGGTTTGAAATGAACTATCTTTATGATGCTTATTCTAGATCTACATACTGACGCATGTATTGTTCTATAAGTGTTATGAGTATGTCTGATGTCTGGTACAGCTGTAAGTTATGAGAAATTATTTTTAGATCTGTACGCGGGTTGGCTGTGATAAAAGCGCGTATACACGCGGGTTTGATTCATCGAAGTAGCGTATACATTGTAAATCTTAATATTTGAAGTTGCAGATGGATCTGATGGTTATTACAGAGTTCTGTGTCTGCTCTGTGCTCTGGTGACTGTTGTTAACAGGGTTTCAGTGATTCAGAGTTTGATGATTGTTTTGAGCTTCAATGATAGTTATGGGTCCAGTATGAAAATTGGATGAAAAGTGGCCTTACAGATTATGTGTTGTGCTTCAGTGTATCCAGTCTGAAAATTGATGAAACGTGGTACCTGGAGGTGAGAAGATTGTAGGCAAGCACCTACGTATTAGTATCTAAGCTAGTACAAAAGCTAAAGGAGATCTTTGGAGCATTGTAGCAGGTAGCAGCCTGCGTACTAGTAAATGGATCGGCTAGTACAAGAGCAAAGGGGGTTGTAGCTCCCGTACTGGTATAAGACTGCACCAGTACAAATATTGTAAAAGGATTTTCTTATTAAGAAGAAGATTGAGATGACTTGCAGCAGGTGGTTTTCACCCACATTGGGTTTCCACCTTATATCTTTGTGTTCATGTGTGTGGCTCTTGTGTGATGTTCTGTTCTGTTATTCTGCACCTGTTTACTGTTAATATGCTTAATAATGATCTGATGCATTTACTGAAGATTAAGCTAACTGAATTATAAGATCTCTGGATATACGCGAGTTTCATTAGATACAGTAGCGTGTACACGCGGGTTCACTTAATTGAAGTAGCGTATATGTTTCTGAGTATGAAATTGAAAAGTTTGATTGATCTGATAATACTGATTCACCCCCCCCTCTCAGTATTATTTCCAACAATTGGTATCAGAGCAGGTCCTTTGGTAGAAGCTTGATCGCTTGAAGGAGATCCGTGGAACAATGGGAAAGAAGCTTAAGAAGAAAGCTCATAAGAAGAAGAAGACATCTCAGAAGATCTATGACAGTGGGAGAGTCGATTGGGGATTAGGTATAAGAAGTTCTTCAGATTCAGAATCAGATTCAGAATTAGATTCAGAATCATTATCAGGTATGAATGTATTATCCTCTGATGTTCCTGCTATATTTCCTTGTGAAAGTGATGGAAGTGATAGTGAAACTACTGAACATGCTTTTATGGGTGAGCAAGAAAAGTGTCAAATAGAGGCAGTATTTAGAAGGCTTGCAGACAAAGTTAAAGATCAACAAGATCTATTGAACAAAAGGGAATGTGCTTTCAAAGAAGAAGTTACCAAACTAAAGGCCCAACTAGAAGAAGGAAACAAGGTAAGAAAGCTACTCAAGGACAAGGAAGACCAATGTCAAAAATTGCAGCATGAAGTGACATCATTAAGAAAAGAAGTCAACGAAAGAAGCACAACCATCAAGAAACTCAAAGATAGATCCAGCTACTATGAAAATCTTGAAGCTACAATCCCCTCACTAAAAGGAGATCTTGAAGAATCAAAGAAGCAGAATACAGATCTACTCCAAGCTATTGCAAAACAAGAAAACGAAGTCACCAGCTTAAAATCTCAACTAGAATGTGCCTTCCCAGTTCGTCAAATGCAGCAGGATCTGAATGAAGAACAAGAAAAGGAGATTCTCAAATTAAGGCATCAGTTGGAAGAAGGAAGGAAAGATGGAGAAGACATGAAGAAGCAATGTCTAGAAAAGGAGGAACAACTTCAAGTTGAGGTAAATATCTTGAAAGGTAAATTAGAAGAAAAGGATAAACTTTTGAGATTTCAAGATAGTACTAAAGCCTTGGATGATATTCTTAGTAGTCAAAGGTCTCCTGCTATCAAGACTGGTCTTGGTTTTCATGAATCTGTTGAAGGTGAATCTAGTTCACAAGGTGAGGCAAGGAACTCTAAAGAGAAATCTAAAATGATCAACAAGGAGATGAAAGGTCAACCCCATCAACAATCAAGGAAAGAGACTCCTCAAAGAAAATCTTTTACTCCTCCTATGAATAATGTTGAATGTTATGTATGTCATAATCTTGGACATGTTGCAGCTAGATGTAGAAGAAGAAGAGTTCAAGACTATTATGCGGACAGGTCACCTCAATCAAGGTACTTTAATGGATATTGCTTTGCTTGCAATATGTATGGTCACAAAGCTGCTGATTGCTACAGGAGGAATATGAAACATGTAAGATGTTATACATGTAACAAACCTGGACATATAGCAAAGGAATGCAGGAACAAAGGATGGACATCACACCAAAAGGAGAAAACCTCATCACACTTGAAGATATGGAGGAAAGTACAGTCAGCACAATGTACTGAGACACAGCACAGCACAGACATATCAGACTCAGGGGGAGCTGAAGGTGTAAAACTTCAGTGTCCTGAATCTCATACGCAAGTTCCTTAAAGGGAAGTCGCGTATATACGCGAGTTAGACACTGCAAAGTCGCGTATATGTCAGTCTGAGGAAAAGCAGTGGGGACAGGCTCAGAAAAGGGATCTGATATGATTCAGTCCATTATTTGCTCTATTGGTTAATAGTTACAGTCTGCTGAGGATGTGTAAAAATGTTTTGATACTTGTAAGATGTCTAGAAGTGTTTTGATCCTAACTTGATGATGATGATGATGTCTTGATGCTTATTGCTGATATATGCATGATCAGATCTAACAGATGGCACAGGTTGAGGGGGAGCATATGCCTTTAATAAATCATTGTTGGCATTATGGTTAATAGTCCTTGGTGATGATTCTTATATGGCTAAATGATATATCTTGCTATGATGTGGTTGTGAGTTGTCTATGATAAAATCACATATGATTCTTGGGGTTACATAGTTGATGATCAGATCAGATTTATGGTTGATTCCTTGATGATGCATATATGGTGCTTACATGGTGATCTTCATAAGGACAAGGAGAAGTACAAAGCTTGAATACACATTTTCCTCACTTGATGATGAGTCACTTATATACTGCTGTTGTCATATGCATAAAGATCATACAGTTATGATGCAGGCACTCATGTGGATAAAGATTGTTGCTGATGATGATATCAAGAAGCTTTGTCAAAAGAGTTTGAGCTCAAGATACATAGTGCTGATTCATGTCACATGATCTATATGATGATAGGTTTATACTTACATATGTTAATTGATGCAGATGCTCCCAAGTAATGATACTTGGATCATGTAGAGCTTGATGAAATGGCTATGGTGGTTTCACACATGATACAATGTGAATGACTCTGAATTCTGTTCAAAGGGATGAATTGATGCAGACATACCTTGTTATAGGTTGATGACCTATTCTCTACAGGACATTTACAGGTTGCTGATATGGAAATTTGTGTACGCGTTTTGTTTGAAGGATATCTGCGTGCATACACCGTTTTACAAGGGGATAGTCGCGTATATGGTGTACGCGTGTTGCGTAAGGGATATCTGCATATATACGCTTGTTTATGTGTATACAGACGCGTATATGGAGATTTGAAGGAAATCAGCAGGGACAGATGTTGGTTGCAGAAAGTCTGATATAGGTCTGACAGAGATCATCTTGCACAGGTTCAGGGGGAGCAGATAATCTTCCAATGATGCATTGTTGGCATTATCTTAAAGCTTTTGGTTCTAGTTCACATTTGGTGTTGATTTCAGGAGGAACAAAGGCGAAAGGAGAACAGAAGGATCTCTTGGTTGCTGATCTGAATGGTGATTATCAGATGCTGCTGGTGAATTTCATAAGTCTTGGTCTAGTTATTTCGTCTATATGTCATATATCTCTTTTGTGGTATCTCTTTTATGGTGTCAAGGTCATGTAACGGCCTATTTTGGTTTCCCCACTATGCCTGGGATGATTGATGCAATGTGATTGGTTGTCATATGTAAACTTTTGATGTATCCCCACTTGGTTGGGTGGATGAGTCAATTTTTGTATATCCTCACTTAGTTGAGAGATGGATGTATGTATGAGTCTTTGGTGATAGGAAGGTCCTTTATGATGTAGAGAGTCATGTTCTTCTTAAAGAACATCTTTTGCAGATCTTGCCTACAGTCAGGAAGAGCATGAACAGCACACTTCAGCAGTACAGAGACTTGGCATGTACTCAGGGGGAGCATTGATAGATTGGTACACCTTGGCATATACAAAGGGGGAGATTATTCAGAGATTTCAGCAGGTACTCAGGGGGAGTATGGACAGTGGAATGATTCAGCAAAGGAAGAGAATATCTTGGTCCACCCTTTGCCCTTGATGTCAAAGGGGGAGAGTGATTTGGTGTTGTTGCCATCAAGTCCAAAGGGGGAGATTGTTGGCATTATGAGACAAGTGTTGTCCTTGATGGCAAACCACACTGATGACAAATCATAGTGCAGAAGGTCAGTAGCAAGGAATTGATGATCAGACTATAAGAAGAAGAGAAAGTTCATACACGTAGGTTCGTTAAGCCCAAGTCGCGTGTACACGCTGGTTGGCTTCAGCAAAAGCGCGTGTATGTGGAAAAGTACCTTTGGTCCATGGCGGTTATTCCTTGAAAGTTGTGCCTATGGTTTTGGACCTTGGCGTCTCGGCGGACGTGTTGATCCCTAGTTTTGAAGTTGATGGTATTGGATTTCTATGGTTTTGGCTCTTGGTATTGAACAAGGCCTAAGGCTATATAAAGGGAAGGAAATCATTAGGCAAGAGTATCTGAAATGTATTGAATATCTGATGAAGCATTAGATCCAGTATGCAGGGTTATGGGTTGATGATGCATTGCTTGATCTGAGCTAAGGAGAGATCTCACGGTTGATGGAGAACAAGATCTAAGGAGAGATCGGGATCAAATGGTTTGAAATGAACTATCTTTATGATGCTTATTCTAGATCTACATACTGACGCATGTATTGTTCTATAAGTGTTATGAGTATGTCTGATGTCTGGTACAGCTGTAAGTTATGAGAAATTATTTTTAGATCTGTACGCGGGTTGGCTGTGATAAAAGCGCGTATACACGCGGGTTTGATTCATCGAAGTAGCGTATACATTGTAAATCTTAATATTTGAAGTTGCAGATGGATCTGATGGTTATTACAGAGTTCTGTGTCTGCTCTGTGCTCTGGTGACTGTTGTTAACAGGGTTTCAGTTATTCAGAGTTTGATGATTGTTTTGAGCTTCAATGATAGTTATGGGTCCAGTATGAAAATTGGATGAAAAGTGGCCTTACAGATTATGTGTTGTGCTTCAGTGTATCCAGTCTGAAAATTGATGAAACGTGGTACCTGGAGGTGAGAAGATTGTAGGCAAGCACCTACGTATTAGTATCTAAGCTAGTACAAAAGCTAAAGGAGATCTTTGGAGCATTGTAGCAGGTAGCAGCCTGCGTACTAGTAAATGGATCGGCTAGTACAAGAGCAAAGGGGGTTGTAGCTCCCGTACTGGTATAAGACTGCACCAGTACAAATATTGTAAAAGGATTTTCTTATTAAGAAGAAGATTGAGATGACTTGCAGCAGGTGGTTTTCACCCACATTGGGTTTCCACCTTATATCTTTGTGTTCATGTGTGTGGCTCTTGTGTGATGTTCTGTTCTGTTATTCTGCACCTGTTTACTGTTAATATGCTTAATAATGATCTGATGCATTTACTGAAGATTAAGCTAACTGAATTATAAGATCTTTGGATATACGCGAGTTTCATTAGATACAGTAGCGTGTACACGCGGGTTCACTTAATTGAAGTAGCGTATATGTTTCTGAGTATGAAATTGAAAAGTTTGATTGATCTGATAATACTGATTCACCCCCCCCTCTCAGTATTATTTCCAACACATTTATGGTTACACTATAGCCAGTACAGTGATTTGTCAGGCTTTAACCATGGCCTGCTTGCAATTCCATCTCTCCATCAGCAGAAACGCAATTCTAGTTGTTTTGCGACCCTAAGTTAGAAGAAGAAACGAAGGTGGGGAGATCCAGGAACCCGTGAGTGTACCCAACTACTGAAAACGTAGGAAAATATGAAAACGAGAAGCCGAGCTCTCTGTTGGTGCCCAGGTTCAGTATTACCTCTGAGAAATACGGGGTATATCCTCCTTCCCACGAGCCGCTCACGCCCTCCCAAGCGCTGGAACTCCTGTTGCCACTGCTTGTGCTGCACGATTTTCTTTCTATTAGCACTTCTGCAATAACTATGATCTTTCCTGATACACCTGAAACTTAGCTTCCTGAAACCCCTGAAACATTTGCTAACATGCGGGTGGATGAACAATGTGTTTGCTAACCTGAATCTGCAATGTGTTTGCTAACCTGAAGATAGAGGGCTGTGGAATGAAGACATGTCGACAGCTGTAAACAATCGTGTCAGCGAACGATGACAAGTGTAAGGGTGCTGCGTTTATGCAAGGTCCACACGCCAATTTTGAAACTTATGATAAATTAATTTGCCCACACTAAAATAACATCGGGGCAAGTGATGGCAGCAATAAGAGGGTAAAGAGAAAACTTTGGCTAAAATTTTCTTGCACAGACACGACCCAACATAAACTTTGGTTAAAGGGTAAATAATCGGTACAAATTTACGATCAACACATGAATTAATAGCGAGCATAAACTTTGATTAAAAGATAAATAACTGGTACAAATTTACGGTCACGCATGAATTAATAGTGAATCAACTACTGATCGAATGCTAATAGTCCCTGCGCTGTCGTAGGCCGTGACTAATAAGACTAAGAAGATATCAGGATATTTGAATTTAGTAGCATAAAGTTTGAGGACACAAAAGTGGGATTTGACAAAGTCCTTCACTCGCAAAAGGCCTTATTTTGTATTTTTTAAGGCTATACTTTTACACAAATACAAAGAGAAGGCCACACGTTTAAGTAACTAATTAAATATAATTTTTTATGTGAGCATGTTAGAGATTAGAAAAGGAAAATAAATTTTATGTTATAAGATTTATTTTAGCTTTCAAAACGTTGAACTTGAATGCACAAGTAATCATATTAATTGAAGACCTCATTCATTCCCACTATTAAGATTTGAGGTATTTTTAATTTTTATGTTTGTAATCTACTATTTTTATAGTAATAATTTTGTAATTTTTGATGCGGTTATATGAATAATAAAGTGTACCCATGTGTAATTCATGAATACTAACTCATGAATAGTATACTTGTAGTATCCCTTTTTTTATTTATATATGTATTGTATGTTGTGTATATTTTATTTTTTATTTTATTTTATTTAATTAATATGTTTTTTATTATTCTTATTTTGATTATTTTTTATTTATATATGTATTATAGGGTGTTGGGTAGACTTTTTTTTGTTATTTTATTTAATTAACATCTTTTATATTATTATTATTTTAATTATTAAATAGTCTATATTGAATTTTAAAATAATTATTTTAATGGAAGATTAATTAATCAATTTGTATTTTTTTTAATTATTTAAGAAATATTTGGTATTTTATTTTTATTTACAATTGAATGATAAAAAACTCGTTATAATATAAAAAATATTACAATGTTGAATATATTTATCTATGATAATGTACTTATGTGTATGTATGTTACTATCGTCTCACCAAAAAATTAAGAATAAGAAAGGAACACACAAGATATTATTAGGCTAAGATTTATCCTCACTTATAATACCATTACATGCACTAATGGATATATCGAAACTTAATAAAAATATTTTCCTAAGTGACTATCATTTTCACTTATTTTGGATTTGGATTGAAATTAAATTCGATAAATCTTAGAAAATATACCTTTCATGTGAGGGTGTGATCATTATCAAAGTGAATGCTTAAATAGTAATATTCAATCACCAATAATAAACAATGCACTATAAAAATATTCATATTCAACTAGTAATAATAATTATTGAGTAATCGGTGTTTCTATGATTGATGGGAGCACGAGTGCCATGATAGTCGTCTTTGTCAGTTGTTCCAATGGCCTCTGAGGAGGGGGCGACCCCCCCTCCACTTGAATTCTTTTTTGATGTTTCCTTCCAGTCTCTGGTGCCCTCCCTTCCCAAATGTGCATGTCCATCAGTTACCGCATCTAAGTTCGTTAAGTGAAATGATGAAGTTAAGAACATTTCCTTGTCGGATGGGGTGCATCGAACCTCCCTTTCTTATGTCAAGATATCTTTGATAAGTAAATTCACGGGTATGTGGCATTCTCCAAGGTCAATGAAAGTCTGGATAGGGAAAACTTGGAAGCCTGTGATGAAGGGTGAGATAACTCTCTCTGTGGTAGGCAATGGATTCTTCATTTTTCTGTTTGAATTAAAAGAGGACAGAGATGTGATATTCTGAAATGGGCCATAGTTCTTTGGCTCCAGATGGATGTATTTGAACAAATGGAACATTGAATTCAATCCAGATGAGCAAATTCCTACTACTATTCCAGTATAGGTCAAGCTTTTGTAGCTTCCAATCTCATTCCTGAGTGACGACTGTCTTCGGGCTATTGGTAATGCAGTAGGGAAACACTTGTACAAGTCTGAACCTAAAGGCTCCCAATTTTTATGTACCAAAATATGTGTAGAAGTAGATATCGAGAAGGGTTTTTTGGCTGAAATCAATCTAAATCTGGGAGAATGAAAGCACGAACAAGTTCTAGACTATGAACAAATTCCATTCAAATGAAGACACTGCCACGATTACGGCCATTTTTCCAGAGATTGTGCCAAGGTCGAGAAAGATAAAAGTATGGGTGCTTTAGCAGTTCTGGAGAAGGAATGGTAGAAACCAAAAAAAGCTCTGAAAGGAAAGGGAACAATGCCAAAGCATTAAGTTCCTATGGCCAACAACATTATTCCTTCCTCCTCGAACCCCTTCAAAGTATTAAGCGATGATGAAATGGAAATGAAAACCCCCCTTCAACAAAATGAAAGGATAAGCATGGAGGAGGTTAAGGTAATTGAAGAAGGTGAAATAGTAGTAGAAACTAATCCGAAGGAAGGTGGGGGTGAAGCCACCCCTCCGAAGACTGCTCCAACCCCTAACATTCTAAGCTCCATTCTTGGCAGTCCTCTCAAGGATTCAAAAAGAATTGTCACCCGGAATATGTCTCAAAACTTATCCTGGGCTAATAAATGTAGTAGTTAGGAAACTGACCCATCGAAGAAAAAGGGAAGGCCAAACAAGAGTTAAGAGCGAGAAAGGGAAGAATAACTAAACAAAAATCTTGGGAACCAAATAGTAATCTCAGGAATTCACAAAGGGAAAAGAATAAACAAGTAAGGAAAGGATGGTGGAATCTCCCCCTCCATTCATAAGTAATGAAAGTAATATCCTGGAGCATAAGGGGGCTAGGGAACCTTACTAAAATCCTAGCAATAAGAGACATAATCAAACAAGATTCTCCATTGTTGATGTTTATTCAAGAAACAAATCTAGAAGAAGTGGAGGTTCTAAGAGAAGCTGGATATTTCTGGAAACACTGTTATGGGTTAGTTCAGTCTTCAAGGGGAACCATAGGTGGGCTCGAAATATTTTGGTCAAATAAGAATTTCACCTTCGATGAAGAAATAAATATGAATTCCCGGGTTATGACTCTCCTGGAGGAAAGAGATTCAGGGGAAAGAATCCCTTTCTTAAATATTTATGGTCCAGTTATATATAGTGAAAAGGCTAAATTCTAGGATTCATTAGAAGATCTAAATGAGAGAAACCAACACATTAATAGTATAATGAGAGGGGACATCAGCACAATTTTAAATATGATAGAGAAAAGAGGAGTGACTTTGTATAGGGATCCATTCAGAGATAGAATAGAGGAAACAATAGAGCAATGGAATTTGATTGATATCAAGCCCAAGGCTAGGAAATATACATGGTCAAATAGATGGTCAAAGGATCACTTTATTGTTGTTCTCCTGGACCGCTTCCTGCTACAGAGCAGTTGGTTCCTCAAAGGCTTGGACTTCTCCTCGACTATTGAAGCACAGGGAGACTCAAACCATCGACCCATCATGACCACAATGGAAAAGACTGAAAATATTGGACCGCTTCCCTTCAAATTCAATGCAGACTGGTGCCAATCTAAAGAGGTTGGGGAACTGGTAAGGTGGAACTGGTTCTACCAATTCTAGGGCTCCCTTAGTTATGTTTGGGAAATTAACCTTAAGAATCTCAAAAAAGAGTTGAGGAAGTGGTTGAAAGAGAATTACCAAACCCCAAGGAAAAAAAGGAGAGACAAAGTTCAAGAACTAGAAGAGCACTATAAGATGATGGAGGAAGCACAGATTGAATAAAAACACATACAAAAGGAAAAGGACATTTCCCCATAGATCATTAACCTAAGTAGCCAAGAAGAAAATCTATGGAGGTTTAAATCTCAGAGTCTTTGGTTGAATGTTTGGGACTCCAAAACTTCCTTCTTCCACAAAGACGTGATGGGTCGGGAGAATAGGAACATAATAAGGGAGATAAAGCCTGATGGAAGGTAGAAAGTTAGCTCCTTTGCAAAAATTAAAATGGAGGCCTATAATTTTTTCAAATATCTTCTCCATAAAGACAATATTCCTTTAGATAATGCCTTCAATTTCCTTCAGGCAATGCCACAAGCCATTCCCCCTCCAGCCAATCATGCTCTTACAAGTGAAATTATGGAAGAATAAGTATGAAGTACGATATGGACCTTGGAACTTGAGAAGGCACCGGGCCCAGATGGATTCTCTATTTGTTTTTATCGAATATTCTGGAACATCATCAAAAATGATCTTATCAGAATGTTGAATCATAGAAGAGTCAAAACAAATCTCGGGGGGAGCACCAATTCATCCTTTCTAGCCCTGATTCCAAAAGAGGCCAACCCCACCTCCTTCTCAACTTTCTGACCTATTTCGCTGTGCAAATCTTCCTATAAAATATTGACGAAAATCATCACCAACAGGATTAAGCCTCTACCTCCTTCCCTTACCTCTGAGAATCAAGGTGGATTTATGGAGCATTGGAATATTCTCAATAACATCATTCTAGTACAGGAGGAAATGCACTCCAAAAAATATGCGAGAGAAGTTGGAATGGTTACAAAATTAGATATGGAAAATGCGTTTGATCGGATAAATCACTCCTTTCTTTTTCTTCTTATGGAAACATTAGGCTTTAGCAATGAATTCATTTTTATGGATTAATGCTTATATTGGCTCCCCTTGGATTTCTCCCTTGATAAATGGTCGATCGACCCCTTTCTTTGTTGCCTATAGAGACCTTCAGAAAGGTTTTCCTCTGTCACCTCTCTTTATATTATCATGGCTGAAGCCTTGAGTCGTATGCTTGAATCTTAGCAGTTGGCTGGTTCTGTCCTTGGTCTAAGTATTGCAAGGAATGTTCGAGAAATAAATCACTCTCAATTTCCTGATGAAACCCTATTGATTGGAGGATCCTCCCAAGCGATTTCTTCAAGATTCAAAAACATTATGGATTGGTATCTTCTCCTATTTGGGGGGTTGATAAACAAATTGAAATGTCAATTGATTGGTTGGAACTATCCAGTGGTGATGGTGAAGGCTATTACTTACTTATTGGGATTCCCTGTGGATGTTTGTAGGACCTCCTTCAATTATCTTAGGATTCCAATGTCATTTAAGGAGGAAATTAGGGAAGACTGGGAGACTATTCTCTAGAAAATAATGAAAAGAGTGCATTCCTGGGGAGTAAGATGGATCAAATTCGCTGAGAGATTTATCCTCATAAAAAAATTTATCTCCTCTCTTTCAGTGTACCTGGGAGATGGTATTTTAGTGCCATCATACATTAACCAACAAATAAGTAGGCTATTTCGTAAATTTTTATGGTAAGGGGGCAAGAGTAACGATCAAAATTTCCATTGGGACTTGGGTGAGCTCGATTCGATCGAGCTAAGGCTGCTTCAATGGAGTCATCAATGCCCCCCCTCTCTAAAGCCGAGGCTTTTGTCAAACTGCTGAATTCTCTTCCAAAAAATAAAATGACCGAGGCTGCGAAATTTGTGAAACGCTTGGATGACATCCCTGAGATCTCGCTTCCTCTTGAGAAACCGATTCAGGTCACCCTTTCTTTGGTGGAGCTTGCTTTGGTTGGACAGTTCACTAGACTCTGGCCCTCCCCCAAAACTACAGAGAGCTGGGTCACAAGGAACTGGGCGCCACTGATTAAAAGCAAAGTCACTTCGTATTTTCTGGGCAAGGGATTCTTCGTGTTTGAATTCTCTGAAAAAGAAGATAAGGATCTGATATTCTGCAATGGTCCCTATTTCATGGGCCCTCAGGGGATGTATCTCAATAAGTGGACGCCTAACTTTGATCCAGCAGTTGACGTCCCCACAGCCGTCCCTGTGTGGGTTAGATTGCCCAATCTGCCAGTGCATTGTTGGAACTTGGAATCCCTTAAGCACATCAGAAACACCTTAGGTAAATTCATTGAGCAAACAGCAAAGACCAATACGATTGTGCTAGAATCTGTGTTGAAGTTGACCTTGAGGTCGGTCTGCCTGAGGCAATAAAGATTAGGGTCGGAAGCTGGATGCATGTTCAAAAGCTGGATTATGAGCAGCTTCCGTTCAAGTGCAGGAAATGCCATGTCTACGGCCATTTTGCTAGAGGCTGTCCAAAAAATAGTGAAGAAAAGAAAGGCAAGGAGGAAGGATGGACGCAGGTTAAAAGGACCAAAAACAAAGCCCCTAGAACTGGTAATATCAATGGCAAAGCTCCCCAGACAGGCTCTGGGCTTCAAACACCTCACATGGAAGAACAAGGAAATAAATTTATACAGTTAAGTTCAGCAATAGAGGATACCCAAGAAATAGAGATGCAGAATGAAGGATCGCCCCACAAAGAGCCCCCCTCAGGACCAAAGCAAGTCGAAAGTAATGCAGACAGAACGGAAGAGATACCCACAGAAGAGGCTGAGGAAGTGCAAGTCTCGGAGGACTCAGAAGAAGAAGGTGAAATAAGAGATTCGCAAACCTCAGCCAGAAGATCATTGAGAGGCCGAAAATCTGCCCGCGAAAAAAGGGAGCAAGAGACTTATAAAGACAAACTACAAGGAAGCCAACCTACCCTCGAGAAACTTTTGGCTAAAACACCAAAGATGACCAGAAATCAGTCCCAGAGCTCTAAAGGAGCTCTCCATTCCAAAAGCAAGTGATGAAGATCGTCTCCTGGAATTGTAGGGGTATGGGGAGCAAAATAAAGGAAGAAGCCATCAAAAGCCTGATAAGATCTGAATCTCCTGATATACTCCTCATCCAGGAGACTAAAATGGAGGACAAGGCCTTCCTCCATATCGGTAAAAATATGTGGAAGAGAAGTGAAGGGCAAGCTGTCTCAGCCCGGGGTGCCTTAGGAGGCCTGGGCACCCTTTGGAACGCAAACAAATTTTCAAGGGTTAAAGAGGTCGCCAACACACATTGGATGTTCTCAAAGCTGAAACACGTTGATTCAGATGAGACCCTCTGTCTCTTTAACGTGTATGCTCCAGTCAGCACAAAAGAGAAAAAGATCTGTTGTGATTCCATTAGAGGATTGGAAGATTATGAAGATTTAGCAAACATCATCATTGCTGGGGATCTAACCTCACATTAACTTTGGCCGAAAAACGTGGAGGAAGCATTGTAAGGGATCCGGCGCGAGAATGGGTTGAGGATCTGCTTCAGGATTGGGACATGATCGACATCAAATCTTCGTCGGGCAAGTACACTTGGTCTAATAAAAAACTCGGTCTGGGTCACATTTCTGCAAGGTTAGACAAATTTCTTATTCAAAGTACTTTTCTTCTTCTTGGTTTAGAATCTAGAATGCATATTCTCCCTTGTAGTGTATCTGATCACAGACCCATCAAACTTGATCTTTTGGCCCATATGGATCAAGGCCCTATCCCTTTTAAATTCAGTCCCCTTTGGGTCAAGGAACAATCCTTTATGCAATTAGTAAAAGATACTTGGAAGTAGTCAGTCAATGGCTCTGCCTTCTTTGTTTGGGAGGAAAATCTCAGGGGAGTGAAAGCTGCATTGAAAAATTGGGTAAAATCCCTTCCTAACCCAACAGTGGAAAGGAAAAAGATACAAGAATGTCTCGAGAATCATCACCTGAACTCAGAAAATGAAGTGATCACAAAAGAAGTTCTTGACAAGGAGGCGGAACTTCAGCAAAAACTTCTCAAAGCAAGCTCGGCCGAGGAAGAGTATTGGAGGATCAAATCTTGTAGGCTTTGCCTCAAGGCAGGAGATAGGAACTCATCCTTCTTTCACAAGCAATCCCAAGCTCGGAAAAACTTCAATTCCATCTCCGAAATCAAGGAAGAGAACATCAACCACAGAGATATACAAAGCATAAAAAACGATGCCTTCCTCCATTTCAAAAATCTGTATAGTGAAAAAGAGGGCCTGGGGCATACTTCAACTTTAGTAAATGAGGTTCCCACTCTGATCTCCACCATAAAGAATTAGTTTTTGGAATCAGAAGTCACTAATAATGAAATCAAAACCGCCCTCTTTGCTATGGAGCCTGATAAGGCCCGGGCCCAGATGGCTTTACTGCCAGATTCTTGCAGAATTGTTGGCAGATTGTGGAAAAATATTTATGCAGAATGGTCTGGAAATCTCAAGCTTGTCAAAAAATAGGGGGAAGCACCAATTCGACGTTCCTGGCCCTTATCCCTACAGAAAAAGGCGCCAACACCTTCTCCAGATTTCACCCTATCTCCCTTTGCAATATAGGCTACAAACTGATAACAAAAGTGATCGCCAATAGACTGAAAACTATTATTCCTTACATTATTCCAGAGAATCAGGGAGGTTTTATTCAGGGAAGATAGATAGTGGACAATTTTATCCCAGTCCAAGAGGTGATTCACTCAAGCTTGACCCGGAAAGAGAAAGGAATGGTTGTCAAATTAGACCTTGAAAGTGCCTTTGACAGGGTGAGACATAGATTTCTGTTGGATGTCCTGCACAAATTTGGGTTTAGCCTCAAATTCATCAACTGGATCAAGGCTTGTATCAGTGAGCCACGGATTGCCCCTTTGGTGAATGGGAGGGCCACTGACTTCTTCAAAGCCTCTAGAGGGCTGAGGCAAGGGTGTCCTCTCTCCCCCTTGCTCTTTGTCCTCCAAGCTTCTGTTCTCAACTTCCTCTTGAATAAAAATCAGTCTGATCAAGAAATAATGGGATATCGCAAGAGGTGTCAAAAGCATAAACCATGCGCTTTTCGCGGATGACTCTCTCTTGCTGGGTGCTGCCTCCTTGCCCTTGGCTAAAAGATTTAAAGATGTGGTGGATGCCTATTGTGAAGACTCAGGAAGCAGCCTCAATAAAGGCAAATGTCATATCTTCTGCTGGAATGCTACAGTCAGAACGCTTCAAGCCATTTCCAACTGTTTTGGTTTTGCAGCCACCTCTTCTTGGTCATCCTTCAAGTATCTGGGGCTCCCTGTCTTCCAAAAAAGGGCTCTTAGCAGAGACTGGCTGCCTCTGTTGGAAAAATTCAAGTCTAAAATTCAATCCTGGGGATTCAACTGGCTCAATCTAGCAGGTAAGACAGTGCTAATAAAAGCTGTCTTGAATAGCCTTCCCATTTATCAGGCTGCAGTTATGATGGCTCCTATTGGCATCACGAGGAGAATGGAGGAATACATAAGAAACTTTTTTTGGAAAGGCGGCATTTGAGCAAATGAGAAGAGAATTCCCCTATTAAGCTGGGATACAATCTCCTTGCCCAGAATGGAAGGCGGATTGAACTTTAAGAATATCAGCAAACAAAATATCGCATTGGGTGAAAAGCTGTTATGGAGGATAATTGCCCCAAATCCGGGTTGGGCTCAGCTAGCGTTGTGGAAAAAATACTTCCGTGGGTAGAGAACACACTGCCTGGACATTCCTATTACAACCTTCGAAACAATGATTCATAAATTGTGCGAAAAAGCTTCTGCCTTAATTAAACTTCATGTGCACTGGATTCCTGGAAACTGAAAGCGCATCAATATCTGGGAGGATCGCATTATGGGCAGCGACCCCCTTGCTGATGATCGCTCTCTGGTTTTGTTGAAAGACTGGATGGATAGAGCTGGTATTAAAACGCTGTGGGACTTATCACATTGGGAGAATGATGACTGGCAGAGATGGGAAAAATTAGAGGTGCCTTTGAATCTTACCAAAGATTATGCTACCTTTCTCACCCACTTAAAAGGCAAAGCCCCTTTGAATAGCAGAAAACCAGATATTCGGGGATGGGGTCCGATCCCTGGGAGTTATTCAGTTTCGCAGGGTTATAGACAACTCTCTCTGCATCCTAATGTCCCACCTAACCCGAAGCCCTGGCAGGGGATCTGGTCTCAGACAACGATCCCCAAGATAGACACCTTTTGTTGGCTTCTTTGCCATCACAGAATTTTGACCGAGGACAGGCTTCGTAAAAGAGGCATTATTGGACCCTCTCGCTACTCGCTGTGTGGAGACCATGAAGAAAACGCCTCTCATATGATGCTCTTTTGTAAATTTGCAGCAGATCTATGGAAGGAGGCATTAAGCCCTTGGAACACTGACTTCGCTCCTCCTAATCACTGCTCAGATTTGTTCTCAAACTGGAAGCGCATGTATCCTGGTGGCACTTCTCAGAATCTTCATATCAAAGAAGCCTGGCTCACCCTTCCTAAATTAATCTGCTGGCACATATGGCTGGAAAGAAATCAAAGGATTTTCAAAGACAAAAAGAGCGATCCCAAGATAACCTGGGTAAAAATTAAAAGCCACTTGAAAGAATGTTTGGGAGACCAGCTAGATAGGGCAGATCTTAGTGAACAAGAAGCAGTATGGGGCACCTCTCTTGATCTCCATTTCATTGGTAGAGTTAGGCTCCCCTCTCCGCTAAAGCACTGGCAAATCCGTCTCAAGGCTGCAGAACTCATTGAGTTTTGCATCAAGAAGGTAAGAAAAGTTCTCTTTTTTTGCGGTGCAGCAAAAGGCAATCCTAGTAGCTCCGGAGCAGGTGGCGTTATTAAAAGTGCAGAGGGCAGAATTGAATCTAGATACACTTGGGGAGTGGGCTTCAACACCAGCATTCAAGCTGAAGCACTAGCTCTTCTCCAGGGGCTCAAGCTGCTCATTTTTCTGGGCATCAAAGATGCAATTATATTTGGGGATTCCCAGTCTATTATAAAGGCCATTGTGGACAATTCCTTTCCTTCAGATTTAAGATTATCGAGATTGTTGAGCAGAATTAGATCCCTGATAAATTCCTTTCAAAATCTGGAATTTCTTCATGTAAAGAGAGACAACAATAAAGAAGCCAATGCTGAAGCCAATAAAGTGGTTCCTCTCCCCCTCGGAGTTCTCCTAAGAGACGGAGATGAAGGCTGGGATCCCATCCCTTAACTGTCTGATTAAAATGTTTTACTGTCTTTTATTGGAGCAGTTTGTTTGTATCTGCAAATTAGGAAAGATAGAGAAAACTACAAGTAATATAGCTTGCAAAATTCACGGGCTCATTAGTGGGGAAGTCACATGGCTCCTAGCCGAGGAGAAATATGAGCTTTGTCTACCTCATTGTAATCTGAATTAAGGCTTTCCAGCCAAGAATCAATATATCATCCTAACCGTTTCTGTCAAAAAAAAAAAAAAGTGATCAAAACTTCCATATTGTCAACTCGAATTTGGTAAAAAAACCATAGAGCATGGGATGATTAGCAATCAAGGATCCAGAACTTGTGAATCTGATCCTGGGGGGAAAACTGGTTTGGAGGCTTCTCTCAGACTCCAAAAAGTGGTGGAAAAAGGCCTTTACAAGAAAATATTTCCATAAAAATTGACTTATCAAACCTGAAGGAGAATTATGGGAAGGTAAATGTTCAAAAATTTGGAGATTGTGCAAAGCTTCATCATTTCTGATTCTGAATCATCTTGGCTGGTAGTCAGGGAATGGAAAACGCATCCACCTTTGGACAGATCGCTCTCCCCCATCTGATCTCATCCTGGAATTCTCAGGTTGGATGGAAGAGCATGTTTTTTTCTTGTCTAGCAGATATTTCTTGTTGGGACGATCAGGGTGTATGGTGTAGATGGTTGCCACTAGACCCACCCACTCACCTGTTGAAGCATTGGCATTCTATGATTAATACTCAAAAAGGGTCTTCTCCTATCATAACAAGAAAATTAGACAGTTGTGCTTGGCTGGGTGGAAAATAAAAAACATATTCAATCAAATATGGTTACACTCTAGTTAATCAAGAATCCTTCCTCCCCCCCTCCATCTAAAATTTGGGGAAATATTTGGAACAGTGATGGCCTCCCTAAGATTAATATATTATGTTGGGAAAAGATTCATGAGAAAATCTTTACGGGAGAAAATTTATGGAAAAGAAACATTAGCAGCCCCTCCCAATGTGTGTTATGTTGCAATTCAGAGGAAACTATCAAGAATTTATTTTTTCAATACCCCTTTGTTGTGGATACCCGAAAATTTCCATTAGCACGCCTTGTTCCTACCACCCCACTCCCCCCATCGCTAATGATTGGTACGATATGTTTATTCAATGGAAGCATAAATTTCCATGTTCCATGAAGTCTCTTTTAAGGCAATGTTGGATGGAAACTCACAAATACCTATGTTGTTGAATCTGGCTTTGCCGAAATTAGGCAATATTTCATGTTAAGTGTTATAATCCAAAAACTGCAGGTTTCAAAGGAATGATGCGTCTCTTCGAGGTTATATCTTCCAAGGGATTTGAAGTCTCGTAAATGAAGGATTTTATCTATCAATGAAAAAGAGTGGCTTAGAATCTGCTCTTCTAACTCCCAAGCCCCATTATCAAAGTCTCATGTCATCCCTCCCTTCTGTATCATACTGAAAAGGGAAGATTTTGTAAAATGACAAAGAAATATCAGTAAGGTCTAGTTGTATTTTGATGGAGCTTCGAAAGGTAACCCCAGGGAGGTTAGGGCGGGAGGGGTGATAGAAAACCTCAAACAAAAGATATAATTAAAGTTCGCATGGGGGTTAGGCAACGCCACGAGCAATCAAGAAAAATCTCTTTCCTTTTGGCATGGTTTAAACATCAACATATCTAAGGGCATTAGAAACTTGATAATCATTGGTGATTCTATGATGGTAATCCAAAAATGCTTGAAGCTCACCGAGAATGAGAATCTCCTGGAATATAAATCCTCCCCAATCATTATTAGGATAAATTATCTTTTAAAAAAGTTTGAAAATGTTAAAATGTTCCATGTGTTGTGGGAAAACAACCATGTCACGAACACACAAGCCAACGTCAGGGTGGATTTAGAGAAAGGCTCCTTACAAATAAACCACTCGGTTAGAATATGTCACATCCCTTGATTCAATATAAATATTTTAAACTGATGCAGTACAACTTGGGTATGGGTCTGCAACACATCAATCGAGGTAGTTATTAAGGTCAACTTCCTGATGGCCTTCTGTAGTGCGTTGGGAGCAAAGAGGTTGGTAGGAAGTTATGGAACAGATGTGACAGCCGAAATTAAAAGGCCATGATCTGTGACAGATGGGTGATGTGTCCTCGATTATTTTGCTGAAGATTTAATACAGTTCCATTCGTGGGCTCGACAGGTACCATCGCAACTCGCTCCAGGCTTGTTTTGAAAGTGGAGGAGATGGAGGGTAGTTGTTACGCCATGATTCAGAATTAATTCTCATTAATGAAAGATAAGACAAGAACGAATGTTAAGATGAACCAAGCTATTATTTATAGCATCTATTTGTAGATTGGTTAATCATAGGATCTTATTAGTTCATGGTAGAATTGCTAAGAAAATGGCATCTGTAAGTAATGGAAGTGGTGACAAAGTTGCGTTGGGTCACAACGGGAATTTAGAGGACATGGTTGATAGATACTGTAAGCATGTGATAAAGGAAATTGTAAAATAAATTAATGATAATATGGTGGTTCTATATGCCCAGTTTTCGGGTCTTGGAAAAGACATGGAATTACTGCAAAAAACTATGAGGAGTCTATGTATAGATGTGATGATTCTGGGTCACAAGGTGGAGAACATTGAACTAAAATTCAAGACTACCATAGTCGGGGTGTTGAAATAAGTATTCAAAATGTGGGATGGCTTTGTCCCTCATGCTGAAGGTATTGCAGGCGATATTTTTCAGGACCTGGAAACTAGGGTTAGCGGTGTTGAAGAACTAGTTATGACTACGGACGAAGCCTTGGGAGAAATCAAACCTGGTAGTAGTGGGTAGGAGTTTCCTTTTAAGTTATATATATGTTTTATCAATATATAGAATATGGTGGAGTTTTTTAGAAGGTATACAGTATAAGCTATGTTCAAAGCTCGTTTTTAGATAATGTTGGTAGTAATAGGGTCCTTCTTCAACTTAAAATGATGAACTTTTGTGATATATTTGTCCAAGATTTTATGGGACCTATCCCATTTCCAGTTTATCTAATGAAAAAGTTACCCATTCTATTTATAAAAAAGTAATTATTGAGTAATCAAACAAACATTCAACACTCAATACTCAATTTAAAAATATAATCATTTAAACTAAGTGGAAAACACAATTTAATAATGCAATGCCTAAATGAAATGAAAAAGTGAATTAATGAAAAATTATAAAAGGTTGCATGAGAATTAAATACATAATTAACTAAATATCATATAAATGATGAGTAAAGGTGGGAAGATGACCTTTCTTCACATTTATGAAAACAAAAACTAAAACTAGCACAACCACATTTATTAATGGTGTTTGAGAGACACCAATAGGCATATATCAAGTACATATACAACCACATTAGAAAATATGGTTGATATACATTGATAGGCTTATATCAACAATATTAATAATTATTAGGTATATGGGAGAGATTTAAACTCAAAGTCACCTTTACACATGATCAAACACATTTATTTGTGATTATTAATAATTATATGATAATAAAAGTGACATTATTATATAATTATATGGTTATTATATTAATATTATATTATAGTCCGCTTCGGGTAGCTCAACTCGCAATGGTTGTGGAAATGAACTCTCATCAAATCAGAAGTCTCGGGTTCAAATCTTGTGCTATCCCCCCAATCGGGGTGAGAAGTTGGACATCATGAAGATGTAGTCCTACCAAGCTTACTATATATATATATATATATATATATATATATATATATATATATATATATATATATATATATATAATTATATGGTTATTATATTAATATTATATTATAGTCCGCTTCGGGTAGCTCAACTCACAATGGTTGTGGAAATGAACTCTCATCAAATCAGAAGTCTCGGGTTCAAATCTTGTGCTATCCCCCCAATCGGGGTGAGAAGTTGGACATCATGAAGATGTAGTCCTACCAAGCTTACTATATATATATATATATATATATATATATATATATGTATATATATATATATAATTTAAATTATATCCATTGGAATATATATATATATATATATATATATAATTCCAATGGATATATTTTAAATTATATATATATATATATATATATATATATATATATATATATATATAATTTAAAATATATCCATTGGAATTATATATATATATATATATATATATTCCAATGGATATATTTTAAATTATAACATAATCAACATATCATATAATAATAGCTTATATGGTTATTATTAACAACCCAATATTATAAACCTAATATTAAAAACTCTAATATTAAACACAATATTATAAAAGCCTATATTATAAATCCTAATATTAAACCCAATATTACAAACCGTAATATTAAACACCATAATATTAAAGCCAATATTAAAAACTGAATATTATAAATCGTAACTATAAGCCATATATATTAAGTCGTAATATTAAATTGTAAATTATAAACCCAATATCAAAAATAAAAAAATTATTAACCCTAATATGATACATTGACAAAGGACAATTATGGGTAGTATTTTAATTTTGCAAAATATAAAGAACACAGGGTTTACCATGTTTGATCATAATCAACTATTTAAACATGGACTATAAAAATTAACTTTATTTGACTATTTTTTACTAATGTGATTGAGTATTAATATTAATTAACCATTAATTAAACATATATATAATTATTAGTATATTAACAATATATATTAAAAATACATATTAATATTATAATATTATTATTTATTATTTATTAACATTACAATATATTTCAATTTATTATAAACCCTAAAATATTAGACCTTATCTATTAAACACTCAATATTATAAATCCTAATTATAAATGAAAATATTTTAAACCATATATATTAAACCTTAATATTAAACGATAATATTATAAACCCTAATATTAAAAATCATAATATTAAAGATTTATAATAATATAAACCCAAATATTATAAGCTCAATGTTATAAACCCTAATATAGTAGATTGAAAAAGGACAACTATGAGTGGCTCTTGGACTTTTGTTAAATATGGTAAACATAGGGCTAGCCAATTTTGATCATGGTCAACTATTCAAACATAGACTATAGATATTAACATTGTTTGACTATGATTGATTAATATGGTTGCCTATGTTTGACAATTAATATTAATCAATAATGTTAATGAGCAATTTTGTGTGACTGAAGTCCAAGAGTGTTGAGTGTTAAACATAGTCAAACATTGGAGAACATAATAAAACACATTAGTAAATTTGGTTAACTAATTTTGCAATGTCGTATTGCAATGTTGGTTAAATTGAAATATAATATAACATTTCGACAGTGTTTTTCACATTGTGAAATTATTGTGACATTCGATAAATTTATGTCATAATGTGACAATGTGACATTGCAGCTATGTTTCTCATAATGCAACAATGGTTGTCACGTTGCAAAGTTTGTCACATCGCTTAACCAAGTTCACCATGGGTGAACATGGTTTGACTAATTTGGCCATGGTTGACCATAGTTTGCTATGAGAGATTATGGTTGTCTATGTTGATAATGGAAGGCTATGGTTGACCATATTTGACCATATTAACAATGGTTGGACATGTCAAGCATGGGTTGACCATGGTTTTTAAAAATTGGATATGGTGACTATGGTTGACCAAATATGACCATGATCGATAATGGTTGATTTTGGTTTCCCATGGTTGATGAAGGTCAATCATGCTAAATAAAGTCAACTATGGTTGACAATGGTTGACCATGGTGGCCATAGTTAACTATGGTTAGCCACAATAAACCATGGTGATCATAGTTGATGATGGTTGACCATGGTTAGACTATGGTTAACAATTTGTGACTACCATTAAATATCGCTATGTTTATAAACCCAATATTAAAAAGAATATATATTATACACCCTAATATTATAAATCCAATATTAAAAACCATATATATTATAAACCCTAGTAATATTAAACACCCAAATATTATAATCTCAATATTAAACCAAATATTATAAACCCAATCTTATAAACCCTAATATTAAAAGCCCAATTATTATAAACAAATATAATAAAATCAATGTTATAAACCCTAATATGGCACATTAACATAGGACAACTATGAGCGGCTATTGACATTTGCTAAATATGGTATGGATAGGATTGACCAATTTTGATCATGGTTAACTATTTAAACATGGACTGTAAAGGTTAATTATGTTTGACTATTAGTATTAATCAATAATATTAATAGGTAATTTTTTTTAACTAAATTTCAAGAGTGTTGAGTGTCAAACATTGTCAAACATTGTAGAACATAGTTAACCACATTAGTAAATGCGGTTAACTAATTTTGTAATGTCGCATTGTAACATTGGATAAATTGCAATGTAATATAACATTTCAACAATATTTGTCACATTGCAACATCATTGCGATGTTTGTCATATCGCTTGACCAAGCTCACCATGGGTGAACATGTTTTGACTATTTTAACCATGGTTCACCATAGTTTTTTATGATAGGTTATAGTTGCCTATGTTAATAATGGAAGGCATGTTTTACTGTGGTGACATAGGTTGATCATATTTGACCATATTAACAATGGTTGGCCATGTCAAGCATGGGTTGAACCATGGAAAATTTTAGGGGCTAATATTCACAGGTGGGCTAATTTTCCATGATTTTTCAAAAAAAAATTGCCAATTTCCATATTTTATAAAAATGATTCGCCCAAATTTTACAATATAAAATTATTTTACCTAAAAAATAACAGACATTATATAAAGAGTATATATAAAAGCATTATAAATTTGAATAATTTAACAAATACATCAATAAACATTTTATATATTAGGGACTAGTGAGATTCGCCAATGTTTTTAAACTTCAAGATGATTTTCCATCCTTAAAATTTTCTCTAGGTTGAATATGGTGACTATAGTTGACCAAAGATGACCATGATTGAACTTGGTTTGCCATGGTTGAACATGGATTACCATGGTTGACGAAGGTTAATGATGCTAAATAGAGTCAACTATGGTTGACAATGGTTGGCCATGGTGATTATAGTTGATGATGGTTGACTATGACTACACTATGGTTAACAATTTGTGACTATTGTTAAACATCATTATAAACCCTACTGTATTATTCTCTTAATATTACATTAATAATATATTAAATATTAAAAATTGTTGTTTTAATTTATATATTTATAGTTAAATTATAATTAATTATACTTTTTTATTTATATTTATTTTAGTTATAATTATATTTAATCATAATTCTTTAATTCAACCAATAATTATAATAAATGTATATATAATTATAAGCAATTATATCTATTTTATTAATGTAGCATTAGTTAACATCTATGTTATCAATTATATATATATATATATATATATATATATATATATATATATATATATATATATATATATATACACACACACACGTGTGTGTAAATTGTTGTATTTTGTACTCATAACATATTTTTACTAATGTGTGTGTGTGTAAATTGTTGTATTTTGTAGTCATGTCAAAAAAAAGATCACATCAATGACATTTTCAAAAGCCACAGGGAAACAAAATACCCCAACATATTAGTATCAACAATGCCCAAATAAAACAACATCACCTAAATCCATAAGAATTTGAGCCAAAATATGTTCCTCTAATCAACAAAGATCAAAATAGTAGACAAATTATAGTCCCTCTATAACATCAAACTATTGAACCATACTATCAATATGACCAAATAAGGTGCACAAAATCCACCATATCGTGCATAAGGCATATAGAACTATCCATAAGCATCCATAAGAAACCATAAGGCACACAAAAGCATACATAAACATATAAAATAAATAGTATACACACAGAACCTTTCATAAGTGTCTAAGAGTTGCACAAAACCATAAGGCACATTTTACCATATGAAAATACAACCGTTGTTGAAAAACATAAGAAATGAAACAATTTAATTGCCAAGAGGAGATATCAAATGAAAACCACCTCCAAGACTAAAGCACTCTATCTAAACCAAACTATCGTGCTATGCAATTGTTCAAAGCTTTGGTAAACCATAATCTGCCCAAAGAACCCATCAAAACACAAGAATGAGGATGACAAGAACAAGCATGATCAGAATAAAGAACATTGAAACCATTTCACCAAGAAGGACCTTAAAACCCGTGTTTTCATAAACACAAAAAAATCATCATCATACAAGTGAAACATATAACCACATATCCCTGAAACCTGAGTGGATATAAAGAAACCAAAGATAAAGCCTCAAGGCCACTCTTGAGAAACTGAAGAGAAATGTGCAGAACCGCTTCATTCCCGTGATATCCAAAAAAAGAGGAGCACGATATCGAACAGAAATTACCATAACCATATACTCCATAATGAAAAAAGATGCATACCACCCCAAATAATCCATACATGAAGGTGACATACAATAATTGATGACAAAAATAACTAAATCCACCATTTGTATTCATGACCAGAGGAAATTAGAGAAGGTGTCTAGAAACTATCATTTGTAGGATCTATGAGGCCACCAAAGGCAGAATCAATCACAAGGAATATTTCTACCCAATACAAGCGAGATTCCACATTGTCCAAGCATAATCTTTGGTTACGAAGCATACGATTGATGTCCTCCAAAGAGGATAAAACATTATACTTCTCCAATTGTTTTTCCTTAAAAATAAGGCATAATGGATTCACCATTTGTTAATGCAAAGCCAAAGAACACATAAAATGGAGTTGCATTTTGCTAGATCAACCAAGGTTGGGAACCCATTACATCTCCTCCCCTACCAAATGAGAATCTAAGTGATACAGTCCTTCCCCTAACTCTTTCATCTCCAGAAACAAGATTTCAGTCCTCACCTCTAGGGGTACAACATCAAAAAAGAAGCAATTGAATTATAGTCAAAAGGATTAACCCTTTGTTGCCATTATGATGCATGTGTTGTCCTTGACCGTAACTCACTTATAACAGAATTAACAGGTCAGTTCAGAAGTGACAGATTGAATACAACATAATACGAAAATGGATGAGAATGCATGACAATTTAGAGGAATTAGCTCAGAAGAATGATAAAGTTGGAAGTTCAAGAACTATACGTGGGTTTTGTTAAGACAAGTCGTGTATGCACGCGAGTTCAGTGAAGAAAAGTAGTGTATGGTTTTTTTACCATGGTATTCTAAATACCAGGGGTCCTTACCATGGTATTGGCCCATAGTAATGAGCATGACAATGAATATTGACCCTATCAAAGATTACCACCATCACTAATGTTTTTTTTACCCGTGGTATTGTATGATGGCCAAACTATTTAAAGAAGTGAAGATCAAAGGGCTAAGTGTGCAAGAGAAAGCTTTTTTGATGAACACTTCAATCTGAAGTACATTTGCATTGTAAGGGCCATAATTATCACGTTGATCTGAAATAATTATGCACCGATGGATACAATGATGGATTAGGATCATGAGACCTGCAATGACTATTCATTGTAAGATCTATTCAAGCATTGACTGGATCTAAGTATTGACACATGTTTTTCTCTTTGATTATGATTTGGGCCTTTCTGAAATTTTGAAGAGCTGTGAAATTTTAGCTTAAAATTTGCAGAT
This sequence comes from Pinus tabuliformis, assembly GCA_031772625.1. NCBI lineage: Eukaryota > Viridiplantae > Streptophyta > Pinopsida > Pinales > Pinaceae > Pinus > Pinus tabuliformis. The sequence goes on from CM062814.1 coordinate 718,551,107, forward strand.
GTATAGTGGGTTGGTTTCGGGAAAAGTGTGTATGCACACAGGTTCACTTGTGCAAAGTCATGTATATAATGTAAGCAATTTTATGTTCATAATTAACTGATTAACCTGATCAATGTTGTTGTTTATTTGTTCTTTGTCAATGATGTCCTCATGATTGATCCAGGTTAAATGATAATGTCTGAAGTAGATCTAATTGAACGATGAAGTTGCATGTGGTTATGAATAGTGTTAATATTACTTGTTAATTGTGATTGAGGATCAAAAATAATTTCGTGATTGGTTCAAAATGTTGCAATAGATCTGAGTATGGTTCAGGATTCTTTTTAGAAATGCAGCAGTCAAGTTTCTATTTTTTAGTATTTTAAGATCTATACGTGGGTTTCTCTACTGAAAACCATTTATGCACGCGGGTTTCCTTAAGCGAAGTAGCGTATACATTTTGGAAAGTAAAGGATCATGGTTGTAGTTGATTTTGCGTGTTGATGCAACATTCCGAGTTCTATTCTGTGCACTAGTTACACTGATCTGACTGTTCCAATTGATTGGTTAAGTATTGATTATGTTGTTTTGGTTTCAATGATTGGTTGTGTCAGATATTGGTGATTGTTTTATAGTTATGATTGAGCATAAGTATTGATATTGGATCCAGTCTAAAAATTTGATGAAATGTGGTCCATGGATGTTGCTGAGGGTTGGAGCCTTCAGTGAGGAAGTTGAAGCTTCCTACTAGTAGTAGTTGGTGATCAGAGCAGGGGGTTGGAGCTCCCTTCCAGTAGGAGCTAGAAAATGAGTGAAGGTTGTAGCCTTCAACAGATGGGTTCCTTCGTACTGGTATGAGTCTACACCAATACAAGAATGTAAGTAGTTTTTCATATTAATAAGTTTTAAAGACTGAGATGACAGCGGCGATGGTTTTCTCCCACATTGGGTTTCCACCTTAAATTATGGTGTTCATATGTGTGATACTTTATTATGTTCTTGTTGCACCTGTTTACTGCTTATCAAATTCTTGATAAAACTCTTACATTCTGGTTTAAAGTTTAATAGATAAAGAATTCGTTGTTTTACAAAGCTTACTTGGCATACGCTAGTCTCTGTTATAACAGTCATGTATATATGCTAGTTGGGTTAAGTAAAGTCACGTATACATTTCACAAAAAGAAAAATTATTAATATTTTTTAAAATATTGATTCACCACCCCACCCCCCCCCCCCCCCCTCGGTATTTTTCCCAACAATTGGAATCAAAGCAGGTCCTTCAAAAGAAGCCTGATCGCTTGAAGGAAGATCCAGCAAGATGAACTATCAAGAAGCATCGACATCTATCAAACCACCACTTTTCAACAGAAATAATCTTATATATTGGAAAACAAGAACCAGAGCTTATCTTTAGTCTCTTGGAGCAAATGTTTGGCCAATTTTGGAAGGAGGTTACCAATATCTATCAACAGTTCCCATAGATGCAACCGAAAAGAAGAGATATGAAACCAATGCCAAAGCCATGAATGCTTTATTTGGAAGTCTGAAAGAATCAGAATTTGTCAAATTAATGGAGCTAAACACAACAAAATAAATATGGGACAGAATCATTCAAAGCTATGAAGGTGATACCAAGGTTAAAAGTGCTAAACTTCAAACTCTGAGAATTCAATATGAAACTCTCAAAATGCATAATGATGAAATTATTTCCAGTTTCTTTCTTTGCATAGATGAGATTGTAAATCGTATTAAAAATATGGGTGATGAAATAAGGAAAACTACTTTAGTAGAGAAAATCTTAAGATATCTAACTCCTAAATTCAAATCAAAAGTGTTTGCCATTAAAGAAAAGTAGGATCTGTAGACTCATTGTTGTTCAACATCATGGGATCCTGACTGATTTTGAAATGAGGAAAGGAGGTCCCTCAGAAGTCAGAGAAGCCGCATTTAAAGCATCGGTAAAGGGAAAATGAAAGTAGGAATGCAAGGAATCATGATACATATCAAAAGAAGATGAGGTGAACTTTGTAAAGAAACTTCAACTGGGCATTGGAAGGATTAGAGGTAAGCTTCCCTTCAAATGTTTTTCTTGTGGTAAATTTGGTCATTATGCTGCTTAATGCCCTCATAAATACAACCATGACAAAGGGAAGGATTCTACAAAAATTAATAGGAGACAGTTTGATAGTAGAGAAACTTATTATACTCATGAAGAGAGTGATGGCCTATCAAATAGTGAAGAAGGTGAATCTAATCAAGATCTCAAATTACTCATGGATTTTGAGTCTAATGATAAATTTGTCAATGCATTAGAAGAAAAGGATTTATTTGAAGAAATTACTCAACTCAAAATTTGCTTGGAAGAAAACAAAGTAGTCATAGATACTTTGAAGCATAAACTCATAGAAAAAGAAAAGCATAATGAGAAGTTAGAATGTGAATTAGTAATTCTAAGAAAGGAACTTGAGAAAATAAAAACTTTGAATCTTAGATTTGCTAAAGGATCTGAAGCCTTAGATGAAATTATCAAGGTTCAATGATCTCCTCTTATGAAGACAGGTCTTGGATACAGTGGATAAACATCTCAACCAGGAGTGTTGTCATCCACCACCGGAAGCTTTAGTAATGCAGCAAAACCCATCCAACAAAACTACAATCCTCAGCAAAAGAGTAAAGGAATTCCACAGATAAATCATGTTCACTCCAATCCAAGGAAGAACAACAACATAAGCTTTAGTCAAAAGGTAAACAACACCATAATATTCTATGGTCATAGAAATTTCTTCTTTAATGGACAATGTTTCTCATGTCATAATTTTGGTCATAAGGCTTCTTAATGTGTTGCATACAAAACTATCATGACTACAGAAGCAAAAAAACAAGGAATGAGACAGGAATCAAGAAGAACTCCTATAATATCTTCTCTTATATTATAGATGAAATTAAATTCTCAATTTGCAATAACTTTGGTCATGAAGAATCTAAATGCAGGAGCAAGCTACAACCAACATCTCAAAAGGAGCAACTATCAACAAATTCCAAGGTATGGAAAAGGAAGGAGGTACAATTTGAAAGTTGTTGCATAGCATTGTTTGCAGAAGGAAAAGAAAATAAATGGTATATTGATAGCATATGATCAAAACACATGACAGGTGATAAAGATAAAATTATTTCATACAATTCTTTAGATAAATAAAAGAATGTCACTTTTGGAAATGACTCACTTGCTATCATTAAGGGTAAAGGATCTGTTTTTCTAAAAGAAAAAGTTAAATCTAGTAATGTTATGTATGTTGATGGATTAAAGCATAAGTTATTAATTGTTATCCAAATGTGTGATCAAGGAAATGAGGTGGTATTCCAATCATAAGAATGTGTGGTTCATGAACTTGATACAGGAAAGACCATAATAAAAGGAATAAGAACCGTGAGAAATATGTATATATTGAAAGGTGTCCAATAACAATGCTACCTAGGAATGGTAGAAGAAAATTGGTTATGGCACAAAAGTTTGGGACATCTAAGATTCTCTCAAATAAGAAAATCAAGACTCAAAGTTGTTCGTGACCTACCCTACATCACCATACCAGAAAGTACCATATGTAGGTCATGTCAATTCGGGAAGCAAACCAGAGTTCAATTCAATGCTAAAGAAGGATCAGCAAGTAAGCCTCTTGAACTTATACATACTGATTTGTGTAGACCAGTAAAGAAAAATTCATCTCATGGAGAACAATACTATATATTATTCATTGATGACTTTTCTAGAATGTGTTGGGTCGGTCTTTTGAAACAAAAAATTAAGCATTTGATAAATTTAAAGTCTTCAAGGCATTAGTTGCAAATTAATTAGATCTAAAAATCAAATGTATCAGATCTGATCGAGGATGAGAGTACATATCAGATGAATTATTTGACTTCTTTAAACAAAATGGCATAAAAAGGCAATTTCATGTAACTAAAACTCCTCAACAAAATCTCGTGGTAGAAAGAATGAATATAATTGTTGAACAAATGGCTCGTGCTATGCTTGATGACTCTGGAACTCCTAACACCTTTTGGGGTGAAGCTGCACATACTGCAGTAAATATTCTCAACAAGGCTCATGTTCGTGTGAATAGTGATAAAACTCCATATGAAATTTGGTATGGTAAGCCTCCCACTATAAAGAATTTTAGAGTTTTTGGAAGAAAATGTTTCATAAAAAATAATGATGAAAAACTTGGCAATTTTGAAGCTAGAGCAGATGAAGGAATACTTCTTGCATACTCATCTAGAAGTAAAGGATACAAATGTTACAATAAGAGACTTTGGAAAATTGTTGAATGCATTGATGTTGTGATTGATGAAACACGCACAGGGCCCAAACAAGTAACATCAAAAAAAGAGGATGATGATGATGAATTCTTTCCCACATCAAGTCACAATGATATAGAAGAAGAAACTAATGAGGCAACAGAAGAAGATACATCAAAAAAATAATAGGCTCCATCCAAGTATGTTCAAAAGAATCATCCAGAAAATCAAATTTTAGGAGAAAAGGAATCTGGGGTACAAACAAGAAGAACTCTTGTAGGATATTCTAGCTATGTAGCTTTATTATCCACCATTTAACCACAAAATGTGAATCAAGCTAGTAAAGATGAATGTTGGGTTAAGGCCATGAATGAAGAACTTGATCAAATTGAAAATAATGATACTTGGGAATTGGTTCCAAGGCCTCATGATAAAAATGTTATAGGGACAAAATGGATATTCAAAAACAAGTTGAATGAAGATGGAGAATTCATTAGGAACAAAGCTAGACATTTTTATAAAGGTTATGCTTAGCAAGAAGGTATAAAATTTGAAGAACATTTGCACCAATAGCCAGACTTAAAGCCATAAGAACGTTTCTTGCATTTTCAAGTTTTTGAAATTTCAAATTTTATCAAATGGATGTAAAATCTGCCTTCCTTAATGGATATCTAGAAGAAGAAGTATATATTGAACAACTATAACGATTCATTTTGGGAAATGATGAAAACCTTATATGAAAACTCAAAATGGCTTTATATGGGCTAAAACACTCTCCACGTGCATGGTATTATCATCTTGACAAATATCTTCAACAACAAGGTTTCACAAAAGGATCTGCAGACAACAACTTCTACACAAAAATTGGAGGTGATAAACTATTAATTATTGTGGTTTATGTTGATGATATCATTTGGGAGTAATGAAGAATATATGAGTCAAAAAATTTCTTTTTTTATGCAGTAAGAATTTGAAATGCCTTTACTTGGGTAACTAACCTATTTCTTGGTCTACAAGTACAACAAGCAAAAGATGGCATATTTCTCTCACAAACAAATATCTCAAGAAAATTCTAAAGAAGTATGAGATGGAAGAATGAAAACCTATATGTACTCCCATGATGACAGGATGTAGCCTTAGTTCTAATGATGATTCTCCTACAGTAAACCAACCAGATTACAAATATATAATTGGCAGTCTACTTTATCTAACAAGTACGAGACCAAACATTTGGGATTGTTGGAAGTTTACAAGCCAATCCAAAGGAATCGCATCTTCAGGCAATAAAGAGAATATTCAAATATCTCCAAGGGACCCAAGATTTTGGTCTATGGTATCCTAAAGATGCAGATCTTACCCTTCATGCATACATAGATGCAGATTGGGCTGGAAATGTTGATGACTGGAAAAGCGCTAGTGGAGGTGCATTTTACATGGGGCCCCGATTGGTATCTTGGTTCAGCAAGAAACAAAGTTCCATTTCCTTATCTACAACAGAAGCAGAATATGTAGATGTTGCATCTTGTTGCACACAACTTCTCTGGATAATGCAAACATTATAGGATATACAAACCAAATGTTCTCCACCCATCTCCATCTTATGTGAAAATACAAATGCTATTAGTATTTCGAAGAATCCTATTATGCACTCCAAGACCAAGCATATTCCTATTAAGTATCACTTTCTATGAGAACAAGTGCTTGAACAAACGGTTAAATTGGAGTATGTTCCCTCCAAAGAACATGTTGACGATATATTTACTAAACCCCTTCCTAGAGAAGCATTTGAAAATCTCAGACAAAAACTGGGAGTTGTATCTATCTCACTTTGTTGCTAAATTAGTTTTCTCTATCTACATGTGAAAATTTAGAAGGTTGCTAGCTATACGCGAGTTTCATGAAGTATAGTCGTGCATGTTTTTCTTTGATATAAAAATAGTGGGATAGACTCACGATCAACCTATAACATGCTTTTGACATCTATGATTTGATTTCTCTTGGTCTGATGATGATGGGTATAGTCTGTTGATATTGTATTGAGTTATGTTTTTCTCATTAATATTTCTCTGAACGATGAAGATGCTTTGATGAATGAGTTGTTGAATATGATCAGGTAGCACAGCTTTTGGGGGAGCAGTAGTCTTGTAGAATATAATGCATTGTTGGCATTCAGGTCATTGAATCATGTTAGCATTAAGGTCTTTTTTTTTTAAATATCATATATATCATTTGATGAAAAGGTCATGTAAAGACCTATGATGTAATAATTGTCATATTTAGTTATGTATAGACGTTTGAGATCATTTCCAATATGTAATCCCACATGGTTGGGTGGTTGAGTCAAATATGTATCCCCACTTAGTTGGGTGATTGATGTAAGTATGGGCCCTTGGTAATACAAAGGTCATACTCAGTTAATTCATAGAGTCATGTACTTAATTTTGCATCTGTTAGAGATTGTGGCCTGTGCTTAGGGGGAGATTGATCATAGAATTCAACATGTGCTCAGGGGGGCAGTTTAGTAGTTCAAGATATTCAGTAGTTCAGATATGGAAGTCTTCATTCAACATTGGTCAACCCTTTTCCCTTGATGTTAAAGGGGGAGAGTAGCTTGATGTTTGGCGAGTATGTTTGGAGAGCAGCTTGATGTTTGACTTTATCTTATCTACAGGTTGTGGTTACCAAACACCAAATGGTTGCCATCAAGTCCAAAGGTGGGGATTGTTGGCATTATGATACATGTGTTGTCCTTGATGGAAACTCACTTATAACAGAATTCATAGGTAATTTCATAAGTCATAGATTGAATACAACAGAATACAAGAATGAATGACAAAATTTATGAAAATTCAGAGGAATCAGCTAAGAAGAATGATAAAGTTGGAAGTTCAAGAACTATATGCGGGTTCTGTTAATCCAAGTCGCATATGTACGTGAGTTTAGTGAAAAAAAGTAGTGTATGGCATTTATACCATGGTATTCTAAATACCATGAGTCCTTACCATGGTATTGGCCCATAGTAATGAGCGTGACAATGAATATTGATCCTATCAAAGATTACCACCGGCACTAATTTTGTTTTGACCCGTGGTATTTGATGATGGCCAAACTATTTAAAGAAGTGAAGATCAAAGGGCTAAGTGCGCAAGAGAAAGAGTTTTTGATGAATACTTCAATCTGAAGTATGTTTGCATTGTGAGGGCCATAATTATCATGTTGATCTGAAATAATTATGCACTTATGGATACAATGATGGTTCAAGATCATGAGACCTGAAATGACTATTCATTGTATGATATGTTCAAGGATTGACTCGATCTAAGTACTGACACATGTTTTTATCTTTGATTATTATGATCTGGGTCTTTCTGGAGTTTTGAAGAGTTGTGCAATTTTAGGTCAAAATTTGCAGATCTATAAGCGGGTTGGTTTCGGGAAAAGTGTGTATGCATATAGGTTCACTTCTGCAAAGTCGCGTAGATAATGTAAGGAGTTTTATGTTGATAATTAACTTATCAACCTGATCCATTCTATTGCTTTTCTGTTATCCGACAATGATGTCCTCAATATTGATCCGGGTTAAATGATAATGTTTGAAGTAGATTTGATTGAATGATGAAACTGAATGTGGTTATGAATGGTGTTAAGATTACTTGTTGATTGTGATTGAAGATCGGAAAAAGAACTGTGATTGGTTCAGAATGTTGCAGTAGATCTGAGTATGGTTTGGGGTTCTTTTCAAAAATGCAGTAGCAAGTTTTCAGTTTTTAGTATTTTAAGATCTATACGCGGGTTTCTCTATTGAAAAGCATGTATTCACGCGGGTTGCCTTAAGCTAAGTATAGTATACATTTTGACAAGTAAATGACCAGTCTTGCAATTGATTATGTGTGTTGATGCAGCATTCTGAGTTCTGTTCTGTGCACTGGTTACGGTGATTTGACTATTCCAATTGATTGGTTAACTGTTGATTATGTTGTTTGGGTTTCACTGATTGGTTGTGTCAGAGATTGGTGATTGTTTTACAGTGACGATTGAGCATAAGTATTGATATTGGATGTAGTCTAAAAATTTGATGAAACGTGGTCCATGGATGTTACTGAGGGTTGGAGTCTTTAGTGAGGAGGTCGAAGCTTCCTACAAGTAGTAGTTGGTGATCAGATCAGGAGGTTGGAGGTCCCTTTCGGTAGGAGATGGAAAACGAGTGAATGTTATAGCCTTCAACATGTGGGTTCCTGCGTACTGGTATGAGTCTAAATCCGTACAAGAATGTAAGCAGTTTTTGATATTAATAAGTTTTGAAGACTGAGACGACAGCAGCGACGATTTTCTCCCACATTGGTTTTCCACCTTAAATACTAGTGTTTATATGTGTGATAATTTATTCTGTTCTTGCTGCACTTGTTTACTTCTTATCAAATGCTTGATAAATCTCTTACATTCTAATTTAAAGTTTAAAAAATAAAGAATTAGCTATTTTACAAAGCTTACTTGGCATACACTATTTTCTGTTATAACAGTTGCATAAATATGCTAGTTGGGTTAATTAAAGTCGTGTATATACGCTAGTTGGGTTAATTAAAGTTACGTATGCATTTCAGAAAAGGAAAAAATATTTTTAGTTTTTAAAGTATTGATTCACCCCGGCCCCCTCGCTTGAAGGAAGATCCGGCAAGATAAGCAATCAAGAAGTATCAGCATCTATCATACCACCACTTTTCAAGGGAAATAATATTATATATTGGAAAACAAGAACCAGAGCTTATCCTCGGTCTCTTGGAGTAGATGTTTGGGCACTTGTGAACGGAGGTTACCAATATCCAGCTGTAGTTCCCACAGATGCAACAGAAAAGAAGACATATGAAACCAATGTCAAAGTCATCAATGCTTTATTGGGAAGTTTGACGGAATCAGAATTTTTGAAAGTGATGCAGCTAAACACAGTAAAATAAATATGGGGTAGAATCATTCAAAGCTATGAAGGTGATACCAAGGTAAAAAGTGTTAAACTTCAAACTCTCATAATTCATTATGAAGCTCTCAGAATGCATAAATGATGAAAGTACTACCAATTTTTTCCTTCATATAGATGAGATTATAAATCGCATGGAGAATCTGGGTGAAGAAATAAGGGACACTCCTTTAATAAACAAAATCTTAAGATCTCTAACTCCTAAATTCGAGTCAAAAGTGTCTACCATTGAAGAAAAGCAGGATCTATAGACTCTTACTGTTGTTAAACTTTATGGGATCTTGACTTCTTTTGAAATGAGGAAAGGAGGTCCCTTATAAGTCATAGAAGTTGCATTTAAAGCATCTGCAAAGGGAAAAGAAAAGGAGGAACGAAAGGAATCAGGATACGTATCAGAAGAAGATGAGGTGAACTTTGTAAAGAAACTTCAACTAGCCTTCAGAAGGTTTAGAGGTAAGCTTCCCTTCAAATGTTTTTATATGTGTGATACTCTATTCTGTTCTTGCTGCACCTATTTACTTCTTATAAAATGCTTGATAAAACTCTTACGTTCTAGTTTAAGGTTTAACAATAAAGAATTAGATTTTCACAAAGCTTACTTGGCATACGTTGGTTTCTGTTATAACAGTCGCGTATATACGCTAGTTGGGTTAAGTAAAGTCATGCTACATTTCAGAAAAGTAAAAATTGTTATTAGTTTTTAAAATACTGATTCAGCCCCCCACCCCCCACCCTGCGCCCCTCTCAGTATTTTGCGTAACACCCTTTTGTTCCCAATGTTACTTCCACCACCTTTTCTAGAGCTCATTCTCTTCCTTGGAGGCATGATCAAGGCTACAAATATATAACGACGGAAAATAGAAGAAGAACTTCTACCAATAAAAATAGAATAAGGACGAGACACAGAGACTTTGACCCCAGATCGGAAGACAACTAGATCATCACCAACATGCCACACCAAAAGACCAAATTCCAGTATATTTTAGAGCTCACCACATCGCAACAACATGCCATGACTTAGAGATAACCAGTGGGAATTTCTTGAAACTAAAATTTACACAAAGGCACTAAAAACAAGCCTTAAACCTCTAATTTGACTAGCGAACACACAAGACAGAACACTTCGAGCTAATTGGAATGGATGCAACATTGTAAGGACCAAATCTCCAAACATGAAAATCTTTTGAGATAGAGAAATCCTAATAACAACAATCGCCCATTGAAGTTGAGAAAAATTCCTCAAGGACTCAGGAAAGCTAATGAATTGAGAAATTACCCCTAATGACCTGGACGAGCGAATTAATGAGGCAGTTGTACTAGATTCGTGAATCAGAGGCAACAAATAAAATTGTAATCCTAAGACAGATAGAAATAAACTCACCATAACTTTAAAGAATAACCAGACACATTCCAGAAAAAATAAGGTCCAGAAAAGTCATCGTTGAAAGGGAAGAATGAAATGGCATACTTCTAGGAAGAGACAGATAATGGAGGATAACGAAATATCCTTGCCTCTAGTCACACAAGGCTCATACTTCAACTAGCCCCTCTCCATAACTGGAAATTTAAAACAACAAACCCACAACATATTTAACATGCCCATAATAACTACCCACTACCACGTCGTGATGAGGAGGAGACAGGTGTGTGGGTGGTACACGCTTCTAAATAGCCATGGCATTCGAAAACACCCCATGAGGGAATAACATTATTTATATTATTAATATTACAATTTAATATAATATTATGAATATCTATTAATTATATACTTTCAAATTAATGTTAATATTAACCCAATCAATTTGTAACAATGTCACATTGTTGAATAAATTGTTTGTTAATATTAATTGTATTAATTAATATTAGTTATATTATGGTTGACCTAAATTTCCTATTGTTGAGCACGACTACATTTAATATTAATAATTAAATGACCATTCAATGTCAATAATTAATTGATTAAAATTTAAGTCAACCATGTTAAACTAATTATATATTAACAAATATTTAATATTAATTATATTAATTAAATATAATTAACCTAAATTATTTTAATTAATATTAATTATATTATGATAATTTTTTTTGTATTATCTAATTATTTTATATTTTGGAGGTTTTTTCTATTAAGTTAGACACTTTCTATTTAATATTTATTTAAATGTATAGATTGATGTAATGTATCTAAAAATTATTGAAGCATTTGAACTTTTCAAAATTTTCAATTTAAAATTATGATTCCAAGATATATTTGTTAATTTCATATAAATTTGAATATATATATTAATACGATTTATCTAAAAATTTATAATAATAAAAAATCCAATTATTCAAATTTCACAACTTAAAACTATGATTCCGAGCTATCGCGTTTTTAATATTTGATGAACAAAAGGAAAAATATTTAAAAATAAATAAATTTAAAGAAAAATGTTTAAAAGGTACTCCAAAACATATAAAGTAAAATGAATTAAAGTGAAGCTAAAATGAATATTTCCCTTCAAAATTTGGTAAGTGCTTGATATTTCTAGGAAATCAAGGAAACACCAAAAGCCTATGTTAATTTAAGAGGAAGATGTAAGTGAGAGTCTAAACGAGTTCGATGGGTTCAAAACTTCAAAACTGATTGGGTGAAAATTTTAGTTATTATTTGCCATTGTGAATCATTTGTCCATCTACATAAGTTAGATAATTAGCCTAAGGTTTAAAAAAAAATAAAACTCTAATTTGATTAAAGTTGAAATTATTAGAATAAAACTTTTTTGTTTTTCAAAATTATTTTTATTTTCTTTATTTTTCAAAATTAATTTTAATCTTTTTAAACATAATTGTTTTATATTTTACATATACCATATATATTTAATATCAATAAATAATAATTATTTTCTTAATTAAATAATCCAATCCATTTAAACATAGTTACCTTACGTATCATATTTAGTTAACCTACATAAATAACTATATTTTTTCATATAAACCACTTACCAGCGGGAATTCCACTTAGATGCTTCCCTACAAAAAAAAATCCACATGGTTTCTTTTGTACCACAGACTCTATATTTAATATTTAAAAAGGCCTTATGTGAATGTATTAAAATTATGTAAGATGCTAGTTAAACAAAAGGATCAAATGGCAAAGAGAAGAGGGTGTATTCTAATATTTATGACTAATGGTATGATGTTTATGTTATCCATAAAACAGAATGGAGTCGATAGAAAGAGGTTCATGGACTATGTCCAACTTGCATATTTAAAAAAAATATTGTTATTCTTTATATTAGGTTTTATTTTTAACTAATTTTATTGAAATCTTTCACTCTTACAACGTGTAATGAATTTAGTATATATTTCATTGATAGGGTATATATATGAATTTTAGATGGAAGGAGGTTTGTTCACTTTTTTTTTAATTGAGGGCCTAGATTGATTCTTAAGAGAATATGCTTAGCATATACCTAGTCTTGATGTTTATCAATGGATGTAGTGTGTTACAGAGTTTGTTAGGTTGCATTGTCTTTTAATAAATTTAAAACATTAGGTTTGTGCCACGTGCCTCCCTGTCAACCAATTTGTTAGGGATTTGAGATTATTACAATTCTAATAAGTTCATCCATGATAAGTTCTTCATTATTATTTATAACATTCATTTATATATAAGAAAATTTGATTTAGTAAAATGGTACATTACTTTTAATAAATTTAAAAAATTATATTCATCACACGTGGCTCCCCACACCACCAATTTATTTTTTTTTAATTGAAGGCCTAGATTGATTCTCAAGAGAATATGCTCAACATATGCCTAGCCTTGATGTTTATCAATGGATGCAGTGTGTTACAGAGTTTGTTAGGTTGCATTGGCTTTTAATAAATTTAAAAAATTAGATTTGTGCCACGTGCCTCCCTACCAACCAATTTGTTATGGATTTGAGACTATTACAATTCTAATAAGTTCTTTATTATTATTTATAACATTCATTTATACAGAAGGAAATACTATTTAGAAAAATGGTCCATTACTTTTAATAAATTTAAAAAATTATATTCGTGCCACATGGCTCCCCACCCACCAATTTCCTAGGTATTTGAGATTATTCCAATTCTAATAAGTTCCTCCATGACACGTTATGAAATTTGAGCTTCAAGTTGTGAATTCTACCATATTTCATAAGTAACACATTTCATAAGTAAAATGTTTCAATGCCATATTTCATAATTTCTAATAAGAATGTGGGCTTCAAGTTGTGAATTCTATGTCATCTTCGATTAATAACAAAGTTTTCCATATCATATATAATAAAGTATTTTCGTATAATTGTGGCAATGTCTTACTTCTGTATCTGCTTTACTAGTATCTAGACATACATATATTTGTATGTTTCCACAGGTGTCTGATAGTGGAAAATTTCACGTGGATAACCTCTATGAGAATTCTGGGCACTGATATTGTATCACGAGGTTGACTTATGGGCCCTTGACTCTCAAGAAGAATACGTATCACCACACAAATGAGGAGTACATGGTTTGACCATCTTATGTCACGAATCTCCACGAGATCAATTATGTGTCCTAGGTTTTCAGTGTAGGATTAGTGTAGAATTAGGTAATGTAGCAGGAATGAATTTGTGTTCTAAAATTAATTAGCAATCGTTCAATAACAAATTTTCAAATTGCAATCTAATCTTATTAGTTTTTTCTTTAATGATCATCATTGATATATTTTAATCAAAAACCTAAGAAGTTTTTAGAGTGATATAATTTCTTCTTGTGTAAATTTTTTTAAATTGCAAAATCTAAAAAAAGTGTTTGCATATCAAAGATAAAATTGAGATAAAAATATAGCCCAATTTTAGAATAATAACATTACTTGAAATGTTTAAAAATGTTTTAACCATGAAAATTTATTTCTTTTCATTGTACATGTTAGTCGACGTTGAAATATTTTACTTAATATGGCATTGAAATATTTTACTTATGAAATGCATCGTTCATATTAATAAGTTACTCAATGGTTAATAAATTATGAAATTTAGAAATTATGGTTGATGTTTTGAAATGTATTTTTATTTTTAAAGTTTGGAATGCACTTTATTGTAAATTGATTATAATTATAAGTAAAATAGATGAAATGAAAATATAAAATTAGTTATTTTCTTTTAATTATCAATTTCTGAAATATATTATATATTAAAAAATTATAAATTTACAGATTTAAAATTCCATTAATAATGTTTCACACGTTATATTTTTTAAATTTAATATATTCAAATGAGATTATAGTAAATGAATTGAAGAATTTGCAAATGATTATTTCGTCTCATTTTATTTTATATTATTTTTGAAAAAACATTATCTATTATTCATTTGTTTTTATGATTTTGCACTATATTTTGAACTTTTTCACTAAAAAAACTATAAAATAACAATTTATAAACCATTTAAATTTAAAATAATAATTTATAAACAATTTAATTTCTTCCATTGCCTTATAGATTTAAAGTTTCATCAATAACGTTTCAGGTGTTATATTTTAAAAATGTTATATATTCAAAAGAGATTATAGTAAATGAATTTATGAATTTACAAATGTTTATTTCATTTCATTTCATTTTAAATGAATTTATATTTGAAATTTTCATTTTCTATTATTCATTTGTTTTTACGATTTTTCACTATATTTTGAAAAAAAAAATCATTAAAAATTACTATAAAATAATAATTTATAAACCATCTAAATTTAAAATAATAATTTATAAACAATTTAATTCCTTGCATTGCCTAAATGTTAACATTCATGATGTATGTGATATTTCTAATGAAATAATTCAAAAGGGATTTGAGTATGACATTTTTAATGGCATGCGGTTGTGCAAAAATCAACTCAATATCGCATTATGACAAGCATTGTTGCAACATGACAATTTATCTGATATTAACTCATTGTTGCAATGTTACATTGCATTGCAATTTATTCAATGTTGTCTCTAAAAATTAATAAACCCATGGGATTGATATTATAAATTCAAGGGTTTTAAATTAATCCCTTGGGTTTATAATATCAATCCCTTGGGTTTATTAATCTAAGGTTTCATATTCCTAGGGTATAATATTATTCATAGGGTTTATAATATTACTCCTAGGGTTTAATATAAATCCATTGGGTTTACAATCATGATCATCCATGGTCAACGATGTTTCAATGTCACAATGTGCCAAATATTGTCTCAATATGAAAGTAAACTATGGTCAACCATGGTCGAACGTCACATTGTGACAAAGATTGTCTCACTATGAAAATCAATAATGGTAAACCATGGTCAACCATGTTTATTTTAGGGTTTATAATATTTATCTTGGGGTTTTTATACCTTGGGTTTATAATATTTATCCCTTGGGTTTAATATTATTCCCTTGGGTTTATAATCTCTTGGGTTTTTAGTATTAATCCCTTGGGTTTGTAATATCAATCTCTTGGGTTTATTAATCTAAGGCTTCATATTCCTAGGTTATAATATTATTCATAGGGTTTACAATATTAATCTTTTGGTTGAATATAAATCCATTGGGTTTATAATCATGGTCAACCATGATCCAACGTCATATTGCGATAAAGATTTTATCGATATGAAAATCAACTATGGTCAACCATGTTCCAATGTCGCATTATGACAAAGGTTGTCTCAACCATGGTCAACCATGGTCACATTGTGACAAATATTGTCTCTTGGTCCAATGTCACATTGTCACAACCATGATCATCCATGGTCAACAATGGTCCAACATCGCATTGTGACAAATACTGTCTCAATATGGAGATCAACCATGGTCAATGATGGTCAACCATTGTCCAATTTCACATTGTGAAAAACGTTGTCTCAATATGAAAATCAATCATGGTCGACCATATTCCAACGTCACATTGTGATAAATATTTATCTTAGGGTTTATAATATTTATCTTATGATTTATCTTCCTTGGATTTATAATATTTATCCCTTGGGTTTAATATTATTCCCTTATGTTTATAATCCCATGGGTTTATTATTCCCTTGGGTTTATAATATTTAATCTTAGGGTTTATATACCTTGGGTTTATAATATTAATCCCTTGGGTTTATATTATCAATCCGTTGGGTTTTTAATCCCTCAGGTTTTTAGTATTAATCCCTTGAGTTTATTATTTCCTTGGGTTTATAATATCAATCCCTTTAGGGTTTATATACCTTGCATTTATAATATTAATCCCCTGTGTTTAATATTATTCCCTTGGGTTTATAATACCTTTGGGTTCAATCATGGTCAACCATGTTCAACAGCCACAATCAACCATGGTCACATTGTGGCAAATATTGTCTCTTGGTCCAACTTCACTTTGTCACCATGGTCATCTATGGTCAACCATGGTCCAATGTCGCATTGTGATAAAGATTGTCTCAATATGGAGATCAAACATGGCCAACGATTGTTAGCCATTGTCCAATGTTGCATTGTGGCAAACATTGTTTGAATATGAAAATAAATCATGGTCAACCATATTCCAACATTGCATTGGGACAAATATTTATCTTAGGGTTTATATTCCCGAGGTTTATAATGTATATCTTGGGGATTTTATACCTTGGGTTTATAATATTTATCTCTTGGGTTTAATATTATTCCTTGGGTTTGTAATATCAATCTCTTAGTTTTATTAATCTAAGGCTTCATATTCCTAGGGTATAATATTATTCATAGGTTCTATAATATTAATCTTTGGGTTAAATATAAATCCATTAGGTTTATAATCATGGTCAACCATGGTCCAACGTCACATTGTGATAAAGATTTTCTCAACATGAAAATCATCCAATGTCGCACTCTGATAAGGATTGTCTCAATATGAAAATCAACCATGGTCAACCATGTTCCAACGTCGCATTGTGACAAAGGTTATCTCAACCATGGTCAACCATGGTCACATTGTGACAAAGAATGTCTCTTGGTCCAACGTCACATTGCCACAACCATGGTCATCCATGGTCTTCCATGGTCCAACATTCCATTGTGACAAAGATTGTCTCAATATGGAGATCAACCATGGTCAACGATGGTCAGCCATTGTCTAACATCGCATTGTGACAAACGTTGTCTCAATATGAAAATCAATCATGGTCAACCATATTCCAACATCACATTGTGACAAATATTTATCTTAGGGTTTATAATATTTATCTTAGGTTTTATATTCCTTGGGTTTATAATATTTATCCCTTGGGTTTAATATTATTCCCTTGGGTTTATAATCCCCTGGGTTTAATATTTAATCTTAGGGTCTATATACCTTGGGTTTATAATATTAATCCCCTTGTGTTTGATATTATCTCCTTGGGTTTATATTATCAATCTATTGGGTTTTTAATCCCTTGGGTTTTTAGTATTAATCCCTTGGGTTTATAATATCAATCCATTTAGGGTTTATATACCTTGCATTTATAATATTAATCCCTTGGGTTTAATATTATTCCCTTGGGTTTATAATACCTTTGGGTTCAATCATGGTCAACCATGGTCAATAACCATGGTCACATTGTGACAAATACTGTCTCTTGGTCCAACGTCACATTGTCACAACCATGGTCCAACATCGCATTGTGACAAATATTGTCTCAATATGGAGATCAACCATGGTCAACCATGGTCAGCCATTGTCCAACGTCGCATTGTGAAAAACGTTGTCTCAATATGAAAATCAATCATGGTCAACCATATTCCAATGTTGCATTATGACAAATACTTATCTTAGGGTTTATATTCCTTGGGTTTAATATTATTCCCTTGGGTTTAACATTATTCCCTTGGGTTTATTATTCCTTGGGTTTATAAAGTTTATCTTAGGATTTATATACCTTGAGTGTATAATATTAATCCCTTGGTTTAATATTATTCCCTTGAGTTTATATTATCAACCCATCTGGTTTTTGATCTCTTGGGTCTATTATTCCCTTGGGTTTCTACTACCTTTGGTTTTAGAATTAATCCCTTGGGTTTATTATTCCCTTCAGTTTATAATATCAATCCCTTGGGTTTATTTGGTTCATATTCCTAGGGTATAATATTATTCATAGGGTTTATAATATTAATCCTAGGGTTTAATATAAATCCCTTGGGTTTACAATCATGGTAATCCATGGTCAACGATGGTCCAATGTCACAATGTGCCAAAGAAAGATTATCTCAATATGAAAATCAATCATGTTCAACCATGGTCCAACATCACATTGTGACAAACAACATATCAGTATGAAAATCCAATGATGGTAAATAATGGTCAATCATGTTTATTTTAGGGTTTATAATATTTATATTAGGGTTTTTATACATTAGGTTTATAATATTTATTCCTTGGGTTTAATATTATTCCCTTGCAACAAGCCACTATAGATATTGGAGACACAGAGAGGCAGGGTCTGACATTTACAACTATATCAAGAGTGAAATCAATAGATTGTTTGCATATTTCAACGCCTTTTTCTTTTCAACGCTATGAAAAAATGCAAGACAGTGCGAGAAGGGATTGGTTGGAAAGCGTGAATTTTCATGATCATTTTCTTGTTGATCTGAATATTGGTGCAACTTTTGTCATCGATCTCAGTGTGTTTTTGAAGAGGCTAACGTTTAATAATTGTGTTTTGGTGGAGTGTTTAAAGTTGAGTTTCTTATCAACCACATTTAAATTGTTTTTTGATTTTTATTAAATGTTTATTTGATAATTACTTATTTATCATTTATTAAATGGTTATATAATATTTTTTATTAATGGTTATTAATATAATTGTCGTATCATATTTATTTATTTATTATTATTATTATTATTATTATTATGATATAATAGTTATTTTTAATTATTATTATTTAATATAATAGTAATAATATAATATTAATTATTATTAATATGGTTCTCGTATTTATATTAATATTATTTATAATAACATTAATAACACTAATTCTTAATATTATTGACAATTGATATATGTGCTTGATATGGCCCCATCAACGTTTATCAACCACATTTATTAATGTAGTTGTGCTAGTATATAAATTGTATTGCAGTGTTAATAATTGTCTGTTATGAAATGTCTAAATGATGATGACCGTATCCTTAATTTCAATCATCACTTATTAAACTAGGCTTCAAATTTTTCGTGTCATGCTCACTCTCACGAAGCACCACAGGAGAAGGTTGAAATGCCATTGAAAAAGGTATCTAAAGCCTCATAAATAACACAATGCATCAATTCATGCATCTACTCATATATATGTGCATTGCAATGCAAGATTTTGTGAGAGCGACATAAATCGCGAAGAAAATTACATCCATACAGAGATGGCTTCAATTGGATTCCATTTTTCCATCAATATTTATTGAGTTTTAAATGCTTGAGAATGCTAGATTCCAATGAAAATGTGATGGGATAGGCTTCATGGATTGTGTCAATGGAAAACTGAGGATGTACATGAAATAGTGAAACCAATTCTAAAACTCTAAATTCACAATGAAACTCTAATGTTCAAAATTTATTCATGGTCGATAATGACATTTAGACAAAGATTTGGTATTCACTGCCATGGGCAACAACTCCATTGATATTTCACCAGAAAATTACCATTAAGATAAATTTGTCTAATTAATTCAAATTTTTTAACATGGAAAACCTCTACAATGGTGTGTTACCATTGATTTTGCTTCTTGTAGTTGCCAAATT